>CM031243.1:853950195-854092132 GCA_018340775.1 Taxus wallichiana var. yunnanensis
TAAGTAGTTTGTCTGGTGACACTATTGCTTTAATTTCTAAAGGATTTTTTTTTTAAAAACTTTTTCTAAGTTATTTGGGAATACTTTATTTAAAGGACCTAATATTATTTTTTAAGCCAAGTTTCTATCTTCCTTCTTATCGACCAAGCTCCATGCACGCCTTGGTTTTTTTATGGCTATTAAATGCAAAATATATGCATTCACCCATCTACATGGCATCCTTCATGGCCATTTATGTGACCTTCCGACATGAGGGAGAAGCTTGTTCTTTGGTTTGTTTGTTTTGTTCTTGTGGAAAATGGTTAGTGGTTGGGCACCTCAACCAATTAATATTCCTTGTTGGGCGCACCTACTCTTTCCTACCAACTTAAAACTCCTTGTTTATTTTATTTTATACCTTCTATGACACCTTGATTATTAAATTGTTAACACAAATTTTTAGTGGCATTTATCATGTAATAGTTGTTTTCTTAAATTGAATCTACTTGGATTTTCATTATTATCCTCAGTAATTGTGGAAATTCCATGAGACCACATCTCTTTAAGGAATTTTTGTCAAGAAGTTTACATGCCTCGTGTATACTTCCACATTTTAAATACACGGCTTCTAAGGCACCTGCAACTACATTTGACAAAGATCTGATTTCCGTTGTGCTTCTACGGATGTCCATGTCCCTCTCTAACACCCCATTTTGATGCAGGATGGGGGGATGTTGGAAATGTTGTGGAGTCTGGATTTTGTCCTATTAATTGTATTTATTTGGAGTTTCCTAGGCCTTTTCATTAAACCCGTTTTGTATATATACTACAATCATATCGAGTCTTTGAGACTAGATTTACGTAAAATGCAACTCACAAATTGTTTTGGAGCTCTGTCGTGGCCATGTATCTCTGCCATGCCAAAACGTGGGAGTGATAGTAATTTTAGTGCCCAACATGCTTGTCATGACGAGAGAAATTTGAGCTAAAGTTTTTGCTACAAGTATGTGAGGTGTTTATGTGTCTTGGAGAAGCTAGAAATCAGGAAAGATAAGCCTACCCATTTCAATAATTTTTAAGTTTTAATAATATTCTAAAATGGAACATTCTCCTTCCATAAATTGGTGTCTCTGGTGATTTTTGTGGGTTTTTCTTTTGTCTTGGATGGCCGAGTTAGCTACCCCATGATTTGTCTTTGGTTTTGGTCTTATAGGTCATTGTGAATACTTCCATTTTGGGAAATATTCCTTCTAAGAAATTTTGCCTTTAAAATCTGTGATGGGTTTAGACACCGCGTTGTATATTATTTCCTTTTCCCTCGAAAATTATCATATGACCACGTTTATACATTTTTGGGGGGTTGGTTTATGTTTTGGATTGATAAAAGCCATCACATAATGTACTCATGCCAAATTTATTGGTTTACCGTTGAATGGAATGCTTCTATTTTGGTTTAATGCCTTAGGCTTGCAGCAAAGGTTAAATACTTAGCTAAAATTATTATACTTTAAATAGATAAAAATATATGCAATTATATTGTTGGCTTTCGTATCTGGATATAGCTCTCCTTGATGGAGAATAGTTGGGCATTTGTTTTTACAAAAGTTTTGGCTTTTATTAAACCTATTTATGGAAGATATCAACTATCTATTTGATTTTATTTCGAGATGACTTACAGTCAAACCCCATTGATAAACTTTTCTCCCTGTGAAAGAAGGGTTGTAGGATTGAAGTGATTAATGCTTGGGCTAAGCCGGGTTGGAGTTTTGGTATAAATGTTTTTGAATGTTGAAATTCGAGTGTAACGTATTCAGATATTGACTTGCTTAAAATTCCTGATGATCATCATAATTTTTCCAAGACATTTAAGGCCTTCCTTATGAGGTACCTTGACCATCCTTATAAAGCTTGAACCGTAACTAGTTTTGGATCACCAAAATTTGAAGATACATTTGTGCTTTTCTAGTGCCTAGTTACTACTAGCCTTTTTGTGGCATATACTATTATCTATCTCACTGATTTTTTTTAAAATGTTAATGTTGTTATTGAAAATTGGTCGGATTCTAAATATATATAAATACCTTGATGGTTTTTGATGGAATTCGTTATGATAGTTAATGAATTTTGGAGTATTTAAATATGTATCGATATTTGTTGATTTATGATGGAAATTTTTTATTAAGATAACAACATTTATCAATATATGTAAATGCACATGTAAGAGTGGTTTTGATTATGGTAATAAGGGTTACTTTAAAAGATATTGTGTTGAGAAAGTGATAATTCCATTTATTTAAACCGAAACTATAGACTTATTAAGGAGGGTTGTAAATCCATAGTGCTATAAAACTTGGATGGATGTTTAGAATGCTACATGCATAATGGAACTCTCTTTTACATTCGTTTGTTGTTACTAACCTATAAGGTCATTGGCCTCTTCTAGAATGATTTTGGAATCTATTGGAGTCAATGACCGAAACTAGTATATAGTTGCCTTCTCTTTGATAATAATTTAGATTGGTGGTCATGTATTATATTTCAATCATATAATCTATATGATTACATGATTGAAATTTTAATAAATTCTACTTTTTTATTAACTTTTAAAACCGTGGTTCCTCTGGATTATACTTCCTCAACTTTTGTCATTATAGAAATCTAGTATCGTAGCCGATTATACTTTTGTATCGCTTTGATAATTTTTATATTTTTAGTTGTGTATTAGACTTCAATCATATAATCTATAGGATTACATGAATGAAATTACAATACTCTCGTCACTTTTTTCTAACTCATAAGGCTATGTTGCTACTTGGTTAGGAGTAAAACTTTTGTTGCTTTCAAGACATTGTTGCTATCGGCAGCGTATGACTTCCTACTTAGACAATATGGTGAATATTTTACTTTTGTTCTTAAAAGTTATAAGTGGATTTCAATCATATAATCTACATGATTATATGATTGAAATCCCCTTACACTCGATTTATTATTTCTAACTCTTAAAGTCTATGGACCTTATTGATCAGTTGTTACACTTTTGTTGAATAGAGACGTTATTCTTAAATGAAATATATGGCTTCCTTCTTAGTAGCATGGTAGAAACTTTATTTTTTTGTCTTAAGAAGTAGAGTGGATAGAGCCTCATTTCCATTTCTTGAAATAGAGTTTTTCCTCTCACGATATTGTTAGATAGTAGCATTTTGTTGCTATGTCTAGTCTTATCTTGCTCAATTCTCGTGAACCGACTCGGGTTAATAAATGTGCGATTGGATTTTCGGGTAGAAAAAGGGAAGATTTGGAGAATTTTCTTTGGTTTCTCTTATGAATTATTTTGTAATAAAGCTTAATGTTTTGTAGATATATGGATTATTCTTGTAGATATGTTTGAAAGGAATCTGACCTTGGGTTTCCTGTAATTGTGAAGTAAGGTTGTAACGCCCGCTAAAATCTCCCACATGAGACTCATGAAAACCTAGGTAAGCTAGAAAATTATGGAATAATATTTTTTTGTTCAAGGTGAGACTACAAACAAGCCTTGAAGCAACATTTAACACAAGGAAGTACATCAAGGTCAATCATGTTAAGAAGATAAGGTTTTCCATTAGAACAACATATAAAAGTCCACATTACAATTAGGGAGTATAATTAGCCAAATATAGTACAATTTCCTTTAGGTGTTAATTTAATAATAAGATTAAATTAACACTAAGGGTAAATATTTCTTTATTAAACTTAGAGGGTTTACAGGGGCCCAAACAATGAAACAAGGCTCTCATCACAAGGGGTTAGCAAAAACATTCTAACTAGAAGGGTAAACCTCCACTTACCCACTCCTATATTGGCTTAAAGATTCAAACAAATTTTTGACATATTTCCCACAATAAAAATTCCAAAAAACCATTCCATTAGATAGGAAATGTCTTCCCCTTTCCAATGATATAAAGAAGTCCTTCCAACTCCCTATAAAATTCAAGTTATGGGCCGGCGGGCCTTGGGATGAAAATTTTCCCCAAAGGCAGGCCCTCGGGCCTAGGAGAGAAATTTTTCCCCAAGGGCATTTGGGTCGGTGGGGCTGGGGAGGAATTTTGGATTCTTAGTGCTTGGGGAAAAAAATTAAATTTTCCCAATGCGCCCGTAGGTCCACGGTGGGACTCCGCACCCGAAACAAAATTTTACCTTGCGCCACAAGGGACACGAGCACATCCTAAGCCAACGCGGGGAGGTGGGTTAGTGGGGATAAACATGCATTTTTCCTTAAGGATGAAAAAGGAGCAAGGGGTCAAATCCACTAACGCCTCTTATCGGTGCCTAACGATGCCACGTGTCATATGTGCATTGCGTGCAAATCGGCGGGTCATGGGGAGAATTGGGAAATATTGGATTTTCAAACGCTAAGGAAAAAAAAAAAAGGATCTGCACCTCGACCAACGCCTATATAATCCATGTGTCGACCAATGATTTCTTTGTGGGGATGCGCGTACATGCGGAGGAAACGTAGAAAATTTTCTAATTTTTTTCAAAAATGCTAAGGTTTTAAATGATCCGATACCTCCACCATTTCCTCGTGGAGCCACGTGGCAACACTTGGTTGGTGGTGGGTCAATGAGCGAAGCGAAGAAAAAAATTAGGAAATTTTGCCATTTTCTTTTAACTTAGATCATTTTTGACAACATGAAGGCTTGCGGGTTAGCAAAGTATGGGAAACTTCATGACTTTGTGCTCCTTGGGCAAAAAGCAAGAAAAGAAATTTTTAGCCTCATGGGTTTGCCCAAAATAATTTATTCATTTAAATTTGTGAGAATTAGATTATTTTAGAAGCCAAATGAAGTAAAAATTTAGAAGGCTATAAATTTTACTGGGAGCTTCATTTTTAGCAAACGAGGACTTTTTGGAAAGCTCATGAAGTCATCTTTGCACGAAAGCTTAAGATTTAAATTTTGAAAAATTTTAGGGTTAGTTTTAAGAAAACATCTTTCTATCACTCAAAACGTGAATGGACTTTCACCTTATAAAATTTGTTCGAATTTTCCTAATTCCTTCTCAACATGCCAAATAGACATGGAGGGTTGACTTGGGTAAATTTAGGATGGATTTCATGGTTTCATTTATTTTATTGATGATCAATTCGAAATTTCTCAATTTGTGAAAAAACAAGTGCGGTTTTGCCTTTGTTCAATTTGAAAGGATCCATAACCATTACTTAAGTGGTTTTAATTGTTTAGGGGAACCTTAAACATATTAATTTCAATTAAATGTATCATTTTATTATTCATTGTTGTAGGGGTCATTCAAGACATTTTTGATTAAAAAATTCGAGTTATAGTGAAATAAAAAAATAAAGTTTATACCTTTCAAAATAAAGATTAATCTATTTCTTTTGCCACACTATAAAAGAAACATTGAATTCATTCCATGCTAGTTTTAAATAGTTACCTTTCCTTTAATTGAATATAGAAACGAGAATGCAACATCTATTTTTTTATAAAAATCACGCATTTCTTCAAAATAGAGTAATTAATTTTCTTCATATGCATTCAATTTTTCATCTTTCCAACAGAGATTTCAAAATACATTCAACAATCAGATTTCAATTCCTAATAATTTCATTTGAGGAATATAATACAATATTCTATTAATTCAAAATGACACCCTTACAACATTTTTTTTGTTCCTTGAAATACAAGATATAGAATACAAACCTTTCCTTTCTTTTTTCAAAACCGAATACAAAGCACATCTCTTTCGTATTTTGAATCATAGCTATCATAGCCAATACAAAACATCTTTCCATCACAAAATATATTATATTGTCATCTACTTCTAGTGGAATAAAAAAAAGATTTACAAATACAACTCTCACAAGGGACCTTATCAGAAACTATCTTTTCCTTTACTCCCGAATAACAATATGCAAATCCTCCATTTTCCAATTGGATCATAACAAAAGTAGGGAGAAGGCAAACGCCATCCACCCAACAAAGAAATCCAATGAAAAGGAGAAGAAATCCTTCTTCATTGGCCACCGAGCCCCAACCATAATGCCTCTCAAAGGGAAAATGGGTATCACCACCCGATTACAAATTGCCAAAATATAGTATATCAAAACCTTGACATGTCCTTATGCCTTCCCCAAGTACCCCTTATTCCTCAAATTTCTTTATGCCTACCCCAACCTCTTATGGCACCCCATAACGAGTAAAGAAATGCAAGCTATTTATTTGTAAGGTGGAACCTAAATCCCAACTCCTTCACACTTATACCTCTCTAAAACACTTATGCCTCCCACAAAATACCCCATAGTCTTCTCCTACACCATCCCTAGGCATTCTACCCAACCAGCCATCAATAAAATAGACAACCAACCATACACACAGTCATGAAAAGGAAAGAAGGGTATTTCCGAGTGCTAAGCTCTTACCTCTCCATGATGGAGTTGTTTCAAGTTCCAAAACAACAGTTGTTTCCAATGTAAGAAATCTAGAAAATCAACCAAGCACAAGGATTTGAAAATATTTCAAAGCTTCTCTAAATGCAATAGCTCCCAACAACAAAATAATTCACCCCAAGTCAAGTATGTCAAAGTGAAGCAACCCAAAACAAGGTAATGAATTCAAAATTTATAGAAGAGGAAGAGAAGAGGATGAGGTGGACCCATGTAGGATGCAACATCACACATCCTCAACTCCAACACCAAAGTCAAATTCATTCTCCAAAGCCTAATAAATAGGTGGGTGAATAATATGATAGTTTACTTACACACTCCAAAACAAGCCCATACCCCATAAGGACTGAATTTAATAAAATGTAAGAAAGTGCAATTGAAAAATTCAACTTGACTTACAAATATGCATAGAGAAAGTATAAATTTTTAACTCTCCAACCCTAGGTATGGTTGGTAAATAAATTTGAGAGGTGTGGGACAAGTTTAACTTGTGCCACAAGCCTCCAAAATCAGGCCTCCAAGGACAAATTCTAATTTCAAAAGGAGGTGGAGTGTTTCATACTCCAAAATTAACCTACACATACTTACACATACCTTACAACATTTAATACCATTGCCAACAACTTCAATAATTACTTTCTTATGTCCCAGTTTGATTAATTTATTTGAACAATATGGTTATTCACAGCTTTTACCACAATTTAATTCAATAATGAAAAGGAAAGGCACATCACTTACAAAGCACATAAAACATTAATAAAGGACCAAATAAAAGAAAACATAAATCCTTTGGTCACATTCGAAGGGATCCCCATGGAAATCCCTAACCACAAACAAACACATACAAACAATTACAAGTTGTTGTGGTGACCTTGTTGAATTCTTCTAGAATTCCACTTTCTAGTCTACTCAAAATCTCCAAATATCACATGTTCAAACCCCATCTATAATACACCATGTCAAACAACATAGAATTATCAATATATAAAAGTTTCCAATAGTCATTATGCACCATATATGAATCAAAGTCAACAATAATCCATGATCCAACATCTAACATCATACTAAATCAAAATATAACAATGTCCATAATATAGTCAAAAGTATTAGGATCAATAACTAAAGGTGTCGAAGGAAGTGGGGACTAAAAAGGTTGTCTTAACCAATTGTAACAAAATTTGTAAATTATTCTACGAAGAATATAATTCGATCATCATATTGTTATGAGTATTTTTTTATGACATTATATAAATCTTGAAAATAGTGTAGCATTCTTTGACCAAGTTTGATCTCCTTTTGTTCTATCCTAAGTTCTTTCTATTTAGTTGTCACCGTTTGTTGTTGGTGCATCGTATTGGATAAAAATGTTGTAACCTTGTTAAGTGTTTTTAATAAAGGAAATGGTGATTTTTTCAAGTCATATCCTTGATTATTTAACCCCCATTCTCGGTTATGACAATTAATGCAATTTTAGGTGTAGTAACATGTTAGGGTAATTTTTATAAAAGTTATACAAAAGGAATATAATGTGAAATGCTAGAGGGAGTCAAAAATCTTAAAGTGAAAGGTAAGGAAACTCTTACTTGTGTAAAAATAAAGAAAAATAATTTGTTCTTGCTACTCTAAGCTGTAATAATAAACCTATTTCCTTGTTGTGGGGTGTAAAATATAATTAAGATTTAATCAATGTTTGACTTTTGAAAAATGGCAAGGCCGTAGTAAGTAAGAGAGATTGAATAATAAATCATTAAATATATCTCAGTTGTTTGAAACCTTTCATGCATTATTTTATCGAACTTAATCAAGAGGAACCTAATCAAGATTTTACCCAATCCAGAAAAATTCTTAAGCCTCAATAAATGACTGGCTAATATCTTTTCAGATCCTAAATATGAAATTAATTGACCTTCTTATGCTAACCTTTGCCAAGGTACAATGCAATCTTATCTTAAGCATGATCACTTGTTGACCCTTGCACAAGGAGGTTTTTAGTTCCGAAACTTAATGGCACTCCACTCCAATTGATCTTACGCTCATGTCTCCTTGTGCAATGGAGGTCTGAATCGAGTTTCTGTAGCATGATTTTGGATGATAGCCTTGTGGAATTGTATGCATCCATGTTTTTAATAAACACATTTAAACAAGTAATTGACATATTAGAGATGATCCTAAGCTACTTACTCAATAGTATAAAAGGAATAAATTTATCTTTGTAAGAAGAATTGTGTGAATCATAACATAAATCTTCTAGAATGTAAGTTAAGAATTAAAAGACATTTTAGTAAATAAAAATGTTTAAAATACTTTCTCTGTGGGATTCCATAACCGTAAGTGTGTTATGTGGTTGGACTAGTATGTGACGTCTTGTTGAAATGGTAAGTGAACAATCTCGGGATGGGTGTCATAGGTTTCCTTGTACCTAGGTGATAAATGTTGTGTCAAACCTATCGAGAGTTGGTTGTAGCCCATTGTGATCACTTGTGGTGTCGTATAAACTTCAAGCAAGTCAAAAAAAAATTATTCATTAATTTTTGTGTTGTTTTGGTGTGTTTGTGTTTCTTAACTGGGTGTTACACCTATCTCAAATAGCTATTATCGGGATATTTAACGGGATGTGGCCGAAAGCTTATGCCATGAAGAATGGATCTTTGAAAACTTCACCGATAAATGTGAGATATCCTTCTTCTCCAAGGTATTCTTTTTTGTTTAGTTTTTAAAATGAGGAGGACTATCACAACTATCAATCGATGGTTCATGGTTTTGGGGAAGGCGTCGGATTATTCCTCACTCCCTGGTTCCCTCGAATTCAATTTGAATACCCTCTCGGTGACTAAAATTCTAGTGTGGGTTTGGCTCCTAAATCTTCCTTACACCTTTGGCATTCTCTCAAAGACATTGGCCACACTCTCGGGATATTTCTAAAAGCCAATAATTCCATGGCTACGAATGGCATTTAAATTTTCACAAAGATATGCATTGAAATTGATCTTAGCAAGGGTCTTTGGGAAAAGATCATCCTAAAAGAGGGGAATATGAAGCATGTGTAGTAGTTACATTATGATAATATGGCATTTAGGTGTCATTTTTGTAAGTCTCTTGTTCACTTGTAGACATCTTACCCAAAATCAAAAGATAGAATTCCTTTAAAAATATGAAAACACCATTTTGTAGGGGTTGGAACTATCCACGGGGGTTCATTAGCTAGGCAATATTCTAGTACGTGGGTTCATATTGAGGTAATTAAAATTAATAAAATTAAATTACATATATCGATAGACATGACAAGGTGAAAGGGTTTAATTTATTAATATTTTGAATCAAGTATTGGGGGGTTAGAGAGGTGGGCCAAAGGAAAGGGAAGTCTAATTTAAAACTAAAAATTTGAACCCTAGTTTTTAAAATTAAATACCTTAAAATTGCAAAAGGAGTGTGTTCATAAAGTTAAATTATAATATCTTTTTTAATAAAGAAATCTCAATTAAGAGATTCTTAACCAAGAAATAATAAGATGGTAGAAAACTAGGATTGACTATGTTTTTCAACACAAGTGATATTATTTCACCATCTTAATTATTTGAAGAAATATTGATAAATAATTAAAGCGTAACATTTATAAGGTGATTTGTAATAGGTCTTCAATGGCTTCAAACTATCTTTCGAGAGGAAATGCATATTAAAAAAATTGAGTGAGAAATATGATATATTTTATGTTTAATATATTAGGGTAGAAATAAAAAGGGGTAAATAAAATTGTAATTGAAAAATGGGTAAGTAAGGTACATGGAAAAAATAGGGGTATTTTCATTCTAATAATATAACAGGAGGGGGTATTATCAATTGAATAATTAGAGGTAAAAACTAGAATTAAGGGTATTCTTTAATACCCTTCAAACGCATGTGTTATAACATACTTTTAGTAAGTGAACCCCGTGGAACTATCGCTCTTTAGATCAGTGTGTGAGAATCCATGGCTAAGGTTGACCATGGAGGAATCATGAAAATAGAATAAAAATAGAGAAAGGTACCAAAAAATAAAAGATGCACCAATGGGATTGAAAAGAGGACATGAATCTGATATCTCAAAAAATCGAGTTTTGATCGGAGCATTCTCTTTTCAAAAACATGCCCCTCTCAGATTTCAATAGTTTGTAAATGATTATTGTTACCAAAAAGGGTCCATGGGATGAGGTTAGGAAGAAAAAGGGTAAAAAGGGTGATATTATAATACTATAAATTATTATCCCTCGATCGATGGTTGTTCTAATGTTAGATCTTTGACGTGAATTCGTGGTAACATGGTTCTATTTTCTATGTATTATTTTTGCCATGTTTTTTGTGGTTATTATTAAATATGATTCTATGTTTGGGTGGAGACCCATAAATTCCCCAATTCTAATCTTCGGTCAAAAGCATTTAGTAATAAAATAAAAGAACCTTGAATGTTATTTAGCGAGTAAAATGCAAACACGAATGTAATACAAATAAAAGTAAAGGAAATTACTCTTGATAAGATAACAGAAAAATTAGGAAACTCATCAATTGTAAATTATAATGGATTGTTAGATTATTTTATAAGTGGGAGAACATGGTGTGTGAGAACAATGAAATCTAGTGAAAAATCTAAATCTTGAGATTTATATAAGTGATTGTTAAGAACTCAATATTTACTTCTTGTAGTCCTTTTTATTTTTACTAGGCTATGCTTGTATGAGTGATTGTATTTGATAAGGTCAACTTGTTCGTGTAAATAGTGTTCTCACGAGGCTTGGTTATCATTAACCTTTGTTATTTACCATTCGATTAGAAGAATAAAACGTTATTTATGTGTAGCTATGGTTGGATTTCATTATTTCCTCTTCTTTCAGGTTGCACTTATTTCCTTTACTTTAGTTCAATGAATGTATAAAATTCAAAGGTTCTAGAGAAACTTGTTTTGTTGAGGAATCTAACTAATGGGTATAAATTTGAGTGTAATGGAAAATGGATATAGATATGTGACATGTCTATAATAATAAGGGAATTGTTTTGCCACACTTTGGGAGGGATAAATTAAAGTAAATTTAGTAAGGTTGCAAATAATATTAGGTGAGGATGACACATTAAGGATTAAGGGATAATACATTCATACTCCTAAGTAGGGATTTAAACCTCTTTATCAACCATTTGTGAAATAAATCTCCTTTAGAATTTATGTAAACCGTGTTGTTACACACCTCAAATAGTGGCAACATGTGCATATGTTATTAATTTAGTTTTTATTATTTAATTGCATTGTGGGATGCCTTATAATTTTATGTGAGAAAGGCAACGTTAATGAAGTTTGGTCTTACCCCAAGGATTTCTTATATGAATCCTTATGGTGTATAATGTATCCTCTCTTCAACCTTTCACATGTGTTAGGCTCATGGGAAGGATATATTATGAGGGTTTGTTTTGGTTTCTTCATGGAATTGGTGAATTTTATCCTACTTAGTGTAGGTACATTGTGCATTCTATGTCACTTAAAATGGGCTTAAATAATTGGACCCAACCTTTGTGTTGTGAATTTAATTTGAATTTCTGACTTGAAGGGTGTAACACAAACAAATTTTTGAATGTAATACACGATCAAACCCTAGAGTAAAATGAACCTCAACTATAGTGTGGTATTGAGAGCCATGATGTCTATAACCATGTTTTCAACAAGGATATTACTCCTAAAATAATAACATGTGATGAAAAAAAATGATCTTAGACCTTGGGTACCTTGATTTATTACAAAGGAAAGTGCTAGTTTTATTTGTTTATGGTGAGTTGGGCTAGTGTGTTTAGTATCTCTTAAAAAAGTAGTGCCATCTTTTTTTGTTGCATTTTATTTGGTAAAATAGTGGGCATTAAAAAAATCAAATGTAACAAGTATGCAAATAATATCACACAAAATTTTAATGCTACACACATAGGATAGCGATGGTGTTGTAATATAATCAAATCTTGTAGGCCTGAAAACAAGAGAAAGAAATAAAAATAACATATTAATCATTCCCCAAATATGGGACACCCATGGTGTTGTAAAATAATCAAGGAAAATATGCCACAATAAATGATAAAAAAAAATAAATAACACATGCACATAAATGATTAAGAAAAAAATAAAAGTGTTAGAACATGGTAATATGATATAATAGCTCATTTAGGTTAAAATATGTGAAATAAGAGATGTCATCACTGCACAAGATATATGTGTTAGTTATATTAGCTCAAAAGATAAAATGTACATAATATATGTAATTAGGAATATTGAGGAAGTAAAAAAGAACTATAATAGAATAATAACACTTAGATGTAGTGTAAAATAGATTCCCTAAGATGTATAAGAAATCTTGGGTAAAGGGTCGACCGAAATATTTCATCATGTACCTCTTTTTTATCTCATGCATCATTCTCAAAATACCTCATGAACACATATGTGTAAATACTAAAGAAGCATGAGATCTATCAAAGTAAATTGACAAACAACATTTATATTTTAAAGTGCTAAATGAACTCAAGTGAAGTGTATGGTTGTTGATTTTGTATTTATGCAAATATATGAATGTTTATGTATTTTCAAGTGCTTAGATATGTACATGAAAGAGAGAAACATTGAGATATCCAAAGAGAAACTATAGAGAAGGTGGATAAACTAACGAATGGAATGTGGAGGATTAGGCATCAATTGTGTGGAAGGATATGACTCAAATGTGAGAGGAACAATAGTGGTAATGCTTGCAAAAGTGCTTATAGGGAAACAAAATATGTATGAGGAGTGTGTGAAGTAGAAGACTTATGTGTGGGATAGAAAGAGATTAATCCTTGATATATCTTGGGCACTAGAATTCCTTTGGGAAATGTGGGAGAGAGAATGTGTACTAGAGTGCATAAATGGAACCCTATTATATGAAGATCTATGAGATATGTTGTGTGAAACTCAAGGCATATAGATCATCATAAAATATTCATATAAAAAATGAAGAATTTGAATTACATGCAAAAGATAACACAACATAAGATAAAATTAGTGCGATAAGATTCCCAAGTATTGAATATATGTAGAATAATAATCTTAAGGTAGGGAAACACAATACAAGTCTCCTTAAGGAAGGAGTAACTCCACAATATCACAACATGGGAATCAACATTAAGGGGGAAACCTCGAATATACCTCTACTAATTAGAAGAATCAACTCAGACATCCATGAAAGGACTCAAATGATACTCATATCCTTTATATAGACATATAATAATCTTATTATATGGGTAATACCTAATCTCAATGTAGGTTGAATCATTACCCAATATAATTAATTCTTATATGAGCCCATATCTTATAAACATATAAATAAATAAGGAATGTGTGCCACATATCGACATATCCATAAACCATATACATTATAGTATCATATCCCAAAGTACATAACATTTCCAACCTCCTTGACATGATTCATCCCTAAACATAGGAAGAAACTATAGAGTAAGTTTGATTTAAATCATTTCACATGTGTCACCATGCTTGATCTTATAAACACCCATATGAAATCTTAGTGGTGATAATACTCCAAAACTTAATCTATATTCCATTACAGTCCTCTCTAGTTCCATCCATGTCCATATTTTTTCCTTATCAATATCCAGAATATATAGAATAATTATTCATGTGATTCCATGTCATATAATTGTTTCTCCATTGATGTCATACATAGCCATAATTATTTCTCCTCTAATTCCTCGTATATCCATATATATTTTATATATATATTCCTCATGTGTCCTAACATGTCTCAAATGTAATGAATTGTTACACAAAAACCTAAAGGAATTAGTGAATCCATACAAAAGGATCATAACATACCACTACACTTCCACAAAGCCTAACCTCGGGATGGGTTTTCACTCACACTCCCATACATACGAGCCCTACTTCATTATAATTAGGTGCCCCATGGTCCCTAAATACATATTCTAACCAAATTAGTTAGATTTGAACATGGGTGGTTTCTCTACGATACCAAATGTAATGAACCATTACACTAAAACCTCAATGCATTATAAAATCCACACACTAGGATCATAACACTAGAAGACCTAGGAGAGTGAGACTTGTCGACCATAGGACATCGAAATAGTGGGGACCCGCATTTCCAAAATATCTGATCACAAAGGGATGCGGGAGGAGCTGAATTAAACAGCCCCGCCCCGGGCCAACATAGGGACAGATGGACATCAAATGTCCAAAATCACCTCACCAAGAGGATCGACAAAAGCCGAAAAGGGAGGCCGGACGGTCCAAGTATGCGTGGACAAGACTTCACCAAAACCTAATTTTTCCGTGGAATGAGGCTTTGGGTGGATCGAAGGTTTTTTTCCATGACAATCGGGACACAAAGAGCCAAAATAGCCTAAATGTCCGCATGTAAAGGAAACCAGTGCAAATCAGATCCCAAACTTCAATCAGCCATAAATTTTGACCTCAAGCTCATATTTTCATGAAATTTGATTTTTTTAATTTTGATGAATGTCGTTATGTTAAAATAAAATATACATCCTTATCTCTAATAAATTTAGAATGCACATTCCCATTAAATGACGGAAATGCTAGTAGACCTAAAACAACCTACACTCGAAAAGAGCATAAATTTTGCATTTCTCAACAAAAATGCACAAAATGGTACTATTAGAATCATTTTTCCAAGTAAAACACAACTAAATCAATAAATTTATAATTTTATGGGAAATAAATGTTGATTTTGCAGAAAATTTGTTCAGGTTCATAAAAGTGTTTTATTTGGTAGTTGGGATGCATTAATGAAGTATGGGATGACATATTTCACTACTACAAGTTATGAGATAGTATGGGGGCCTTTTTTGAGAAACATACCATCATTAAAATCCATTAATGACATTTTATAAGTGGTGAGAGGACAAATTTCTAGATTTCCATTTCTCTCTCTCTCTTTGTCTCTCTCTTCTCAGATTTCTATAAATTGGAGTGTTGGGATCATTGTAAAAGGAGGTAGTTTTCAGTAGAAAAACTATGTCAAAATTATTTTATGAATTCAATGTACTAGAGGACCTTTAGTGGACTCCTTGCATGGTGATCTACGCCCTTATTTTGTAATAGATTGATTGTGCATATCAATGAAGCAATAATACAAGTTTGTGGATACTTCTTCCTTGTTGTGTTTGTTTGCATTCTTCTTGCCCTTTCACACTTATTACAAATATATTGTGTCTACCTTATACTCTTTAGGGATTCATTCTCATTGTGCATGTGTGGAATATTGTTGTGAATGCATTTTCTAGAATGTGGAGAACTATTATCACCCCTTCTAGTATGCACTTTGTTTCTTGTTTTCCTCACTCTGGATACTATTCTCACACCCTCTTTTTCTTATGTATCACTGCTTTAGTGTAGGATTTTTTTTCTGTCACTCTCTCTCTCCTTTTTCTCTTAGAAATTTAGATTAGGAAAAGATAGTTTTACCTGCATTAGAGTATATTGTGGCGGGTAGTTTAGGAGAAAGAACCAGCTTTTCTCTTGAGGTATATCTCAAGTAGCAAGTCCCACAACTTGGAGATAGTACCCATGTTACCCAATCACATAGTGATCTCAAGAACACACACTTTGCAAACCAAAGGGTGCTTGTGATTCGGTGATAACAAGTAATATGTGCAACTAAAGACCTATTAATTTACATGGGAGAGCTAGAGCCATAAAAGTAGTATGTGTAACTAAATACCTATTAGGAGACATGGGAGAGATAGAGTCATGTGAGGAAGTATTTCAAACCAAATACCTATTCATATATAAAATATATGTAGGAATAGAAATTGTAGAAGAAGGTATAGGAAAACTAGGAGAAAATGTCTCAAGGGGGTACCTAGAATGGTGATAGATTTATTGTTATGCATAAACTTAACATGTTGGTGGATGATAGAACTAATATCCCTAAGAGAACATAGGACAAGGGAGAATCAATAGTAAAGTACCTGACTAAGAGTAAAAAACAAGAAGGAAGTTCGAGTAGTAATAAAATACACAATGATGGAAAAATAATATGTTGATACCAAGCCCTAATATTAATAATAATAACTTTCCCGATGAATCTCTTGATCCCAAACCCTATAATCCCTTCTCATGATGTCGATCTAAGGGAATCATTTCATCTCATGATGGAGCTTTGAGTGACATCATGTGTGTGTCTCTAAAGGGATCTAGGGGTTAGAGATAACATTAGACATGTTGACAATGGAGCCACTATGAAAGAGTTATTACAACAATATTTGGTGAAACTGGGTAGCGGCGATAATTAGGATGAGGGATTGTTGAAGGTGGTAGGTTCCATGGCAGCCAATTTCAATGTCTTAGCCGGTAGTTTTCAAAAAAATAGTGTCACCTTACCCCATAAATGGTTGTATGGAAGTTTGGTTACCATGGTTTACCCGAGGTTATATTCCCATATGCTTTCCCCCTCTTCACATTTCTCACCTTTGATTTTTGTCACAACATTGTATAGACATTTTAGGTAGGTGGTAAGAGCTAGGAAAGGTCATATTTACCTTTTCATGTATCTTTACCTCTTTCCCATTTTCAAGTGGCTTTGGGAAACAAATATGTTAATATGGTATCTCTATTGAGAAAAAAGAGATCATGCAAATCAATCCTTTAGTGAGGTGTTGTAGGGGAGGATTAGTATGTCCATCAAACCCATGGTTAATTTTTTTGATGATTTTCTTCAAAGCTGATAAATTTTATCAAAATCCCACCTTCATCTCGTAGATTAATTGGGTTTTTTTCCTTTCTTCCATTCCTCCATTAATGGATCTTAAAAATTGTCATCCTTTTCTGAAGGTAGGTTAAAAATCTACCCTTGTGTAAGGGGAATTTTTATTATTATTTTTATTTCAATAGATGATAAAAGGATACCATAACTTAAAATCTCTAATCTTATCAAACTCTCACTATCTTGTCATGAAACATTATTCACCTAATTTATTCCCACCACCAAATATTTTTCTCACAAACCAAGTATGGATTATATTTCCACACTTAATGATGAAATTTTGGGACCATTCATACCTTATTTTCATTAGAAACACTCTAGTAAATTCGCACCACTAATTTTACCCATTCAACCTATTATTGAATTATTGTTAAGCTTGATACCTCAAAGAACCTCTTTGCTAACATTGAGCTCAAAGTTCAAAACAGAACTTGGACCCAACCTCTTGATTATGAAGGATTTCATTTAATAAGCGAAGATGCTTCACTTTGGAACATATCACTCTTGATTTTCGATGTTAAAGTGAAAGAATGAGAAAGGCGTTTGATGGAGAAATTCTCTCTTGTATCATTTATCTCTTGATGCTAATGGAGACTTAGACTCAAAAGTATATTTCAAGGACTCGCTTGACTTGGTTCTTAAAAATAAACTTAGAGAAATATCTGTTGAAGGAAAAAAATAAAACTTAAAGGTTTACACTTAGGACAAAAAAATTGAACCAAAATTCAGTGAAGCAACTAAGGAAAATGTTGCTTTTATTTTTCCTCTAAACATCAATACATATTGACTGATGGAAGCTCTTGAATTTATTCTTCCTGATGAATATTTTTAAAATGGTTGGAAAATGGTTCATGACAAGAAAAAATCCTACCACACAAAATCCATTTATCCTACCTAATTTATTCTTTTCGCTACTCGGAAGATATTATTCTTTTGTTTCTTGTTATGTTTAAGGTTTTATCTTGTCTTTCAGGCCTTCTTTCTTCTTGGGTAGTATCCCAGTCAAAAAACTAATTTTTACCCTTTATCTAAAAAATATTTCGATACCGAGGATTATTATCAAATGCAATATTATGAATAAAAATGCCAAGAGATTGAACTAGTATGAGAGTGGAGATATTACCTTTTTTGTGTGGACCAACCAAAATAACATGGATAGATACTTGATTAATATAGATAGGAATATATAAAATATCAGAGACAAACATGTCGTCTATATTAGATTCAATGAAAGTAATGAGTTCTATAAAATATGAAATATGATTGATAGTTCCAATCATTTCATCCATGGGGTGATCATAAGAGTGCATTGAAGGAACTACACACTAAGTATAATAAAATTTATATGTATACTTTAAATTATTATGCTTAGGAATTTGATAATTGAATATTTTTAGTTTAAAATTATCATTTGATGGTATCAAATAGTCCTTAGGCTCATTAGATTTGTAACTCTCGCTAAAATCTCCCACATGAGACTCATGAACAACCTAGGTAAGCTACAAAATTATGGAATAATAATTTTTTTTTCAAGGTGAGACTACAAACAAGCCTCGAAGCAACAAATCGACATAAGGAAGTACATCAAGGTCAATCATGTTAAGAAGATAAGGTTTTCCATTGGAAAAACATATAAAAGTCCACATTACAATTAAGGAGTATAAATAGCCAAATATAGTCTGAATTTCCTTTAGGTGTTAATTTAATAATCACATTAAATTAACATTAAGAGTAAATATTTCTTAATTACACTAAGAGGGCTTATAGGGGCCCAAACAAGGAAACAAGGCTCTAATCACAAGGGGTTAATAAATGCATTACCTTGCCCCCAAAAGATGGCCCTAGAATGGTCAACTCATTCAAAAAAACATATTGAAAACTAGAAGGGTAAACCTCCACTAACCCACTCCTATCTTTGGATTAAAGATTCAAACAGATTTTCACATATTTCCCACACTCAAAAATTCCCAAAACCATTCCATCATATTGAAAATATTTTCCCCTTTCCAGTGATATAAAGAAGTCCTTCTAACTCTTATAAAATTCAAGTTATGGGCCGACAAGCCTTGGGAGGAAAACTTTCCCCAACGGTAGGCCTACAGGCCTAGGGAAGATTTTTTTCTCTAAGGGTGTTCAAGTTGGTGGGCTGGGGAAGAATTTTGGATTCTTAGGACTTGGGGAAAAAATAGACTTTACACCCATGCGCCCGCGAGTCCGCAGTGGCAGGACTCCATGCTCGAAATGAAATTTTACCCCACACCGCAAGTGCGTGGCACGTCCTAAGCCAACATGGGGAAGTGGGTTAGCGGAGACAAAAATTCATTGACGCCACATGTTAGACGTGCATTAGATGTAGATCGGTAGGTCGGCGGGGAGAATTGGGAAACCTTGGCTTTTGAAGCACTAAGGAAAAAAATGGATCTGCACCTCCACCAATGCCTTTATAATCCACGTGTCATTCAATGATTGGCTACGAGGATACGGGGTCCCGAATGAAACATAGAAAAATTTCCAAATTTATTTTTGAAAATGCTAAGGTTTTAAATGATCCTACACCTTTTTTGTTTTCTCATGGAGCCACGTGGCAACACCTAATTGGCTATGGGCCGGCAAAGTGGCAGAGAAAATTGGGAAATGTTGCAAACTTTTTTTCTTTGAAATTAGATCATTTTTTGACAACATGAAGGGTGCGGGTTAGCAGAGCGATGGGAAACTTCATGACTTTGTGCTCCTCGGGAAAAAAACTAAGAAAATAATTTTTTTTCCCACGGGTCAACCGAAAATATTTTATTCATTTACATTTGACAGTTAGATTAGTTAAGAAGCCAAATGAAGTAAAAATTTCATAAGGCCATAATTTTCGACTGAAAGCTCCATTTTTGGAAAACAAGGACTTTTTGGAAATCTCAAAAAGTTATCTTTGCACTGAAAGCTTAAGATTTAAATTTTGAAAAATTTTGAAGGGTCAAATTTAATAAAATGTCTTTCTTTCACTCAAAACGTGAATTGGGATGTTCAACTTATAAAATTTGTTCGAATATACCATAATTCCTTCTCAACATGCCAAAAGCAGACATAGAGGTTGCACTTGGGTAAATTTAGGATGGATTTCATGGTTTTATTTGTTTGGTTGATGATCAATTCAAAATTTATCAATTTGATAGCAAAACGACTACGCTGATTTTGCCTTTATTCAATTTGAAAGGATCCATAACCATTACTTAAGTGGTTTAGTTTGTTTGGGGGCACCTTAAACATATTAATTTCAATTCAATGTTTCATTCTATTTTTCATTTTACAGGGGTTATTCATTATATTTTTGATATAAAAATTTGAGTTCACAGTGAAATAAAAAAATGAATTTTATACCTTTCAAAAGAGAGATTAATCTATTTCTTTTGCCACACTATAAAAGAAACATTGAATTCATTCCATGCTAGTTTTAAATAGTTACCTTTCATTCAATCAAATGTAAAAACGAGAATGCAACATATATTTTAAAAAAAAATCATGCATTTCTTGAGAAACGAGTAATGTATTTTCTTCATATGCATTCACTTTTTCATCTTTCCAATAGAGATTTCAAAATACATTCAACAAACAGATTTCAGTTCATAATAATGTCGTTTGAGGAATATAATACAATCTTCTATTAATTCAAAATGACACCCTTACAACATTTTTTTGTTACTTGAAATACAATATACATAATACGAATCTTTCCTTTCTTTTGTTCAAAACCGAATACGAGCACATCTCTTTCATATTTCGAATCATAGCTATCATAGCCAATAAAAACATCTATCCATCATAAAATATATTACATTGTCATCCACTTCTAGTGGAAGAAAAAAAAATAGAAAATAGAAATATCACAAGGGACCTTCAAAACTATCTTTTCCTTTGCTCCAAAACAACAATATGCAAATCCTTCGTTTTCCAATTTGATCACAACAAAACTAGGGAGAAGAGAAACGCTCTCCACCCAAACAAGACATCCAATGAAAAGGAGAATCCATCCTTATTCATTGGCCCCGAGCCCCAACCACAATGTAATAGAAGATGTGTTTCAACACATGGCAACAAAGGCTTCCACAACATACAAGCATAAAATTCAAATTTAAAACATAGTCCAAAACAGAATGTAGTTTACAACCACATTAAAACATAACAAGCAAAACTCAAGCTTCATCATGCAAGCCAAAGGACAAAGAAACTATGGGGGATGCTACTTATGCTTCCCAAAGGGGAAATGGGTATCACCACCTGATTACAAACCGCCAAAATGTAGTATATCAAAACCCTGGCATATCCTTATGCCTTCCCCAAGTACCCCTTATTCCTCACATTTCCTTATGCCTCCCCAACCTCATATGGCACCCCATAACAAGTAAATAAATGCAAGCTATTTCTTTGTAAGGTGGAACCCAAATCCCAACTCCAACCACACTTATACCTCCCTAGAACACTTATGCCTCCAACAAAATACCCCATAGTCTTCTCTACACCATCCCTAGGCAATCTACCCAACCAGCCATCAAGAAAAAAGACAAATAACCATTCACACATTCATGAAAAGGAAAGAAAGGTATGTTTGAGAGCTAAGCTCTTAGCTCTCCATGATGGAGTTGTTCCATGTTCCAAAAAAATAAATGTTTCGAATGTAATCAATCCAAAAATCAACCAAGCACAAGGATTAGAAAATCTTTCAAAGCTTATCCAAAAGCAATAGCTCCCAACAACAAAATAATTTGCCCCAAATCCAGTATGCCAAAGTGAAGCAACCCAAAACAAGGTAATGAATTCAAAATTTATAGAAGAGGGAAGAGAAGAGGATGAGGTGGACCCATGTAGGATGTCACATCACACATCCTCAACTCCAACACCAAATTCAATTTCATTCTCCAAAGCTTAATAAATAGGTGAGTGAATAATATGACAGTTTTCTTACACACTCCAAAACAATCTTGCACCTCATAAGGTCTGAATTTAATAAAATGTAAGAAAGTGCAATTAAAAAATTCAACTTGACTTACAAAGATGTATAGAGAAAGTCTAAATTTTTAACTCTCCAACCCTAGGTATGGTTGGTAAATAAATTTTAGAGGTGTGGGACAAGTTTAACTTGTCCCACAAGCCTCCAAAATCAGCCTCCAAGGACAAATTCTAATTTCAAAAGGAGGTGGAGTGTTTCATACTCCAAAATTAACCTACACAACTCTTACACATACTTACACATATCTTACAAAATTTAATACCATAGCCAACAACTTCAATAATTACTTTCTTATGTCCCAATTTGATTAATTTATTTTTAACAATATGATTATTATTGACATTATTTACCAAAATTTAATTCAATAATGAAAAGGGAAGGCAAATCACTTACAAAGCACATACAACATTAATACAGGACCAAATAAAAGAAAACATAAATCCCTTGGTCACATTCGAAGGATCCTCCCCATGGAGATCCCTAACCACAAACAAACACATACAAACAATTACAAGTTGTTGTGGTGACCTTGTTGAATTCATCTAGAATTCTAATGTGGTTGGTCTGCCAATCCAACGATGTTTGTTGTGATATTTTTAACCTACAAAATACAAATACCTCCTTCGGGCTCATGTCCGCATCAGAACATCAAAATGAATATAAATATAATTCCAAAACCATATATACATATGAATCATAACATCATCAAGGAAAACAACAATATCATTTGCAGTTTTATCAACAACTATATGATCGTCAAATTAATTCCACTTTCTAGGTTGACTCAAAATATCCAAATATCACATGTCTAAACCACATCTATAATACACCATGTCGAACAACATAACTGTTATCACCGAATCATAGCACCCCTGGATGTTGATCAGATTTCTAGTTTGATCACTCTAAGCATCCAGTGTGATTGGATAACATGGGTACTATCTCCAAGTTGTGGGACTTGCTACTTGAGATAGACCTCCAGAGAAAGCTGGTTCTTGCTCCTAAACTACCTGCCACAATCTACTCTAGTGCAGGCAGGCTAACTATTCTAATCTAAAATTCCAAGGGACCAGAGAGAGAGAATGGATAAAATGAAAGCCTACACTAAAGCGGTGATACACCGAGAAAAGAGGGTGTGAGAGTAATCTCCAAATGTGTGAAATACGAGAGGCAAAGTGCACACTAGAAGAGGTGATGACGGTTCACCATAATCCAAAGAAATGCATTCACAATTGAATATTCCAAGCACACACAATGATAATGAATTCCTGCAAGAACATAATAAATAGACACAATATACTTGTAGAAAGATTAAAGGGGCAAGAAGAATGCAAGGAAACACAGTGGGGAAGATATATCCACAAACTGATATTTTATTGCTTCATGATATGCACAGGTTCAATCTATTACAAGATAAGGGCCTGGATCACCATGCAAGGAGTCCACTACAGGGCCTGCAACATAACACACCAGCTTCACAAAGCAATTTTGGCAGAGCTTTGCTACCCAAAAACTCTCCCCTTTACAATGAGCCCAACACTCCAATTTATAGAAAAATGAGAAGGAAAAGAGAAGGGAAAAATGGAAATCCCGAAATCTGTCCTTCAACCACCTGTAAGAGGCATTAAATTGAGTGGAATGGGTATACATTACTTGCAAAAGGCTCCCCATACTGTCCCATGTGCTGCAGCAGAGAAGGAATGATGACCATGCCTCTTAATTGCACTCCCAGCTACCAAATAAAACACTGTTCTGAACCCGGCCACGTTTTCTTAAAAATCTCGATCAATTTCTGATCAAATCTGGAATTTCTTGATTGCTGTGCGTCGGGCTCGGAACCACGATTCCAACGGTACCAATTTTGTGCGATTTCGTTGAGAAATGCAAAAGTTATGGCCTTCTGAGTGCGGGCAGCTGTTTTGGGCCTGGCAGGCGTTTTCTGTCATTTGACGGGAATGAGCATTGATTGACTGGAGCCGAATATGTTTGAAAGTCCAATTTTATCAAAATCGGAGCTCGGAGTCAAAAGTTATGGCCGTTTGAAGTTTCCGGACCAAACGTTGACTTTTCCTCCTGCGACACGTGTCATGATCTGATTGGTCCTCGGCTCCTTCGGCTCCATTTGTCCCGGATGTCCCATTTGATTAGTGCTGTCTTGACTGATTTCGGCCGATCCGGCCGGTTCGGGCCCATTTGTCCCAGTCGTCCCAAATGCCTCTTTGACTGCCTGTGCTCATTTCGGCCGGTTCGGCCGGTTCGCGCATTTTTGTTCCACTTGCCCTTTGTTTTGGTGACTTGACCTTTTTGCCCGGTTCGGCGGCTCGCGCTTTTCGGCCCGGATGTCCCAATCATTTTTGACTTCTGTGCTTATTTGGCGGTTCCAGGTTGTCCCGATCGTCCCGAGCAACAATTTTTCTTCCTCTTTCGGCGGATCGGATTTTCGCGCCGCCGTACGTACTTTCCCCATTTGATTCTCTGCGTTTGACTGCTTGTTTGCTGATTTCGGCCGAACCGGCCGGTTCGCGCCTTTCTGTCCCACACGTCCGGAGGCGACCTTGAGCAGGACTTAGCCAATTTTCACGATTTTTCCTGGATCGACCTATTTGCCTTCTTGAACCTTTTTTTGCATTTTCTCAGAACTTACTCTCTTCCTCCTTGGGGGTGAATTTTGGATAACAATAACATTATCAATATATAAAAATTTCCAATAGTCATCATGCACCATATACGAATCAAAGTCAACAATAATGGATTATCCATCATCTAACATCATACTAAATCAAAACGATAACAATGTCCATAATATAGTCAACAATATCAAGATCAATAACTAAATGTGTCGAAGGGAAGTGGGCACTACATCCCCCTCCCCTTATACTCAACTTCGTCCTGGAAGTCACTGGGACAAATGTGGAAACTGAACTCATAGTAAAGTAGCATCCTCCCATGTAGCCACAATCTCATCATATCTGTCCCACTACACACGGACCTAGTCAATCTCTCTGCCTCAAAGGCCTAGGGTCCTACGATATATAATGTGAATGGGTTGTATCATCACCTACCCATGATCCTGCACCTCCAATGATGTCCATTCTAGCACATTAGAAGGATCAGCAATGTATCTCCCAAGCACTGAAACATGAAACACATCATGTACTCGAGACAAGCTAGGTGGAAATGCTAGACGGTAGGCCAAAGGGCCGATACGCTCCAAGATCTCAAAAGGACCAATAAATCTAGGAGATAACATAGAATCTTTTCCATAACGGATAGGGATCTTGTGTGGCTTGACGCAAAGGAAAAATTACATGCCCACCTTAAAACTACAATCTATCCTATGCTTATCTGCGTACTTTTTCTACCTATCTTGTGCCTCTTACAGTCTCTGTCTGATCATAACCACCTACTACTCCATGTCCTATAATAAAGTTGGTCTACAAGAAACCCTATCCTCTAACTTTGTCCCAACTAAGATGTGTCATGCACTCTCTACCATACCATTCTGAAAAGGATCCATTCCTATAGAACTCTTAAAAATATTATTATAGGTAAACTTCACCAAGTACAGTTCTCCTTCCATCTCGATTGGTGATAAAAACATACATCCTGAGCATGTCCTCCAAAATCTGATTCATCTGCTCAGTCTGTCCATCTGTCTCAGGGTGATATGTTGTGCTGAAATTAATCCTCATCCTGAGGGCATACTGCATGGTAGTCCAAAAATGGGAAGTATACAAAGGATCGCGGTTAGAAATAATCTTCCATAGAATCCCGTGCAACCTAAAAATATCATCAAGATAAACCCATGCCACTACACTAGTTGTATAGTTTGTCTTCACTGGAGAAAAATGAGCCACTTTTTTCAATTTATCCACCATGACCATGATGGCGTGGTGGTGGTATCTTGACTTTGTTAGCCCAACAATGAAGTCCATTGAAACGGTGTCCCACTTCCATCCCGATATAGCATGAGGAAAGAGAAGGTTGGCTGGATGATGATGCTCAGCCTTCACTTTCTGGCACTCCAAACAGCATGACACAAAATGAGCTACATCTCTACAAATTCCTCTCCAATGATACAAATGTCTCAAGGTGGCATGCATCTTCTTCACCTCGGGATGGGCTGAAAAGGGTGCACTATGTACCTCTGTCAAAATATCCTTCCTCAAGTCTCTATCTCTGGGAACATATATTTGGCCTCTATGCCTAAGAATACCATCTGCCTCTAAAGGAAAACCATAAAACTTCCCTTCAAGGGGTCGCTAAGACTCGATATTTGCTCGGCTGTAATGTAGAAGTTGTCATGAGGAAGTTCTTGAAGAATCCTCTTCTACAAATCATGTCCACTGAAGTGGCCATAGCCACATGTCTCCATCTGCTGAGAGCGTCTGTAACCACATTCTCCTTGCCCTTCACACGTTCTATCTCCATATCATACTCACAAAGCAACTCCATCCAACACTGACCGACTTGAGCTTTGAAATGGGCTATGTGAAGAGGTGGTGAAGACTCAAGTGATCTATCATGAGTGTAAATCTCGACCAAGAAGAAAGTGTCTCCATTGGGCTAAAGCACTGCACAACCCACAAGCTCAAGATCATGATTTGGATAATCAAGCTCATAATATTTGAGTTTGCGAGACTCAAAATCAACTACTCTCCCTTCCTGCATCAACACACCTCCACGCCCTACTAAAGAACCATCCATTCAAATGAAAAACTTACCCTACGGATCGGCACTATAGTAATAGATGTTGTAGTGAGACATTCCTTTAGTTTCCTGAAGGCTTGCTCATACTTTTCTCGACAAAACAAACTTCTTCCCTTTCCACTTTGAAGGGAAGTGATGGGGTGTGCAATCGAGAGAAGTCCTTAAAAAATCTTATGTAATAACTTGCTAATCCCATGAATCATGTGCACCTCATTCATAGTAGTGAGTGCTAGCTAATCCATAATAGCTCTAATATTTGAAGGATCGACATCGATACCTTCCCCGAAAATGATGTGTCCCGATACTACACCTCTGTCTCGAAATAATGCACACTTCTCCAAGTTCCTATAAAGTTTCGCTCACAAAGACAGTGAAGAACCTGGTGAAGGTGCCCCTCGTGCTCCTCAAGCATATGTGAGTGATCGAATGTCATCAAGGAAGATGAGCATGAATCGATCTAAGAAGGTCTTGAATACCCAATTCATCAAACTCATAAACACCGTGGGGAATTCATCAAACCAAAGGTACCACTATGAACTCATAGTGGCCATATCTCATACGGAAGGCGGTCTTATGAATATCCACCTCCGAAATCCTCAACCGGTGGTAGCTTGGCTTAAGATCTATCTTAGAGAAATTGTGGCTCCCTTCATCGATCAAACAAATCATCAATGAACGTAAGGGGGTAATGATTCTTGATCGTTACTTTATTCATTTAGCGGTAATCAATACACAACCACAAGTATTCATCCTTCTTCTTTACAAAAATCACTTTGGTGCACCCTAAGGAGATACATTAGGAAGAATTAGGCCTTTCTCGAAGGCCCTCAAGCTAGAATGTAACTTGAGCTCGCGAGACTTCTAGGGTGGTCATCGATAAAGTGCTCATAAGATATGCTCTACTCCTAGAACCATATCTATATGAAAATCTATCTCACGTGGGGGTGGTAACCCTTGTAGTTCCCCCGGAAAGACATCGAAAAATTCTCTCAAAATGGGATAGTCATCTAGTGATGGTCCACTAGACCCATCCTCGATCGGTCACTAAGCTGTGACAAAGCAAACATCCGACAACCTCATTTCCCACACCACTTAAGCTGCATAGTTGAGATGGTACGAATAAAATGGATCTCCCGACCCCCGCTATCACCGCCTCAAATCCTAGATCATTTGTTTAACATATGATCTTGTGGTAACAATCCACTCTATCTCTATGTGTAAATAACTAGTCCATGCCCAAGATGACTCCATAAGATCCCAACGAAGGATATGAAGATCTCGAGGTAGTGGTAAAAGGTCCCAAATCCACTACACACTCTTAAACTAAGGAGTCTACAAGGATCTTGGCTCCGAAGCCATCTCAACATCCCAACTATGACCTTGCCTAACTACCACCATCTTGCATCACTCTACTCAAGATGGTGCAATAAAAGAATCGAGAAGAACCAGAATCAAACAAAATGAAGGTAAGAAGACCACCAATGCTACCCAAAGCATCGGTCATCATACTCGATGGTTAGCCTAGCGGTTCTCAACCACTACGTAGATCCAATGACCGTGCCCCACGTCACCATCGGTGAGGCTCGAGATTTGTGTCTTACCCTTGTTATTAGTGTTCTATGGGTAGTCTCTCCAAAAATGTCCAAAGAACGCCACAACCAAAACATCCACTTGATCCTATCCCATGTGCACCAGGTCCATTCGGTGCTCTAGAGGGTCTGTGCTATGAATCCTAATGACCCATCTCGTGGACTGCTGAGGTCTCTACTAGTAAGCTCATGTTGACCGAGCTCTAGGTGCTCCCTTTATCCTAATGGGACCCCTAGGAGGAGGCCCCATAATCCGACCCCTATATGCATCGAATATCTATGGAGGTTTATAAGGTGGGTGAGACTTACTGTTGTTCTTCTGCTACGATCTAAAAGATGACCGTGATGAACCCTATCCACTACAAGGAGGAGGTATTGAACCCCTTGATTGGTTGTCCCGCATTTGATGTATACAAATCCGGACTAAGTCTCTAGCCTACTGGGTCCTTCCCCGAGTCTCCTCTACTATGTAGGCCTTCTCAACGGGCTCATCTAGTGTCTGTGGGAAATGGATCTGTACTACACCTCCAATGTCCAGATTCAGGCCCCGAATTAACTATGGATCCACACCTGCTCATCCTGTATGTAATCAACATACTGGAGTAGATCTAGAAATCTACTCTCATACTCTTCTACTATAAGAGATGCCTGCCAAGAGGTCATGAAACTCATCAATCCTCTATTGTATGAACCTCCAAGATAAATATCTACTCCTAAACCGCTCCTCAAAGAGCTCCTAGGTAACTGTCTTAGAATCAACATGGAGCTTCTACTCCTCTATCCTCTACCATACACCTACTCCATCCCTCAATAGATGGATCGCAACATGATATTTCATGTTGCTAGAACAAGGGAAGAGCTTGAAGCATCCATTTGAGATCACCAACCAAGCCTCTTCATGAAAACCACCTGTGTCACCTGAATAGTGTGATGGCCGAAGCTTTAGGATCTCCCTGATGTGATCTGCAGCTATAGTCTGATGGCCCCTAGGCCTCTCTGCATGCTCAACTCTGAGCCTAGGGCTCTGAGACCTATCTCTATGTGTCTTGAAACATGATATCCATGTCCCTTATGTGGTGACTCTGCTCTAATCTGAATCCATGTTAGAGTTCTCTCCTCTATGCTCCTTGTTATGTCAAGGAGATGCACGAGCCTCAATGGATGTCACCCTATCATGTCCGACTAAATGCCCTCCTACTGTTTCTCTATGTAGGGCGGCATTAACATCCTGAAGTGTCTGTAAAATATGTGGTAGGATAGCTGCTACAACATGATCTGGTGGTGGTAAGTCTAAGTCTATGTAAAATGACCCCTTGTCTTGTCTGTGCCTCCTGCATAGACCAAGACGAGAGTTAGTTCATTATTCTAGGTTTTATTCAGTTTTCCATGTTTACTAAAATATGCAACTTCCACACAAATTTTTGTCTAGATTTAAAAGTGTGCTAGGTTTAATATTACCCTAGGTTTAAATGTTCATGTCTCAAGTTTCCTAGTGTGCCAAAGGGTCCAAGATTTTGAACCCATGGCTCTCATACCAAGTTTAACACCCGCTAAAATCTCCCACATGAGACTCATGAACAACCTAGGTAAGCTAGAAATTATGGAATAATATTTTCTTTTCAAGATGAGACTACAAACAAGCCTTGAAGAAACAGTTGACACAAGGAAGTACACCAAGGTCAATCATGTTAAGAAGATAAGGTTTTCAATTAGAACAACATAGAAAATTCCACATTACAATTAGGGAGTATAATTATCCAAATATAGTGTGAATTTCCTTTAGGTGTTAATTTAATAATCACATTAAATTAACACTTAGGGTAAATATTTCGTTGTTACACTTAAATGGTTTACAGGGGCCCAAACAATGAAACAAGGCTCTCATCATAAGGGGTTAGGAAAAACATTCCCTTGCCCCATAAGATGGCCCTAGAATGGTCAACTCATGCAAAAAAAAAACATATTGAAAACTAGAAGGGTAAACCTCCACTTACACACTCCTATACTGGCTTAAAGATTCAAATGGTTTCACATATTTTCCATAATCAAAAATTCCCAAAATCCATTCCATTAGATAAGAAATTTCTTCACCTTTCTAATGATATATAGAAGTCCTTCTAACTCCCTATAAAATTAAGGTTATGGGCCATGGCGGGCCTTGGGAGGAAACTTTTCCCCAAAGGTGTGCCCATAAGCCTAGGGGAGAAATTTTTTCCCAAGGGCGTTTGGGTCGGTGGGGTTGGGGAGGAATTTTGGATTCTTAGCGCTTGGGGCAAAAAAACAAACTTTACCCCTGCATGCCCGCAAGTCTGCGGGCGGGACACTTTGCACCGAAACAAAATTTTACCCTACGTCACAAGGGACACATGGCACATCCTAAGCCAACGCGGGGAAGCGGGTTAGCGGGGACAAACAGGCATTTTTTCCTTAAGGATGAAGAAGGCGCAAGGGGTCAAATCCACCCACGCCTCCATTGGTGCCTCATGACACCACATGTCTGACGTGCATTGGATGCAAATTGGTGGGTCGGCGGGGAGAATTAGGAAACGTTGGATTTTGAAGCACTAAGGCAAAAAAGGATCGTGCCTCCGATGACGCCTCTCAGTAATCCAAGTGTCGATCGAATTATTGGCTACGGGGATGTGTGGGCAAGAGGAAATGTAGAAAATTATCCAAATTTATTTTCAAAAATGCTAAGGTGTTAAATGATCTCGCGCCTCTCTTTATTGCCTCATGTAGCCACGTGGCAACACACTGATTGGGGCTGCGGGCTGCGGAGTGGCAAAGAAAATATGGGAATTTTACCAACTTTTTTTTGTTGAACTTAGATCATTTTTGACAACATGAAGGCTTGCGGGTTAGTGGAGTGGCGGAAACTTCATGACTTTGCGCTCCTTGGGACAAAAGCAAGAAAAGAAATTTTAGCCCACGAGTAAGCCCAAAATATTTTATTCATTTAAATTTGTGATTAGATTATTTTAGAAGCCAAATAAAGTAAAAATTTCATAAGGCCATAACTTTCATTGGGAGCTCGTTTTTGGCAAACAAGGACTTTTGGAAAGATCACAAATTCCTCTTTGCACAAGAAACTTAAGATTTAAATTTTGAAAAATTTTGAAGGGTCATTTTTAAGAAAACGTCTTTCTGTCACTCAAAACGTGAACTAGATTGTTCACCTTATAAAATCTGTTCGAATTTTCCATAATTCCTTCTTAACATGACAAACAGACATTTAATTTAGGATGGATTTCACGGTTTAATTTTTTTTATTGATGATCAATTTGATAGCAAAACAACTGCAGTTTTTCCTTTGTTCGATTTGAAAGGATCCATAACCATTACTTAAGTGGTTTAGTTTGTTTGGGGGCACCTTAAACATATTAATTTTAATTCAATGTTTCATTTTATTTTTCATTGTTGCAAGGGTCATTAAGTATATTTTTGATATAAAAATTTTAGAGTTCATAGTGAAATAAAGAAAATGAATTTTATACCTTTGAAAACATAGATTAATCTATTTCTTTTGCCACACTATAAAAGAACCATTGAATTCATTCCATGCTAGTTTTATGAAGTTACCTTTCCTTCAATCGAATGTAGAAATGAGAATGCAGCATCTATTTTTAAAAAATCATGCATTTATGTAAAATAGAGTAATGTATTTTCTCCATACGCATTCACTTTTTCATCTTTCCAACAAAGATTTCAAAATACATTCAACAATCAAATTTCAGTTCCTAATAATGTCGTTTGAGGAATATAATACAATCTTCTATTAATTCAAAATGAAACCCTTACAACATTTTCTTTGTTCCTTGAAATACAACATACATAATACGAATCTTTCCTTGCTTTTGTTCAAAACCAAAATACAGAGCACATCTCTTTCATACTTCAAATCATAGCTATCATAGCCAATAAAAAACATCCATCCATCAAAAAATATATTACATTGTCATCCACTTCTAGTGGAGGAAAAAAAAATTACAAATAGAACTCTCACAAGGGACCGTCAAAACTATCTTTTCCTTTGCTTCAGAACAACAATATGCAAATCCTCTATTTTCCAATTTGATCACAAGAAAATCAGGGAGAAGGGAAACACTCTCCACCCAACCAAGACATCCAATGAAAAGGATAAGCCATACTTCTTCATTGGCCTCCAAGCCCCAACCACAATGCAATAGAAGATGTGTTTCAAATAATGGCAACAAATGCTTCCACAACATACATACAGAAAATTCACATTTAAATCGTAGTCCAAAACAAAATGTATTTTACAACCACATAAAAACATAATTAGCAAAACTCAGACTTCATCATGCAATCCAAACGAGCAAGAAACTATGGGGATGCTACTTATGCCTCCTAAAGGGGAAATGGGTATCACCACACGATTACAAACCGCCAAAATGTAGTATATCAAAACCACGACATGCCCTTATGCCTTCCCCAAGTACCCCTTATTCCTCACATTTCCTTATGCCTCCCAACCTCTTATGGCACCCCATAACGAGTAAATAAATGCAAGCTATTTCTTTGTAAGGTGGGACTCAAATCCCAACTCCCTCCACACTTATACCTCCCTAAAACACTTATGCCTCCAACAAAATACCCCATAGTCTTCTCCTGCACCATCCCTAGGTAGTCTACCCAACCAGCCATCAAGCAAATAGACAAACAACCATTCACACATTCATGAAAAGGAAAGAAGGGTATTTTCAAGAGCTAAGATCTTACCTCTCCATGATGGAGCTGTTCCAAGTTCCAAAACAACAGTTGTTTCCAATGCAAGCAATCCAAAAATCAACCAAGCACAAGGATTTGACAATCTTTCAAAGCTTCTCCAAAATAAATAGCTCCCAACGGTAAAATAATTCACCCAAATCAAGTATGCCAAAGTGAAGCAACCCAAAACAAGGTAATGAATTCAAATTTTATAGAAGAGGGAAGAGAAGAGGATGAGGTGGACCCATGTAGGATGCCACATCACACATCCTCAACTCCAACACAAAAGTCAACTTCATTCTCCAAAGCATAATAAATAGGTGGGTGAATAATATGACATATTACTTACACACTCCAAAACAAGCCCACACCCCATAAGGACTGAATTTAATAAAATGTAAGAAAGTGCAATTAAAACATTCAACTGACTTACAAAGATGCATAGAGAAAGTCTAAATTTTTAACTCTCCAACCCTAGGTATGGTTGGTAAATAACTTTAAGAGGTGTGGGACAATTTCAACTTATTCCACAAGCCTCCAAAATCAGTCTCCAAGGACAAATTCTAATTTCAAAAGGAGGTGGAGTGTTTCATACTCCAAAATTAACCTACACAACTCTTACACATACTTACACATACCTTACAACATTTCATACCATAGCCAACAAATTCAATAATTACTTTCTTATTTCCCAATTTGATTAATTTATTTTTAACAATATGATTATTCACATTATTTACCACAATTTAATTCAATAATGAAAAGGGAAGGCACATCACTTACAAAGCACATACAACATTAATACGGGACCAAATAAAAGAAAACATAAATCCCTTGGTCACATTCGAAGGGGATCCCCCAATGGAAATCCCTAACCACAAACAAACATATACAAACAATTACAAGTTTCCATGGTGACCTTGTTGAATTCATCTAGAATTCTAATGTGGTTGGTCTCCAATCCCCGATGTTTGTTGTGATATTTTTAACATGCAAAATATAAATACCTCCTTCGCCTCGTGGCCACATCAAAACACCCAAAATGAATATAAATATAATTCCAAAAACATATATACATATGAATCACAACATCATCAAGGAAAACATCAATATCATTTGTAGTTTTATCAACAACTATATGATCATCAAATTAATTCCGGTTTCTAGGTCTACTCAAAACATCCAAATATCACATGTCTAAACCACATCTATAATACACCATGTCGAATAGCATAGCATTATCAATATATAAAAGTTTCCAATAGTCATCATGCACCATATATGAATCAAAGTCAACAATAGTCCATTGTCCAACATCTAACATCATACTAAATCAAAACTATAACAATTTCCATAATATAGTCAATAGTGTCGGGATCAATAACTAAAGGTGTCGAAGGGAAGTGGGAACTACAAGATTCAAGAATGGGAGTCTATGAGATCTTGAATGATATGGATAATGTTAAACCACATGTTGGTTAAGTGAAAGATACATTGATGATAGTAGTATTAATAATTCACATTGAAATTATTACTTTTTCGGATTACTTGCATCAACATCAAATGGTGGAGGGAGAGAAACAAGATTATACTTAAGAAATTATTTAAATACAATGTGCAAGGAACAATGAAAGAAAATAAACTACCCTTGTGTTGGTTAGATTTATAATTTTGTTATTGAGAAAAAGCATTGACATTGTCTTTTAGCATCATTAATCTTTCCTTTGAATGTGGACTTTCTTGGAAAATTGTCACTAGATGTGGTAAGAGTACTAGCAACATGCTTGAGATTATTCGTATGCAATAAATTTGTTTCCTTATCCTTGAGAATATAGAATAAATGGTCAAAATATTATAATTTTTCAAATAGGATTAATTCTTGCAAAAGAGGAAGAAAGATTTGTATTAATAGATCTTGTAGTTAACTATTGATTAATATATTTCTCATCTTAGTTAGCATAGTCTTGAAAGATAAGATATAATCATTAGTAGGTTTGTTAGATCCTATTCATCATTTAGATAGCTTTGCATAATAAAACTTTTCTCCAATGTGAATAGAGGATTGCACTACAAATTAATTTGTCAAAGTAGTAAAAGAGTGCACCAAATGTGTGGGGAGATCATAGAACCATTATAGTTTAAACTCCTTAAGACTCTTGAGAAATATCTTGGTGAGAAAAATGTCATGAAAGGAATAATAAATATAATCGACATGGATGGAATGAAGATGCTCGCTGGGGTATCCTTTTCCATCATAAATAGGGTGTTTAGGAGAGAAAAACACAATGCGAAATAAGTAAAAACCTACTTCAGATTCAACTGGATTGTCAAGTAGATGAGTAGAATCCATTTCATGAGTACAAGTGGATGCACTTTGTTGTAATTATAAAATTTGATCTTGTTATGTCAAATCAACAATTTCAAGGGCTTGCGTGTTAGATGAAGAAGTGTGTGAACCTTGAATGGTGGATGTAAGATGTATAGTAGTAATACTATTTCCATGAATAGGCATAGAAACATTGAGCATTAAGATTGTTGGTACCCAGATTTAACCTCCTTCAGAGATCAAGCAACATCATGGATTAGACAGGACACTCAGAGGCAAATAGATAATCATGTATGTCATTTTATAACCGAGGAAGCAATCTATCTGAATTTTTGCCACTCAGGCTTTGAAGGGAGCAGGTAGCAAATGCAAAGGATGTGATTTGATCCTAACTATTTTAGGTTTTACCTTTCAACCAAGGTAAGATAACCTATTTTGTAACCTTTGTTATTTGAAAGGAGATGTAGGTACCTTTCTTTTGCATAAATCTTATGGAGAAGGCCTTGGGGAAAATATGATCAACACACCAAATCTAACTCTCACGAGTTGTCACTTCCAGATTATTTAGATATTCTCACAGCAAGGAAAAGGTTACTAAAGACATTTGAGACCCTGCTTGCTTCTGCATGTTCAGGTGATGAGGATTGTTCATTGGCATACACACATGACAAACATGGGTAGGATGGGTAGGATTAGTTGTTGTTAAATGAATTTTTTGTGGGAGAGGAGATAGGATGGGCTTGAATCACTAGATCCTTGAGAGCTTATTCAAAATGGAAAGATTCAATCAACAAAATGCCACAAAAAGTTGAATCATTTCTTCAACTAGAATATGTGCTTCAATGGAGGCCCAGATTATCACTCTTTCACACAACCTGTGGGATTATATCATGAAAGCTCAAGTTAGAGGACCCAATAAAGCACCAATATTTAGACCAAGTCACGCCTGAGGTACACCCAGAAGCTTACAGAGAATCTCTATCAACAAAATGAAAGAAAAGTGATTATAAACCATTTATCCCACTCTCAGATGAAGGATCTTCTGAGAAATGAAATTACAGATGCCACTAAACTATTGAAAGGACTGAGACCTATGTGATTGGACCCTATTTTGGTAAAAGATTGTAATAGAAACAAGAAAAACTACTCGTATGCATTCAGAGATGAAATAAATACACTTTACTCAAGATTAACACATAATAACTCAAAATTTGATCAAATTTATCTATAAGGGAAAGTTTCCATAACAATCTCAATGCTTTTCAATGGATGTACACTTGCAACCACCTTGACATGATCAAATTTGATGCAAAGAGAGATATATAGGCTTCTCTGGATGGCTTCTCAAAATGGATGGGCTCTGTCGAGCTTTTTCTAATTAAGAGGATTAGCCCCGACCTTTCCAAAACTCCCAACCATTTGCACAAAAATTTGTGCCATTTATAAAATTTCCAACAGAGCCCCTTCCTCTGAAAAGATAAAAACTTTAAATACACCAGTGTTCACCATGATTCTTTAGTGATTCGCAGAATCAGATCTATAAAATTCTCCAGGTGCTCGAGGGAAAATCTCTTCGATTTCTTCCCGCATTCAACTCCTTATTCAAGAAAAACATGCCTCCATCCATTTTCCAACCACTTCTACCCCATATCAATCAAATTTGGCCCCTTGTGTGCTCAAGAGAAAAAAACCAAATCGGGCCGAGAGTCAAACTATTTTAATGGAGAAAGACGTCTTCATATCTCTCCCACCAAACTCTAGATATTAAAATTAACTTTCCCCTCTCTTTGGCATGCAAAAATAGCAAGAAATTATGAAGACTCGCACTCCCAAAATTTTTACCAAAAAAATGGGGGGGGGGGGAATTATATTTAGACACTCGAGTCATTGATCTTGATTTGAATGTGGGTCATCCACGTGGAAGATTCAAAAATGGGCTTGGGGGCTTCCTTCGACCTTTTCTGACCCTTTTGAAGAAATGGAAAAATTTCCCATTTTCCCCGTGCCTCCGCTCCCTGAAAAATGGGCACTACACATTTCCCGAGGTGGGTCCCTAAGGAACCGCGGAAAAATTCTACCATTTGACTCTCTTTTAGAAAAGAAATTTTTTCCAAGTTTCCCCAGCTCTGCCCTTCCGCTTCTAGTTTCTAATGTGGGTCCTAGCGGAACCACGGGTCCTTTTATGCCTTTAACTCCTTTTCCCTCAAAGGGAAAAATTTTCACTTTTCCTCCATGCAAGCCCGCACCTCCGCCGTTGACCGGGGCAAAACATTGACTATTTCCCATCGGGCTCATGGGTCATTTTTGACCATTATGAAGCAAAGAGGTGAAAATTTTAAGTTACCTCCGATGGTCCACTTCCCTGCCCCTTATGACTTTTCAAACTTCCACATGTCACCACGGTGCTCCTTAAGGTGGTCCCAAAAATGTGATACGTTGAATGAGCGTAGGCTCGCCATGTGTCCTACTCCGACATAATTTGTTTAAAGGATTGAAGATATGCGGAAGGTGCCACTTGTCAAACTCTGAGGTAGTCTCCCTTTCCCATTGAAAAGTCTAAGAAAATATGCAAAGCAAGCGGAGTGCCGCATATGTCATCCTAGTGCTTCCTTAAGATGGTGCCCAAAGCAGAGACTTTGAACAAGCGCGGTCTCCCGACGTGTCCCTGTTCCACCAAAATGATCCAACTACATAAAAAAATTTCTAAGTCTGGGCCAAGCAACGGAAGCCTCCACATGTCTTCCCGATGCTACTCTAAGGGAAAGCCCAAATGCAGATCTTTAAAAGAGCATCGTTCCTCCACATGTCCTAGACTTCCCAAAAACCTTTTGAAATTTTTCTAAGTATGGGAAACCCAGCAAAAGCCTCCACATGTATCTATCCTGCCAACCCTCCACATGTCCTCCTAGTGCTATTTCAAAGCCAAACAAAAAATTTGATTCACAAACGATCATCGTTCACCAACGTGGACAGATTTCTGAGTTGAGAATTTTTAAATAATTTTTCAAAATTTCTAATTGAGCCGCGTCCAACCAAAGGATGCCACATTTCCTTGTTGATGCAAGGATGTAAATTTGACTGGGAGAAACACCAGTCAAACTGTAAAACACATAGAAATGACCATTTGAGCCTGAAAAATGAAGTTTTCTTCAAGGACAGAGATTTCAAATATTCAAAGGCTCAAATATGATCCTTAGGAACACATCAACTCATTTCTCTTCAAGTATTTAGGGGAAAAAATGGCAAGGACAACAGATCTTGTCTGTGGAAAATGGAGAAAACAGGAAAACGCAAGGTCTGAAGGAACAGAGCATAGGAGATTCAAAATACAGCTCTTCCAAATGAGCAAAGAAATGAGGAGACAAATTTGGACCCACACATGACTTTTGACCTAGGAGCATATTAAAATGTCAACATTGACTGGCCAAACACAATACGAGGAAGGATAAAATTACAGAGGCTGTGAATCAATAAATATTCAAGGGAACAAATGGGGAGAGACAATTTTTAGCACCAACATGAAAAACATGACTCGGGGATGGGCACTCCAATGCGAGTGCCATAAGAACAAAAGTAGACCAAGTGCCAAAAATTATCCATTGGGTAGCGGATTCATCTTTGTAGGAGAGAGAAATAGAGCCATCACCAAAAAGAAACAAAGAAGCCAATAAAAACAAGTCACCACGGACCAAGATGAGAAAAAACACAAAAACATGACACAAACAACAAACTATACACTATACAAGAGGTGTTTACCTTTGTTCAGAGGAATCAATCCAAGAAATGCTTCAAATGCCTGCTATTAACAGGAAGCTTGAGCATTTTGCCATCTATATCTTTCAAGAAGAAGGTGTGTTCACCAATTCTGATGTCAATGGAGTAAGGGCCTATCCACAATGAGTCAAACTTTCCATGTTTTCCCTTATCCTCATGCTTGTTATCCCATAGTAGCTCAAGATCTTCAATATTGAAGGCTCTGGGAGTGACCTTCTTATCAAACAGTTTCTTTAGCTTTTCTCTAAACTTTAGATGCCTCTGGTGGGATGCCCTCCTCTCTTCATCAAGCTCAACAATATGGTTTATGCAGGCATCATAAGGAATCACTTCTTGATCTTCCAATTGTTGAATGAACTGATATGAAGATAATTGTATATGCAGGGGCAATTAGGCATGAGTCCTATATACTAACTCAAATGGACTCTTTCTGGTGGCTCTTTTAATAGTGATCCTATCATCCCAGACAACAAACTTCAGTTGTTTACCCCATTTTTTCTTGTTCAGCTCCAAAGTTTTTTTGATAATCTTTAACAATTTCTTATTGTTGGACTCAGCTTGTCCATTTCCTTGGGGATTATAATTAGAGACATATGTCATATTGATCCCATATCCTTTCCAAAATGCCACCATAGGTCTAGCCATGAAACTCATGGCATTCTCAGCTATGATTTTGACTGGTACTCCAAACCTGCAAATAATATTGTTTAGCACAAAATCCATGACAACTTGGTGTGTAGCCTTCTTGGTGGGGATTGTTTCCACCCACTTAGTAAAGTAATCAATGGCTATAAGAATCTATTTATGGAGAGCACTTGAAGGGTCTAAATTTCACCAATGAAGTCCATTCTCCATTGCTTGAATGGGGCTCCAATTGACACAGACTACACAGGAAGGGAGCCTGAAGCTTTCAGTCTTCCAGAAAAATGCTGGAAACTCTCACATCTTCTCCAACATGGTTGCATCCCTGAAAAGAGTTGGCCACCAATAACCAACCCTTAGGATCTTATGTGTTGTGACTCTTGCAGTAAAGTGTCCCAAACAAACTCCTCCATAGAGATCAACAATTATTTTTGGGGCTTCATCTTCAGTGATGCATCTTAAGAGGACTCCCTCTAAGTTCTTCCACGCCAAAACAAAATAAGTAATGACATATTTCTTGGAAGCCAACTTAAGAGATATTTTTTGGTTCATATTCAAATACTCAGGGAAATTTAAATGTCTGAGATAGAACATTACATCCTTGTACAACTCATAATTTATCAATTTTTCAAAAACAGCTACCCTTTCCTCCTCAACCTCAATTTCCTCAATGGTCTCCAAGTTTCTCTCAGCCATGAGTTTAGCTGACCCAAAACCTCTCACCAACTTCATGGTTTGGATTGCCATATCATACTCTTGCAACTTGTTCACCCATCTACATCTTTTACTTGAGACTTCCATCTCTGACAAGATGTATTTTACCATGGTCTGGGGAACATAAGCAACAACTTTTGAACTTAAAATATAAGGCCTAACAACCTTTGTTGCTTTAACCAAGGAAAATGCCTACTTTTCCATGATGGTTTATTTCAATTATGCTCCTTGCAAAGCCTTACTAAAAAAGGCAATAGGCCTCTCATCCCCTTCATCATCCTTCTGTAGCAGGACAGAAGCAATAGTGTTATCTGAAGTAAAAGAAAACAACTAGAAAGGTTTCTTGTAATCTGGGGCTGCTAAAGTAGGGGCATGCTTCAATGCCTCTTTGATTCCATTAAAAGCTTGGATGGCATCCTCCTCCCATTTTATGACCTGATCATTCTTTAACATGGAAGTGATTGAGATAGTCAACTCAACAAAGTTTGATATAAACCTTCTAATGAAGTTTATTTTCCCAAAGAAGGACTGAATTCCTTTTCTGGTTCTTGGAATTGGGACTTTTTTGATGGCCTTCACTCTTTCTGGATCAATCATCAATCCATCTTGTGACAAAATGTGACCAATAAATTTTTCCTTCTGTACTCCAAAATGGAATTTCTTTGGATTGAGTGAGATGCCATATTCCCTACATCTGATCAACATCTTCTCTATGTGCATCAAGTGGTCACTTCTCTTTCTTGAAAACACTGTTACATAATCTTGGAAAACAACAATAAATTCAATGATGTAACCAACAAAAGCAACATCCATTTCTCTCTAAAAAGTGGCTCCAGCATTCATCAGACAAAAAGGCATCCTAACATACACATATGTTCCCCATGGAGTAGTGAAGGCTATCTTGATCCTTTCTGATTCTTTTACCATGACTTGGTTATAACCAGAGAAGCCATCTAAAATAGAAAGCAACTTAGAACCAGTCACCAACTGCAGCATGTGCTCCATGTTAGGTAAAGGATAGTTGTCCTTCATTGAGGCCTTGTTTAGATTCCTAAAGTCCACACATAACCTGATGTCACCATTACTCTTTCTTATGGGCACTAGGTTGGCAACCCAAGAAGAATACCTTGTGGGATGGATAATCCCTCCATCTCTTAGTTTCTTCAACTCCTCTTGTATTCTAAGAGATAACAGAGGATTAATTGGCCTCTTCTTCTGCATGAATGGTTTTGCACTAGGGTCCAAGGGAATCTCATGATGGAATAGGTCTTCTATGTATGCTTTGAGCTTAGAATAGGTCCAAGCCATGCAATCTGGGTATTTTTTCAACAACTGGATGTATGACTCTCTTTCCTCTTTGCTGAGACTACTGCCCAACCAAATCTTCCTTGGTTTTTCCTTCGTGCCAAGGTCATTCTCCTCAACATCCCTCGATGCTGCCATATGCCTGTTAATAATGCAGTCAACATTATTAAAATTCAATTCAAGAGAAACCATCCCTCTAGGAATGGTATTGGTCTTCAGCTGGATGATGTCTTTGCCAAAAAAAGTTTCTTTTCCCTTTGTTGCATAGACCATGGGCTCCCAATCAATGTTTTGATCAGAAAACTCTCCACCGTTCTGCAAGAACCTTCTGATCTTAGCATCATCATCAAAAACCTTTATGTGTTTTATATTGATAGGGACAAAGGGTCTTGTCAATACCTCCACCTCATATTCACAATAAGGGGACATTATACAATTGTCAAAGTAGGAACCCAACACTTCAAGTCTATCTGCCAGGTCATTGAACCTTCTATCATGATGCACAATGTTGAAGGAGTCAAACATCTCAATGAAGTCCCAAACTGCATGGTTTTATTGTTTTAGCTGTTGATTCTTTGTGGCATATAGTTTTCTGACTTTCTTGACAACTAACTCTGAGTCTCCTTTGACAATGATGTCCCTGACACCATACTTCCAAGTAATTCTTAAACCTAAAAAAAATTCCTCATACTAAGCAATGTTGTTAGTGCATTCAAAGTTAAGCTTAAAGGAAAAACAAACCTTTCCTGGCTTGGAGAAATTAAGACAACATCGGCACCATTTCCTAATTTGGAGCAAGCTCCATCAAACAATAGAGTCCAAGGAGAGCCTACTTGCTCAAGACAATTAGACTCCTCAATCTTGTGCTCCTTTCCCTCACCAAATCCCACAAAGTTGTTAGCATCAACATTTGTATACAATACTTCATAGGATGTATAACTGGGATCCTCAATAAGGTGTAACATTTTCTTCTCCCCACATAACCTCACAAGGCTGCCTTCAAATGGGATGGTGGCATAAGACATTTCCATTTGGACACTACCACCAACACTTGCAGCCCACTTCCTTGACAATAACATACCCCACTTAGCTCGGCAATCAACTATGACAACATCAAGCTTTAAATTTTTACTTGGGTAGGCTACAAGCTGCACTACCAAACCCTTCACACATTCCCACTACTGGAACCTCGCTGGAGTCCATGGTAGTTCATTTCCCATATGCTATTGTTACCTTAATATTCAGCTCAGTCATGACCTCCAAAGGCATGACATTGCATGATGCCCCTAAGTCAAACATATAGTTGTGGAGTAGCCTGATCCTTAATGATCAGTGTGGTGAAGAATGGATCCACATTTAGCTAAGATTCTACCAAGGATGTCCCCAAATAAACCTCAGGTGATTCAGATAACTCTTTTGATGTTGATGGTGTCTCAAAATCTTCAATGGCTAGAGGATTCTCCACAATTTTCACATTTCTTCCCAAAACAATCTTCTCTTCATTCAATCCCAAGTATTCAAATGCTCTCCTTTGTGCTCAGGAATCCTAAGCAACTCAACAATTGGGACAGAGACTTTGATTTGACTTAGAACCTAGGCTATGTCATATGGGACATTCTTGGGCAAGGTAGCATTGGAAGGGAAGGCGATACATTCATTAGGTGGCACGGGACTCTTGATAGCTTGAGCAAGAGGAAAGGTGTGATTTTTGCTTGAACTGCATGGCCTTTGGCAGTACATATTTCCTAGGAGCCTCTTTAGGAATGTTAGAAATTAAGGGAGCTTTTGGCTTGGCTTGAGGCCCTTTCCCCTTGACAACCTTACTTCTTGTTTTATATTCCTTCTCTTGAGCCACAACAACATTCATCAACAACGGCCTATCTTCCTCAGATGGAATTCCTCCATCATACTTTTTTATATTTAAAGCCCTTAGATATTCAAATTCATTATTGGGCAATTTAAAGGCTTGTACATTATCTACTTCTAAAGTATGAGAGAGAGGAAGAATATGTACCCTATGAATGCAATCCCAAAAATTGGTAGTAGTTATAGCACTTATCACCTTAGTTGAGGTTGCCCCTTGTGAGCTGGTGGAGCACCCCATCATGCAAACATCATCATCATTATCATCAGTGGCTCTTTACTCTTCTTTCTGATCTTCTTCACAATGAGCATGGGGCATGAAACATTTGTCGCACCAATCAATGACTTATGTCTCTTCCACAACAGCAAGTCTAGCAGCCAAAGGATCAGGCACCATTCTATTTTCTCTGCCTTGGGGCTGCCTATTCCCAAATCCAACCACTCATTTTCCTCTGTAATCAATTCTTTCATGATTTGTAAATATTTCTTGGCCTTGTTGCTTGTGTTGTCCTTGTGATCTCTGCCCAACTCCTTTCTCAACTCCGGCTAATTTGTAGGATATATCCTTGACAGCTCCTGCCAAAGTTTTCACAACCTCTTCCAAATTAGAACCCTTGTTTGTCGGAGGCTTTTCTAGGTTAACCAAATTTACACCTTACCGCTTTGGAGGATTTCCTATTTCCTTGATATTATTCTCTATTTGTACGGCCATGGTGAAGGACTGCCTCAAATTTGTGGGGTTCTTGTCTCTTAAGTAATATGTAGCCTTTTTATCAAATGCATCAGTGTATTTGATCAAACATGACTCATCACATGACCTTATTCTAACATGAAATCTTCTTAAGGTCTTATTAAACCTTGTGTTGAAGTCATGTACTGACTCATTTGGATTCTTCTTGATTTTCTCAAACTCGATAGAAGAAACCTAGGGTCACCCCTATAACCTTATTGCAAGATCTAAATGCATTTTTCATCTCAGCCCAAGAATCAATAGAGTTATCTAGAAATGCTTTGTACCCCCTTGCATCCTCCTCTAGAGTGTGAACAAACAATTTTATGTATACATCTTCATGTTCAATCTCAAATTCTTCCATCATATTGAGGAAGAGCTTTAGATGCTAATCACCAGTTATGGCATTGTTTCCCTGGAACTTTGGAATTATGTTCCTTACATCTTGAGGTACTGCATTTGGATAACCAGCCATCCCCACTAAATTTATAGGTCCAAAAGTGTTCACAACAAAAGGGGCTTTGCATTGAGCCATATTAATTCGAGGAGGTAATCCTGGAAGGGTGAAAAATTGATGAGGGGCAGAGGGTCCTTGGAACACAGGAGTGTATTTTTCAAAATAGAGATCCCCCAAAGGCCTAGCTTCTTGGAAATCCCTATCTAATTCAGAAAAGACAGGTGTAGAATGTGAAGCAAATCTTTCAAAATCAAATGAAGGCCTTATCCAGCTGGAGAATTCAATTCCACAAAGAGGCTACCTTATTCAGAGTCACTTGAATGGTAGTCTTCGATGATATGCCATTCACTTTCATCAATGGAGATCCATCTTCTTGTCTGATGTTCTCCCACAACTCTCCCATCTTTTCTTCCTTATGATTTTGCTTTTCCTAACTCGGGAAACAATGTCCTAGAAGGATCCCTAGCAAAGAAAGATCTTCTTCCTTCCAGCTTTGTAAATGTTAGTAACAAATCTGACCTTGATGGAGTTTTAAGAAATTGGTCCTTATCAAAATCAAATCAATAGGGAGTCACCACTAAGGATTTCCACCTTAGTTGTGAAAATGCACTAAATATGATCCGTCAGAAGTCTCACAATGGTAGAAACTAGAAATAGAAAGATTCTGACCTTTCTTCACCAAAATTTATCAAAGAATACCCATGGAAAACTTGTAGAAACTGGAGAAGTTTCATACATCACTTAGAACATACAAGAAGTGTTTTACCAAGGCTTGAATGTGAGATGTAATGGCCAAATAGATATGAACTGGCAGTGAATCAGCAAATTAATCTCAACAATTCAAAATAGTCCCCAGGAATGGCGCCATTTATGTTGGTATTTACAGGTCAAATAGATATGGCTTCAAATATATATGCACGTGGATTAAATTGAACTAAGTCCCCAGCAACATGAATCAAATCCTGAAATGGCACCATTTATGTTGGTACCTAGATTTAACCTCCTTCAGAGACCGAGCAGCATCATGGATTAGACATGACACTTAAAGGCAGATTGACAATCATGTATGTAATTTTGTAGCAAGGGAAGCAATCTATCTTACTTGTTTGCACTCAGGATCTGAAGGGAGCGGGTAGCACATGCAAAAGGATGTGACCTGATCCTCACTATTTTAGGTTGTGCCTTTCAACCAAGGTAAGAGAACATATTTTGTAACCTCTTTTATTTGAAAGGAGATGCAGGTACCTTTCTTTTGCATAAATTTTATGGAGAAGGCCTTGGGGAAAATATGATCAACACACCAAATCTAACTCTCACGAGTTGTCACTTCCAGATTATGGAGATATTCTCACAACAAGGTAAAGGTTACTAAAGACATTTGAGACCCTGCTTGCTTCTGCATGTTCAGGTGATGAGGATTGTTCATTGGCATACACACATGACAAACAGGGGTAGGATGGGTAGGATTAGTTGTTGTTAAATGAATTTTATTGTGGTAGGGGAGATATGATGGGCTTGAATCACTAGATCCTTGAGAGCTTATGCAAAATGGAAAGATTCAGTCAACAAAATGCCACAAAAAGTTAAATCGTTTCTTCAACTAGAATATTTGCTTCAATGAAGGCCCATATTAGCACTCTTTCACACAACCTGTGGGATTCTATCATGAAAGCTTGAGTTAGAGGACCCAATAAAGCACCAATATTTAGACCAAGTCACGCCTAAGGTACACCCAAAGGCTTACAGAGAATCTCCATCAACAAAATAAAAGAAAATTGATTTTAAACCATTTATCCCACTCCCAGATGAAGGCTATTCTAAGAAATGAAATTATAGATGCCACTAAACTATCACAAGGACTGAGACCTATGTGATTGGACCCTATTTTGGTATAAAATTGCAATAGAAACAAGAAAAACTACTTGTATGCATTCAGAGATGAGATAAATACACTTTACTCAAGATTAACATAGAATAACTCAAAGTTTGATCAAATTTATCAGCAAGGGAAAGTTTCTAGAACAATCTCAAAGATTGTCAATGGTTGTACACTTGTAACCACCTTGACACAATTAAATTTTATACAAAGAGAGATATACAGGCTTCTCTGGACGGCTTCTCAAAATGGATGGGCTCTGTCAAGCTTTTTTCTACTGGAGAGGATCAGTCCCGACCTTTCCAAAAACTCCCAACCATTTACATGAAATATTCATGCCATTTATAACATTTCCAACAGAGCCCCTTCCTCTGAAAAGACAAAAACTTTAAATGCACCAGTGTTTGGCATGATTCTTTAATTATTCGTAGAATCAAATCTGTAAAAGTCTCTAGGTGCTCGAGGGAAAATATCTTTGATTTATTCCCGCATTCAACTCCTTCTTCAGAAAAAACATGCCTCCATCCATTCGCCAACCAATTCCACCCCATATCTATCAAATCTAGCCCCTTGCGTGCTCAAGAGAAGAAAAATGAAAAACCAGATTGGCCTAGAGAGTCGACTATTTTAATGGTGAAAGACGTCTTTAGATCTCTCCCACAAAACTCAAGATATAAAAATTAACTTACCCCTCTATTTGGCGTGCGAGAAAATAGCAAGAATTCATTAAGACTCGCACTCCCAAAATTTTATAGAAAAAATGGGGGGCAAAATCAGATTTAGACACTCAGCAGCCATTGATCTTTGATTTGAATGTGGGCCATCCATGTGGAAGATTTAAAAATGGGCTCGGGGGCTTCCTTTGACCTTTTCTAACCCTTTTGAAAAAATGGAAAATTTTCCCATTTTGCCCGGCGCCTCCGCTCCTGGAAAATGGGCCTGACACGTGTCCTAAGGTGGGTCCCAAAGGAACCACGTAGAAAAATTCTGCCATTTGACTCTCTTTTGGAAAAAGGAAATTTTCTAGGTTTCCCCTGCAACTCCGCCCTTCCGCTTATAGTTTCTAATGTGGGTCCCAGCAAAACCTCGGGTCCTTTTATGCCTTTAACTCCTTTTCCCTCAAAGGGAAAAATTTAATCTTTTCCTCCGCAAGCCTGCACCTCCGTCGTTGACTGGGGAAAAACATTGACTATTTCCCATCAGGCTAGTGGGCCATTTTGACATTTTTGACCTTTATGAAGCAAAGAGGCAAAAATTTTAAGTTTCCTTTGATGATACGCTCTCCCTCCCCTTATGAATTTTCAAACTGACACGTATCACCACGACACTCCTTGAGGCGGTCCCAAAACTTTGATACCTTGAACAAACATGGGCTCGCCACATGTCCTGCTCAGCAAAATTTGTTTGAAGGATTGAAGCTCTGCAGAAGGCGCCACTTGTTAAACTCCGAGGTAGTCTCCCTTTCCTATAGAAAATTCTAAGCAAATATGGAAAGTAAGCGGAGTGCCCCACATGTCATCCTGGCGCTTCTTTAAGATGGTGCCCAAATCGGAGACTCTGAACTAGCGCAAGCTCGCCACATGTCCCTATTCCACCAAAATGCTCCGACTACATAAAAAAAATTCTAAGGCTAGGCCAAGTAGCGGAAGCTTCCACGTGTCCTCTCGGCGCTACTCCAAGGCAAAGCCCAAAAGCAAATATTCAAAAGAGTGTCATTCCTCCACGTGTCCTGGACTTCCCGAAAACCTTTTGAAATTTGTCTAAGGATGGGAAACCTAGTGGAATCCTCCACGTGTCTCTATCCTTCCAACCTTCCATGTGTCCTCTCGGTGCTACTTCAAAGCCAAACAAAAATTTGATTCACAAATGAGCTTCGTTTACCCATGTGGATAGATTTATGAGTTGAGGCTTTTTAAATAATTTTTTGAAGTGTTCGGTCGAGCCACGTCCAACCAAAGGATGTCACGTTTCCATGTTGATCCAAGGATGCAAATTTGACTGGGAGAAACACCAGTCAAACCGTAAAACACAAAGAAACGACCATTTGAGCCTAAAAATGAAGTTTTCTTCAACTCATTTCTCTCCAAGTATTTAGGGTAAAAAATAGCAAGGACAGTAGATCTTTTCTGTGGAAAATGGAGAAAACAAGAAAATGCAAGATCTGAAGGAACAAAGCACGAGAGATTCAAAATAAAGTGCTCTTTCAAAGGAACAAAGAAACGAGGAGACAAATACAGACCCACACATGAATTTTGACCCAGGAGCAGATTAAAATGGCAACAACGACTGGCCAAACAAAATACGGGGAAGGATAAAATGACAGAGGCCATGAATCAATAAATCTTCAAGGGAAAGAATGGGGCGAGACAATGTTGAGCAACAACAAAGATAATAGGTGCCCCGAGGATGCAGAAACCATAAATATAAGAACAACAAATATCACAATCTTTGCTAGATTTCTTATTATGAGAAAGCTTATAAAAAAGAAGGATGTTGATAATATGATCAATGTGGTGAGGATTCTATTGAAGCTATTCACGAAAATGAGATAGAAGTTCTACTTGTTCATGATACACAACATTATCATCATCATTGTGATAATCATAAAATTCTAACTATTTGTTTCAATTTCATGCAATGAGACTTCATTGGAATGTTCAAACAAAGAAAAATTAATGGATATATGTAGTAGGGAAGAATCCATTAGCATACGACACTTATGAGTGTGAAGGAGAAAGATCAATATGATTAATGGGTTGATTGGTAAATTGAGGACAATATTGGAAGGGGATATAAAGAAAAATATAAAATTTGAAATAATATGATAGAAATGAGATGAAAAAAACAACATATAATTCCTAAGGAAAAAAGAAAGCCTAGAGTAACAAGGTTTGATGCTAAGATCAAGTCACGAGTGGGATTCACCAAAATATTTAAATGTTAATCATATTTATGTGAAACCTAATGATTTTAGTGAATTAGTACATCAAAGGATGTAAGGGTTAACAACAAAGTGATTATTCTGATTACTTAATTTCCAATATTAATTACCAATATCATAATATAGAGTCAATACTTAGCTGATATGCTAAGATAGATACAAACTTAAAAAATAAGGAGAAGAGTGAACTTAACTAATTACATATGATTCAGGGAAGATCTAGGAAGAGGTACCACTAAAACATGTATATTTGGACCAAATGATGCTTTGTTTTTAAATGTAATTAGAAACTACCTTGATGGTCTATAACTATACAACTCTACCAATACCATACCATATGGTCTTGTCCCTTCTATATGGCCCTGAGCTTACTTGGATCCAGATTCAACAACTTATTGATATGGTTTGCTACCTGGAACTTTTTTCGCTGTCAAAATATACTTTGTAATCACCGTGTGAAGCTTCCTGAATATTTTTATCATTATCTCAAACCCGACCAAAGCATGGGAATTTTAGAAAAATAAATATTAGTTAGTTTGTGTGCACCCATGTACACCGCCAATGTTGGCATGATTCCGAATAGGCCTCAATATGCACGTTGTTCTCCACCAAGCATGTGATATATGAATAAATGCAACTAGATTTGATAACGATCTTTTAGAATGTTTGAGTTGAGTTGGCTCTTGTAAAAATTAATATCCAAAAGAGAGGTTTGAGCGCTTTTGGGTGAGAGAGACCGATGAATGGACCTAATAAGAAGATTCATACCTATAGAGATTGCTACCCTAATGATTTTAGATATGTTATTATGAGATTTAGGGAGCCTTGAGTTCCTTTTGCAAGTGTTGGAACTATGTGTATGAATATTGTGCCATAGGATTTCTCAGGTTTGTAAATGAGGTAGTGTTTACTTCCTTCTATAGGGTTTCATACATGATTTATTGAGGAAAGGTTGACCAAAACATATTATAAGACCCAACAAAGGATATGAAATTGAAAACAAAGTTGCAAAACATGCCAGTCCAAGACCGTACAAATCGGACATGACTATAGATAATATCCTGATAAAACTATATAGCATTGACTAGCAATTTAAAACATGCAATTTGAAGTTTGAAATTTGTCAACTAATGTTTGTATATGGATTTTATACATTGTGTTCTTAGAATTTGATAACATGTTAGTGTGCAAGGATAGAGAAGCTAAATAAGATACATCATAATATTCTTAAGCGTGAATGAAAGGTTGTATAACAGTGTTAACGAGTGAATTGTAAAAATTTTAGAGTGTCTATGAAATGAACATGTGTGTGTGTGTGTGTGTGTGTGTGTGTGTGTGTGTGTGTGTGTGTGTGTGTGTGTCTATATATACCAATTGAGTTTAAATTAGGACAATTTTGTTTCCCAAACTAATCTCCAGTAATCAAAAATTAAAAATAGCAGGAATAAAAGATGAGAATAGTAAAGTTAAATAGAGGTTACAAACAATCCTCTAAAAGCACCCCAGTGAACAATGCTTTGGACAAGGGTTCAAATCAAGGTGAATGCAAAGAAAAAAGAGAGACACATAAACAAACTACACGAGTAACACCTAACAATCAATGAACATTAAAAGTTAACAAAATACTATAATAACACCTAATTTGTACTAAGATTCCACGAGTAAATTTAATATACTTATGAATTTAATAACTAATTAAATCTTAAACGTCCATTTGGAGATGCCTATAGTCCCACAAAGCATAGTGGGGCCAATCAACTTGCTATGCTTTGATCGCTTGATGGATAGTTAAATTTATTAAATATATTGACGAAATTATGTATGATCACCGATGATTAATTTAATCAAAAGACTATATGGACGTAGTTTTCTACATTATTTGTCACATATCATCCCATCTAAAACAAAGAGCCATTGATCCGTATAAAAAGGCTTTTCTTACCAAAGGATTTGACCTTTCTTTAAAATAATCTGCAATCAATTAGGAATTTTCTTAGGCTCCAATTATTAGGACAAAATAATATCACAATCCAAACCTAGGTGGCCTCGATTTTCATTACAAGGAGTCACATTTCCTTTTCACGTAATATGAAAGTTACTTACCGGAATCAAAAATAGATATAAAATATGTAAACGTTAGGGATATCTCAACGGCTCCTAATTTTTTCAAATTGTAAAGTGACGTATAATGGTTTTGTAATAATGAAGCCCACAATTTTACAATATTCTGCGAGATGGCCATGTTCAATATTGCCCATTTTGTTTAGGTCACCGTCATTCATGACGAAAGAATAGCCTCAGCATTATACCATCTTATCTATAAATTAACCTCATCTTGTGCACAAATCAGCACTGAATTTGATCCGACTCATTCTTCTTCCTCTTGAGCATAGTCTGCTTGATCACTTTCCTGATAATAATACTAAACATGTCTTGCTGTGGAGGAAACTGTGGATGTGGATCTGCCTGCAAATGTGGCAGTGGATGCAATGGGTAAGCTGCTTAATCTTGCTGTTCCATTGTCAAATTCGGTATAAAGTTTTGCTGTTCCTTAGTTTTAGGCCTCGTTGGTCTCATGGAAGGGTAATCAAGTTCTTTTAATATTCAGTTTATGGATGTGAAGGAATTGAATATTTGTGGTACAGATGTGGCATGTATCCTGATCTCGGCTTTGGTGAGAGATCAGTTACAAAGGCAATTGTGTTAGGTAGCACTGCCTCTGACATGGGGTAGGCCAATCCATTCAAAGAGTACCAGAGGATTTTAATTGATTTATTTATCTTAATTTATACACAATAGCGTACATAAGATTATTGTATTGTTGTTGTGATGAAGCAGGTATGGGTATGAAAGTATGACTGTTGCTGGAGAGAATGATTGCAAGTGTGGCTCCAACTGCACCTGTGACTCCTGCAACTGCAAATGATGGTATTCACAAATATTAGCTGTAATAACTTGCAGCTGCAAGTTATGATAATTATGCCTATGCGGCATTCTATGCAAATAATGGAACAATGTGTTTGTTGTAGATTTAAAGTATAGTCATTGTGTAAATGTTTATTTTCGAAATGACAATCTTAAAAATTGGATATCAATTTCAGTTTTTAAAAACATCATAATTTAGATTTATTTTAAAACATTGTGATTGTGAATATCTATTGATTAGAATGGAGGTAACATATTATCAACATTATATAGACCAATTATTGTATATAATAATTGCGTACTATTTATCTATTGAGTTTCGAATTTGGGTGGGTATTGAAGGGGCTTACCCACTTTACAGCAACCAAACTTACCATTGATATATATATATATATGTATATATATGTGTGTGTGTAACTGTATTATTTTGGTAAGATTTATTTAATGTTTAGCTTATATAACGTAATCAAGAAAATTTTGCACGAAACTAGTTAAAAATATATGTTAACATTCGTCATTATTGATTTCAGTTGTATAAAGGAAACATGTGTATTATAATTTAATATTACATCCAATCCAATTCATTAAAGTTACATAGAAATAGATTTTCCTCATTTATTTTTCTTACGCACTACGTAAGTAGAGATTGTGTTTTAGTGAAAAAAGGTTATAAAGTATTTTCTAAATAAGATACTAGGACTTATTTTAAATAAGGTATTATGATCCTCGATTTAAATATTTGTTTACAATTTGTAAACATGAATATGAATGTTGATATCTAAAACATTTAATTGTCTTCAATAAAAATACGTAATTAAAGGAGCATTAAGAAATTTGACAAATTAATTTGAAAATGTTTGTATCCTCAATACTCTATGGAACTTATACAGTATTAAGTTAATTTCGAATAATTATTTAAATATTGTGTGTGGATTGACAATATTTATGTTATTTCCTATATATTCCTTCATTTCCTACTTTTTTTTACATAAGAACCATCATTCAATTTTATATATTGATTGATTTTATAAAATACAACAAACTCAATTTGTATACATACAATACATTGTGGGGTTTCACATATTTCATGTAATTTAATGTTTTTTTTTTTTTTTAATTTGTGAAAAGGGTTGAGAGGACCCTTTTTCATTTATATAACTTGAACCAAAAAGATATATATGAGTGACATGATTTTACATGTCATATAGGGTTGCATCTATTTTCAATACTAAGACCATTGTAATCCTAAAACTAACCAAAAACAACTAGAATGGATGGAAAATATACAATTCTGCTAGACATTACAAAATAATTGTAACATAAAAAAAACCCACCACAGGGAATCAACAAAAGAAAATGTCGAGCATGAGGAGACATTACTTGGAAGAAATTTCAAAACCAATGTTTGAATACCCTAGCTATGGGGAAGGAGCCTTACCAAACCCCTTATCATCCACATAAATGGAAAATCCATCCAAAAACTAGGGTTGAGAAGAAGTTTTTGGATCATATCCATCTAAAAATGAGGGGTGATAAGAAGATTGTGGATCTATGCAACCACCCAAGGAAACATCATGCCAATCAAGCACCACCATTCACGACAAGATTTCTTCAAAGCACATTTTGGGGAGCCACTCAATCGATGCATGACTTGAGATCAGTGAAATGAATATAAATGAGGATAAAAATAGAGGACGACCCACTTTGGTTGTGATTCTTAACCATATTTGCAAAATCAGCCACCACCTTGAACATATCCTCTAGTTCACAGAACACCTCATGTGTCACAAACCCATCAAAAGAAAAGTATTCCCCTCAAGAGAAGTATAGGTTGAGCTATTCCACTACTACACCAAGACTAAATTGATGATGTAGGCAAATGATAACAAAGAAAATTACTTATAGGCACCTACTAGTTGAGAGATATGTGAAGAAAATTGATAACAAAGAAAGAAGAAATCTTGGAGTTCACTGAAGGTGGGTAGAAATATTTGAGTTCACATGAGGGTGGGTAGAAATCTTGAAATATTTAGTGTTCGATACTATTTTAATGGAATTTAACATAGGATTTGACTTAACAACAAAAATATGATGCATTCTATTATCTATCGGGGATGATAAAAATTAATTTCCCTCATCGAATGCGAACATTTAAAATAAGGGGACATTGGCCTAATTGTTGATGGAAATTGGAAGAGAGTTTCCGAAGAAACTAGAGAAGATAGGATGAATGTGAATGCCCAAGGCACCAAAAATAAAGGAAGGCATACATGTGTGAGATTGACATGAATTGCTACATGAAGGGTATAAATAGTTATTTCCATGTGATAATATTGATTAATGATTATCCATATAAATCAAATCCAATTCTGCTCAATGACTATTTCTGAAGTGTGACTGGGAGCTTAGTAAATCCTTTAATCATGATTCCCCCAAGCCATTCAAAGGATCCACCATATTATTTACTATATCATCAATGGTGTCACTATGTCAGACCTATTAATGGGATTATTTATTGGTTTTTGCAAAATTTCAAAATCATTCCTTTTTCCAACACAAATGCATGCAAAAGCCCTCAATTTCATTTTTTTCTTTCTTTGAATATTTAGGTATTGAATTTTGACCCTTATAATCCTTCTTCCAATTTATAAGAGGTTTCTAGGCCTTGATACCAATGCAACTTCAATAATTACATTCCTTTTGGCCGTACAAAATAATAGAAATTAGGAATATAATAAAAATTTGTTTTTACTATTGGAACTGCCTTTATAATAATATTAATAAAATAGAGTTACATTAGTAGGGGTGATCAGAGAACTCACGGTCCCACAAAAAAACCATGAAGGAAACCTGTAACATCCACTTTCAAAACACACAAGACAACATAGAAAAATACAGGATATTTTTTTTTACTTGTTTGAAGTATAGAACGACATTACAGGAGGACACAAAGGTTACAACTAACTCTTCAAACAACCTGACACAACTATGACCACATAGGGAACACAGAACATCCAACACCCATCAAGGACAGTTCACTTTTCTCTTTGACAAGGCACCATGAAACAAGACCAACCACAATACACAGTCTCAGTTAAGTGCACCCCACGGTGTAAAATCCTTTAAGGTTATGCATTTTGCTAAAAACATCTTTCAAGGCCTGACTTTATGAACTAGAAGATTCAGGTTTGAATTGAGCATTTCTTCTTACAAAGGTGAACTTATTAATTTTATACTATTGACTAATTAGCTTGAGAACAAGTTTTCAGAATGAGGTTCATCTAAAGGCTGGAAAAACTGGCTAAAATCGTTTGATCAAAAGGGACACCTTCCATCTCTCACAAGGTTTCTTAATCATACCCAAGCTACAAAATCTTGATCCAGACCTTCATTGCACAAGGCGACGAGTGCAAGATCCAACTAGAGTGGAATACCATTAAGGTTCGGAAATACAACATCCTGGTGCAAGGATCAAAAATTAACCACGCTTAAGAGAAGATTACAAAGAACCATGGAAAAGGTTAGAGAGAAAAGGTCAAGTTATTTCATCATCATGATCTCCTTAGTTATTAACTGGTCTTTTAAAGAGACTTAAGAGTTCAACAAGATTTGGGTAACAACCTCATTTAGCATTTTCTTGATTTGGTTCGACAAAGGGGATAAGGTTTAATATGTAGCTTAAGGTTAGTGAGGGTGGATTATTTTACACTAGTAGAAAACTCCTTTCTTTCCAATTAAGGACTCCTAAATTTACCTATAAAAACACAACTTCATTATTATCTTATTCATTTATTCATCTATGTATTCATTTTATTGTATTTTTTATTAACTTTAGAAAATGATTACCACCCACTAAAATATACATAGAATTTCACTGATGCCAAGACCATTGGGGGATTACATACCAGACAGTTTTAAGACTCGAAAGATGAAACTAAACATGGTTATAAAATTTCTATTCAATGTGGTACACAAACCAAAGGTGTTAAAATATTCGATTGATTGGTCAACCATGCTACAACATTTTTATGACTGAAATAATATCGTAAAGAAAGTAAACATAATAAAGTGATGATCAATAAGATACTACGTAAGTAGAGATTGTGTTTTAGTAAAAAAGGTTATAAACTATTTTCTAAATAAGATACTACGACTTATTTTAAATCAGGTATTCTAATCCTCGATTTAAATATTTGTTTACAATTTGTAAACATGAATATGGATATTGATATCTAAATAATTTTATTGTCTTCAATAAAAATTCAGAATTAAAAGAGCATTAAGAAATTTGACAAATTAATTTGAAAATGTTTTTAACCTCAATATTATATGGAACCTATATAATATTAAGTTAATTTCGAATAAGTATTTAAATATTGTGTGTGGATTGAAAATATTTATGTTATTTCCTATATATTCCTTTATTTCCTATTTTTTTTCACATAAGAAGCATCATTCAATTTTATATATTGATTGACTTTATAAAATACAACAATACAATACATTGTGGGGTTTCACATATTTCATCTAATTTAATGTTTTTTTAATTTGTAGAAAAGGGTTGAGAGGCCCTTTTTCATTTATATAACTTGTTTCAAAAAGATATATATGAATGACATGCCATATAGGGTTACATCTATTTTCAATACTAAGACCATTATAATCCTAGAAACTAACCAAAAACAACTAGAATGGATGGAAAACAAGCAATTAAGATAGAAATTACACAAATAATCTTAACATAAACAAAATCCACCACGCGGAATCAACAGAATCAAATTCGGGCATGAGGAGACATTACTTGGAAGAAATCTCAAAACCAATATCTGAATACCATTAGCTATGGAAAATGAGCCTTACCAAACCCCTTATCATCCACATAAATGGAAAATCCATCCAAAAACCAGGGTTGAGAAGAAGGTTGTGGATCATATCCATCTAAAAACCAGGGGTGAGAAGAACGTTGTGGATCTATGCAGCCAACCAAGGAAACATCATGTTAATCAAGCACCACCATTCACGACAATATATTGTATGACCTTGCCACCTATTTGTTCAAAGCACATATTTTGGGAGCCACTCAAACGATGCATGACTTGAGATCAGTAAAATCAATATACATGAGGATAAAAATAGAGAACGATCCACTTTTGTTATGATTCACAACCATCTCTGCAAAATCAACCACCACCTTGAACATATCCTCTAGTTCATTGAATACCTCATGTGTTATGAACCCATCAAAAGAAAAGTATTCCCCCCAAGATAATTCTAGGTTGTGTTATTCCACTGCTACACCCAGACCGAATTGATGATGTACGAAAATGAAGTGAACAAAAATACCTATAACCACCTATTATTTGAGAGATATGTGAAGAAAATTGATAAGAAAGAAAGAAAAAAATTGGAGTTCACCTGAGGGTGGGTATAAATCTTGGAGTTCAGATGAGGGTGGGTAGAAATCTTGAAATATTTAGTCTTCGATACTATTTTTAATGGAATTTAACATAGGATTTGACTTAACAAAAAAATGTGATGCATTCTATTATCTGTCGGGGATGATAAAAATTCATTTCCCTAATGGAATGCGAATATTGAAAATTAGGGGACATTGGCTGTTTGTTGATGGAAATTGGAAGAGAGGTTCCGAGGAAACTAGATAAGATAGGAAAAATGTGAATTCCCAAGGCACCAAAAATAAGGGAAGGCATACGTGTGTGAGATTGACATGAATCGCTACATGAAGGGGGAGAATTATTTATTTCCATGCGATAATATTGATTAATGATTATCCATATAAATCAAATCCAATTCTTCTCAATGATTATTTTTGAAGAGTGAGTGGGAGATTAGTAAATACTTTAAAATTCTTCCCCCAAGCCATGCAAAGGATCCACCATATTATTTACTATATTATCAATGTTATCACTACACCAGACCTATTAATGGGATTATTTATTAGTTTTTACAAAATTTCAAAAACATTCCTCTTTTCCAACACAAATGCCTATAAAATCCCTCAATTTCATCTTTTTCTTTCTTTGAATATTTAGGTATTGAATTTCAAACCTTATAATCCTTCTTCCAATTTATAAGAGGTCGTTAGGCCTCGATACTAATGCAACTTCAATAAGTACATTCATTTTGGCAATACAAAACAATAGAAATTAGGAACATAATAAAAATGCATTTTTACTATTGGAACTTACTTTATATTAATATTAATAAAAGAGATTTACATTAGCAAGGGTGATCAAACAACTCACGGTCCCATAAACAAGCCACGAAGGAAACATGAAATGGAAAAAAATGACAGACGAAACAAGGAAAACTACAAAGACACAGGCACAGACTCATAACAAGTGGAAAAAGTAAAGGGTGCAAAGGCACCCGATGCTGCAATAGATCAAGTAATAAGAGGCTCAAAGTTCCCCTTCTTCTCTTTAGGCATCGTGACAATATTCCAATTCACCATTTGAAAAGCCAAAGCTTGCGGAGGATCTAGGAAAGGACTATTCAAATGGGATTTTGTTTTCATTTTCTTAATGGTAGATAAATCAAACATGTATTTTTGGCTATGTGGTTAGTTGTGTCGAAAATGCATTTTTGATTTATTTACCATTAAGAAAATTAAAATGAAATCCCATCCTACATAATGAATATGTTCCAAACATTTTTTAAGAGTTAAGAATCATACCATAGTTATTCTCTGAAACCATACACATTGAACAATAATCTCTATCAAATTTTCTTTCTAAATATGGAAGAAAATTATATTTCATGATCCAAATAATTTTTGGAACCACAATTTAAATTGAATTGTATTTGTTTATTCATGGGAAATGAAAAAATCATGTAACCCTTCTATTAAAATTGATGAATTTTCCAAAAACTTTCCCTCCCATAAGAAAAAATGATATGAAAAGTAAACTTTTACCAACTCTGCTTAATGAGGTTTTGAGTTTATGAGTTTATTGTAATAAAATTAAAATTTCCATTATAGAAATAGGTTTCATATTTTTAACATTTCCACAACTCGTATTTAGTGAAAGAGTGGCAACTTATTTAACCAATACAAAAAGAGATAATAAAATAGTTATATTAGGTTGAACCAAAAAAATCACCTTCAAAATTTAAAGTGTTTGTCTCTTGTGGTGGAGCTAGATGGATGTAAATGGATCTATAAATGCCTTTAATGGATACAGCCTTAGGTGGAGATAGTATATGCCTAGTGCTTGGTCCATTATTATTATCACATAACTTTATATTTCTATGATTCCCTTGCTCATATTTCGTAATTAACCCCAAAAAGGCCAACTACAAAAAAGATAAGATTCTCAAATGGATAGAAAAGTCCCAGAAAGTGTGACCAAAGTAAAAAGAGGACAAGGGTTCCTAGAGGGGATGGGGGCACCTGACATTCACATCTTGGCTGGGCAATGGTGTCAAAAAGGACAAATTCCAAAAGGTGTAAAGACAAACTGAGAAAGTAAGAGTACAAGACTGAGAGAAGAAGCATAAAGAATACAAACGTGGCCAAAGACATGCGTTAATTTGTACTTTTCTTACTTAGGAATAATTGAAATAGTAGTATGTGATCGAGAGTAGATAATTACACAAAGTGCGTGATGTTGTGTCTACACTATAATTATTATTATTTTTACTAATATTAATGTATCGATTATTATTATTATTGTGACTATAAGTGCGTGATTTTGTGTCTACAATATAATTATGAGGAATGCTTGCATTTCTTCTTGTTTCTTGTTATGAGGGAGGCATAAGAGTTTGTAGGGGATTTGAGATATGCATTGGATTCCTTAAGGTGGGCACCCATTCCCATTGGGAGGCATAAAAGGCCTCCCCAAAGGTCTTGCTCATTTGGCTTTCTTGTTAAGCCTTGTTATATTGTTGTTTTGTGTTCTCCTTTCTTGTGTTGTTGTTGTATTTGAATGTGGATGGAATGGATGAGAAACTAATTGTTAGTATTGTGGAAGCTTGTTGTTGCCATGTGCTGAGATCATCTCCAAATGTGATGTGGTTGGGGCTCGGGGCCAATGAAGAGGATGTCTTCTCCTCTGCATTAGATGTCTTGGTTTGGTGGAGAGTGTTGCCTCCCCCCCCTATTTTGTTGTGAATCAAAAAAATATTGGAGGAGCCATCTTGTGGAGTTATGGAGCTTGGATTTTTGTTGGAGAAACTTGTGATGTTGTATTATATTATTTTCTAACAATCTTGTCTTATTTTCCACCTTGAGTGGAAGACTTTGTAATAATTTATTGAGAAATATTGCATTCCACTATTTGTACATTGTGCAAGGGAAAGAATCAAAATGACTATATTGACGAAATTTTATTTGGAAGCTGCATTGTGAAAAAGAAAGCTACTTCATAGTGAAGTTGTAATGTTGAAAATGAGAAAGAAGGAAATATAGAAGTTGTAAAAGTTGAACTTGTATGCATAATAAACATGAATGAAAAAAAAGTTATTATAGTTATTTTGAATGTATGTACATTGTAGTGAAACAAAAGAAAGAACAAGTATGAGAATATAGTACTTAGAAATGTTGATTTGTTTCTATAGAAAGAAAAAATGACGATGTAAAGCAATAGATTTAGATACTTTTGCTTTTAAATGGAAAGAAAACTAGATGAACATGATAGAATGAGTTTGTAAGTAGATGTGTTTTTCATTGGTTCAGATAGTTTTTAAAAATGAGTAGATTTAACTAGGGAATGAACAAATAGATTGAAATCTCAAAACTAGAACGTTTAGATGTACTTAAATAGGTTTAGAATGCATTTTAACACCTTTTTTGTAACTTTTGGATTTTGTAAAACTCTCAGGTTTTAGGTTATGTTTTTCATAAACATGTATGCCGCCCTGTGTAGAATGGCAGTCCCGTAACCACCACTCAAGCTAAGGTGGTGGTCTCAAAACCACCGCTCAGTAGGGTGGTTTTCTATGGTTTATCACCCAAGCAGGGCAGCGATCCTAGGACCGCCGGTCTTCTCTAGGCAGTGGTTTTGTCACTTATGACAGAATTTTCTGGATCTGTGCTGTGCGTAAATTTTAATTAGTTCAATCTAAATTATAAGGTGTAAAATTCATCTAGTAACTACCAGAAAGAAAAACAATGATTAAAACCATTGGATTGGCCAACAAAACCTTCAAATGGTGGATTAAAACTATTTTTTTTTCATTTATAACAATGGGCTAGGGTTTGCCCCAAATTTGAAAACCCAAATACGAATGGTTTATAGTAAAACTAGATTGGGGAAAGAGATCCCTCCCAATCCTTGAATGAAAATGGAAAAAACATTAAACCTTCAATCTAAACCTTCTAAGGTAGATCTCCATGTAGAATACTCCATAGCTTCTTCCTCTCTTACTCCCATGGCTTCTTCCTCTCCAACTTGCAAATTTTTTTAACAAAAGAAAATAGATCAAATGAGAAGAATAGAATAAGAAAAGGCTTTAATAAAATTCATAAGGAAATTTAGGGCTAGTTGGAACCCTAGGATCTAGTGGCCAAGATTGATTTGATCTAAGGGTGGAGAATTCACCCTACTTTGTTAGGTAGAAATGTATTTTAAATGTTTAATTTAAAATCCTTAAGGGTATGTGTAATTGGGGAATGGGGCCATTTAAATTGCCTTAGAGTGCTAATCCTTTGTTAGTTCTTAGCAAGCCTTGGGAAGTCACAAAAGGACTCTAAGTTAATAAGATAATGAATTTAATAAATTAACATAAGGTTAACCCTTCTAGGATTGAACATTAGCTGAAAATTACTCCTTGGTACCTTCCTAATGAAAAGTTGGTTAATGGACCTTTGAGTTAAATTTGAAAATATGTTAACCTTTTAACTAGACCTGGTTCTTCAATCATAAAGCTGAGTTTAGTAGTGTAAGTTAATTTAATGAACCCTAAGGGGTCAAGCACCCTTGTAACATCCTTATAACTTAAACAAAAAAATTAGTCACAATTTTTGGGTTAGGTGTTAGGTTGTAGCGAGTTCCTAAAATGTCATTTTTGCTAGCATTACACTTGGTATTAGAGCCATGGGTTCAAATCTTGGACCCTTGGGCACACCTAGAAGACATGAAATATGAACAGTTAACCTAGTGCAAAATTGGTTTCTTTTAATCTAGAAAACCACAATGTCTAATAATTGTATAATTTAGAAAACATAGAAAATTGAAACAAGACCTAGAACAATTAACTAACTCTCACCTTGATCTATGTAGGAGGCGCATATCAAACGAAGGGTATTTTCATATAGACCTAGATAGACCACCACTTGATCAGGTTGTAGTGGCCATTCTACCTTAGATTTTACAGATGCTTCAAGATGCCAATGTCACTATACGCGGAGAGCCCTTTAGAGGATGATTTACTAGACATGACATGGAGCCATCAGTGGAGACCCATGTATCCCCTCGACACAACGAGAATTTTAGGGTAGAAAACTTGCATACCCAGTCGGCTAAGGTAGAGTCGCCACATAGAGGACATGGGGACAGGACCTCAAGACATAGGGACAGGTCTTAGAGCCCTAGACAGATGGAGGAGCATGCAGAGAGACCTAGGGATCATCAGACATCAACTGCAAACCATATCAGGGAGATCCTAAAGCTATGACTGTCACACTATTCTAGTGATACATGAGGTTTTAAGGTAGAGGCCTGGTTGGTGAGATTTAGCGGATGCTTCAAGCTTTGCCCTTGTACTAGCAACACAAAATCTCGTGTTGCAATCCATCTTCTGAGGGATGGAGCAGGAGTCTAGTGGAGGATAAAGGAGAAGAAGCTCCATGTTAGTTCGAGACAGTTACACTGGGATGTATTTGAGGAGAGTTTTAAGAGCGGTATTTTCCCGGGAGGTTTATACAAAGAACGGATAGAGGAGTTTCACGACCTCCTTCAAGCATCAATGAATGTAGCCAAGTATGCGAGTCAATTTATGGACCTACTCAAGTCAATCGACTATATGTAGGATGAGCAAGTATGGATTCACAGGTTCATCTGGGGCCTGAATTTGGATTTGGGTGGCATGGTGCGCATTCACTTTCCACAGCCATTAGTAGAGGCTATGGAGAAGGCCTATATTGTAGAGGAGACACGGGGAAGACACAACAGGATAGAGACAGAGTTCAGAGCCATATCTAGTAGATGTAGGATGGCAGATCGAGGGGGTCAGTTCCTCCTCCACATAGTTTAAAGAGTTCAGACATGCTTCATTCAGGCCACCATAGTAGCCACCTCAACAGCAGTAGTAGACCCGCCCACCTTACAGGCCTCCTCAAATATTTGATGCATAAAGAGGGTGAAGTATGGGGCCTCATCCTAGGGGTCCCATAAAGACAAAGGGTGCACTCGAGAGCTCATCGCTCAAAAACCTCAACAGTTTGTAGCCAAATCGTTAAGATCCACAGATCAGACCTCTAGAGTACTAGATGGAGCTACATACCATTGGAGAGGACCAGGAAAATGTTATGGTTGTTTTGTTGATGGACATCATTGGATATATTTCCCACATAACCCTACCAATAAGGGTAAGCTGCAGATCTCGAGAGCTACTATTGGAGATATGGCACACGCAGCCATCAGATCTACGTAGCGGTGTAGAACTGCTAGGATGTGCACCAGAGTACCGTGATTGAGATGACAGGTAGTATTGGTGGTATTTCCACCTCTATATTGTTTGATTCTGGCTCTTCCAATTCATTTATTACACCATCCTTAGTAGAGAATTACAAGTTGGTGGCAGTTAGGTAGGGTCGTAGTTGGGACTTTAAGATGGCTTCTAGAGCCAAAATTTCTGTAGACTCCTTAGTTAAGGAGTGTGTAGTGGATTTGGTACCCTTCACCACTACCTCGGATCTTTGAATCCTTCTGTTGGGTTCTTATGGTGTCATCTTGCTCATGGACTGGTTGTTTGCACACAGAGCTAGAGTGGACTATTACTATAAGACTATTTCTTGTACAGATGATCTAGGATTGGAGTCAGTCATATCAGGAGTTAGGAGACCCATTTCCATTCGCACCATCTACGCTATGCAGATTAAGCGGTGTGTGCGATGGGGTTTTCAATTATATGTTGTTATGGTTAGTGAAAGATATGAGGATGAGTCTAGTGGACCATCCCTTGATGACCATCACATTTTGAGAGAGTTTTCTGATGTTTTTCCAGGGGATCTACTTGGGTCACCTCCCCACGTGAGATAGATTTCCACATAGATCTGGTTCCAGGTGCAGAGCCTATCTCATGATAACCTTATCGAATGACTACTCCTGAGCTATGTGAGGTTTAGTTACAGCTTGAGGGCCTTCTGGAGAAATGCCTAATCCATCCTAGTGTATCCCCTTAGGGTGCACCAGTGATATTCGTGAAGAATAAGGATGGATCTTTTTGGTTGTGTATTGATTACCATTAGCTGAAAAAAGTAACAATCAAGAATCGTTACCCCCTTCCACGCATTGACGATTTATTTGATCAGATGAGGGAGGCCACAATTTTCTCCAAGATAGATCTTAAGTCAGGGTATCATCTGCTTAGGATCACGGAGGCAAATATTCATAAGACCACCTTTCGTACAAGATATGGCCACTACGACTTCACAGTGGTACCTTTTGGTTTGATGAATGCCCCTACAGTGTTTATGAGCTTGATGAATGGGGTGTTTAGGACATTTTTAGATCACTTTGTTCTCATATTCCTTGATGACATTTTTATTTACTCATGTACGCGTGAGGAGCATGAGGAGCACCTTCGCCAGGTCCTTTAGTGTCTTTGTGAACAACATCTTTACAGGAACTTGGAGAAGTGTGTGTTCTTTCATACAGAGGTGTAATATTTAGGCCACATCATTTTTGGGGAAGGTATCATAGTCGATCCTTCCAAGATTTGAGCCATCATGGATTGGCCAACACCCACTAGTATGACCGAGGTGTGTAGCTTAATGGGTTTAGTAGGATATTACAGGAGATTTGTTTAAGAGTTTTCTCAGATTACGCACCCCATCACTTCCCTTCAGCGGAAAGGAAAGAAGTTTGTTTGGTCAAAATAGATGTGAGAAGGTCTTCAGTACACTGAATAAATGCCTTACGATATCACCTATTCTAGTAGTGCCAGATCCTCAGGGTGAGTTCTACGTTTGCACAGATGCTTCTTTGGCAGGACTTGGAGGTGTGTTGATGCAGGAGGGAAGAGTAGTTTCTTTTGAGTCTTGCAAACTCAAGGATTATGAGCTCAATTATCTGACTCATGATCTTGAGCTTGCAGCAGTTGTACATGCCTTAGTGTGGTGGAGACATTTTCTTCTTGGCCAGAGATTTACACTCATGACTAATCACTTGAGTCTTTGCCACCTCTTCACATAGCCCAATCGCAATGCTCGTCAGTGGCATTGGATGGAGTTGATTTGTGAGTATGACATGGAGATAGAGCATGTGAAAGGGAAGGATAACGTGGTTACATAATCCTTGAGTAGACAGAGACACGTGGCTATGACTACTCGAGTGGGCAAAGATTTGCAGAGAAGGGTTTTACAGCAATTTCCTCAGGAAAGTTTCTACCTTGTAGTTAGAGCAGAAATTGAGTCCCAGAGACCCCTTGAGGGGAGATTTGATGGATTTTCATTAGAGGGAGATGGCCTTCTCAGGCACAAAGGTCAGATATATGTTCCTAGATATGGAGACTTGAGACAAGACATTTTGATAGAGGCTCATTGTGTACCTTATTCAGCCCATCTTGGGGTAAAGAAGATGCATGCCACCTTCGAGACAATTGTACCATTGGAGGGGACTTGAGAGACGTGGATATGTTTGTGTCATGTTATTTAGAGTGTCAGTGGGTGAAGGCCAAGCATCAGCATCCACCTAGCCTTCTCTTTCCTCATGTTATAATGGAGTGGAAATGGGACACCATTTCCATGGAATTCATCATTGGGTTACCGATGTTGAGATACCACCATGATGCCATCATGGTCATGGTGGATAAATTGATGAAAATGGCTCATTTTCTCTGGTGAAGACCACCTACCAGCCACCGTAGTGGCACAGGTATATCTTGATGAGATTGTTAGATTACACAGGATTCTGCAAAAGTTCATTTACGACCGCGATCCTTTGTACACTTCCCATTTATGGACCACCATGCAGCATGCTCTCTAGATGAGGATCAATTTCAGCACATCATATCACCCTAATATAGATGGATAGACTGAGTGGGTGACTCGGATCCTAGAGGACATGCTTAGGATGTACGTTATGGATCACCAGTTGAGATGGGAGGATTATTTATACTTGGTGGAGTTTTCCTACAATAATAGTTTTCATAGCTCGATAGGCATGGATCCTTTCCAGGAATTATATGGCAGAGATTACAAGACACCTCTTAGTTGGGATAGGTTAGAGGATAGGGTTTCTCTTTGGCTAGCATTATTATAGGATATTGAGCAGCAGGTTACCTTGATCGACAAATATTACAGGAGGTGCGAGCGGGCATAATAAGTATGTGAAACAAATAGCATGGACGATCGTAGTTTTTAGGTGGGTGTGAAGGTGTTCCTTCATGTCAAACCGTGTAAGATACCTATCCATTAAAGAAAAGTTTTATGCTTTCTCCTAGGTTTGTGGGTCCCTTCGATATCTTAGAGCTCATCGGTCCCTTGATCTATCGTCTAGCGTCTCCACCTATCTTGTCTAGCGTCCATGATGTGTTTCACATTTATGTGCTTCGAGATATATTTTTTATCCTTCTCACATGCTATATTGGACCGCATTATAGATGCAAGATCAGGGGTAGGTGATGGTGGATCTTGTCTGAATTATAGAGCACAGGACCCTAGGCCTTCGTGGTAGAGAGATTGACCAGGTTCGGGTCTAGTAGGATAGATATGATGAGACTATAGCTACATGGGAGGATTCTACTTTACTATGAGTTCAGTTTCCACACCTGTTCTAGTGACTTAGGAAGTCGAGTCTAAGGGGAGGGGGATGTAGTGCCCACTTCCCTTCGACACCTTTTTGGATTATTGATTTTGATACTATCGACTACACTTATGGATATATTATGGCTTTTGATTTAGTATGATATTAGATGTTAGAAGTCTTGATTGTTGTTGATTCAATTCATATATGATACATGTGGACCATTAGAGACATTCTATATTGATGCTTTGATATAATGTGGACATGGTTATTTATATATATTTTTGACATACGATATACTTTTGTCGCCATGAGTAGGTTTTGATAATTGAATTTATGTTGTGATCATTTTGACATGGATGAAATGTTAGATAGAAATGTTGCTAGAAATTTGTAAATGGTTCATAATTGCATAGATGATATTTATTCGTATATAGATGATTTTAGATTTATATTGCATATTTTGGCATGGATGTTTTAATGTGGCCACGAGGCCGAAGGAGGTATTCTCTATTTTGCAGGTATATTTATATTCACAACAACATCGGGGGATTGGAGACCAACCACATTGGAATTCTAGATGAATTCAACTAGGGTCACCATGGCAACATGTAATTGTGTGTGTGTTAGAATTATTTGGTTAGGGGAAAATTGTGACCAAGGGGTCATGTGTTGTCTTTTATTATTAGTTCCTTTTTTATTAATGTTAGTATGTGTTTCTTTTAGTAATGTAATTTACTTGTTTTAATTATTTAGATTTTGATGTATGTTTTACCCCTTTATTATTAGTGGGTTGTAGTGTCTTAATTAAGCTAATTTAACCTTGTCCTAAACTAATTAAAGATGTGACCAAAATAAGTTCATTTATTAGACTTGATTTACTCTTGGATTTTTGTTGTGTGTTGAATGTTTGATATTTTGAGTGTTGTACACTCTACCCTTCATGGGAAACTCGAATTTGGCCTTAAGGGCCAATTTTGAAGGCTTGTGGGATAAGTTAAACTTGTCCCACACCTCTCAAATTGCCATACCAACCATACCTATGGGTTGGGGGGTCAAAATTAGACCCTATTAGGTGTTTTGGGAAGATAAAAAGGTAAAATGTTTATTGCACTTTCTTTCAAGTAATTAATTTTGTCCTTAGGGGTGTGGGCTTAGATGGTGTGTGCAAGTAACTTATCATTCCTTCAACCACTTATTAATTGTGCATTGGAATATGAGGTTGACTAAGGTGATGTGGAGTGGAGAGGAAATGAGGTGGCATCCTACTTGGAGCCACATCATCCTCCTCTCTCCTTTTTCTATTTATTGAAATTTTTTTGCTTGTTTGGGGGTTACTTCATTATTTTGTGCTCTTGTATTTTGGAGAGAGTTAGAGAATTGTTGAGAGAGCTTGTGGATTTTTAGAGCTTGTGGATGCTTGCTTGGTTTTGAGGAGCTTGGAGACTTACTCTTCGAATAAGCTATACTATGGAGAGGTAGGAGTTTTATCTTGCTTAAATTATGTTTATTATTTTGTGTTTATATGTTTGTGTTGAGTGTTGTTTTCCTTTGGAATGCTTGTTGGGTATGGGTATATTGCCTAAGTTTGGAGTAGGAGGAGACTATGGGGATATTTCATGTATTGAGGCATAAGAGTTTACTTTCTTGTTGGAGGGAGTTTGGAATGGGTACCCCACCTTATATGAGGAATGCTTGCATTTCTTCTTATTTCTTGTTATGAGGGAGGCATAAGAGTTTGTAGGGGATTTGAGATATGCATTGGAGGCCTTATGGTTGGCACCCATTCTCATTGGGAGACATAAGTGGCCTCCCCATAGGTCTTTCTTCTTTGGATTTCTTGTTAAGACTTGTTATATTGTTGTTTTGTGTTCTCTTTTCTTGTGTTGTTGTTGTGTTTGAATGTGGATGGAATGGATGAGAAACTAATTGTTAGTATTGTGGAAGATTTTTTTTGCCATGTGTTGAGATCATCTCCCATTGTGATGTGGTTGGGGCTCGGGGCTAATGAAGAGGATTACTTCTCCTCTTCATTGGATGTCTTGGTTGGGTGGAGAGCATTACCTCTCCCCCTTTTGTTTTGAATCAAAAAATATTGGAGGAGCCATATTTTGGAGTTATGGAGCTTGGAGATTTGTTGGAGAAACTTGTGATGTTGTATTATATTGTTTTCTTACATTCTTGTATTATTTCCCACCTTGTGTGGAAGACATTGTAATAATTTATTGGAGAAAGATTGCATTCCACTATTTGTATATTGTGCAAGGAAAATAATCAAAATGACTATATTATGTAAAATTTTATTTGGAAGTTACATTGTGAAAAAAAAGCTACTTTCATAGTGAAGTTGTAATGTTGTAAATGAGAAAGAAGGAAATATAGAAGTTGTAAGAAGTTGAACTTGTATGCATAATAAACTTGAATGAAAAAAAAAATTATTATAGTTATTTTGAATGTATGTACACTGTAGTGAAATGAAAGAAAGAACAAGTTTGAATATATTGTACTTAGAAATGTTGATTTGTTTCTATAGCAAGAAAAAATGACAATAAAAAGCAATAGATTTAGATACTTTTTCTCTTCAAATGGAAAGAAAACTAGATGAACATGATAGAATGAGTTTGTAAGTAGATGTGTTTTTCATTGGTTGAGATGGATTTTAAATATGACAAGATTTAACTAGGGAATGAACAAATAAATTGAAATCTCAAAACTAGAACCATTAGATGTACTTAAATAGGCTCAGAATGCATTCTAACACCTTTTTGTAACTTTTGGCTTTTGTAAAAATCTCGGGTTTCAGGTTCTATTTTTCATAAACAAGACCTCCACCCTGTGTAGAGTGGCGGTCCCGTAACCACCACTCAAGCTAAAGCGGAGGTCTAAAATCCACCGCTTAGTAGGGTGGTGGTCCGTGGTTTGTCACCAAGGGATGTCAATCTACTCTAGGTGGCGGTTCTGTCACTAGAGAAAGAATTTTATGGATCCGCACTTGTGCGTAAATTTTAATTGGTTCAATCTAAATTATAAGATGTAAAATTCATCTAGTAACTACCAACAAGAAAAATAATGATTAAAACCCTTGGATTGGCCAACAAAACCTTCAAATGGTAGATTAAAACTATTTTTTTCATTTATAACAATGGGGTAGGGTTTGCCCCAAATTTGAAAACCCAAATACAAATGGTTTAGAGTAAAACTAGATTGGGGAAAGAGATCCCTCCCAATCCTTGAATGGAAACAACATTAAACCTTCAATCTAAACCTTCTAAGTTAGATCTCCTTATAGAATCCTCCATAGCTTCTTCCTCTCTTGCTCCCATGGCTTCTTCCTCTCCAACCTGAAATTTTTTTTAACAAAATAAAATGGATCAAATGAGAATAATAGAATAAGGAAAGGCTTTAATAAAATTCATAAAGACATTTAGGGCTAGTTTGAAACCCTAGGATCTAGTGGCCAAGATTGATTTGATCTAAGAGTGGAGAATTCACCCTACTTTTGTTAGGTAGAATTGTATTTTAAATGTTTAATTTAAAATCCTTAAGGGTATGTGTAGTTGGGGAATGGGCCTTTTAAATTGCCTTAGAGTGCTAATCCTTTGTTAGTTCTTAGCAAGCCTTGGGAAGTCACAAAAGGACTCTAAGTTAATAAGATAATGAATTTAATAAATTAACATAAGGTTAACCTTTCTAGGATTGAACATTAGCTAAAGAGAAGAAAATATTTAATTAAGTAAATTACTCCTTGGTACCTTCCTAATGAATAATTGGTTAATGGACCTTTGAGATAAATTTGAAAATATGTTAACCTTTTAACTAGACCTGGTTCTTCAATCATAAAGCTGAGTTTAGTAGTGTAAGTTAATTTAATGAACCCTAAGGGGTCAAGCACCCTTGTAACATCCTTTTAACTTAAACAAAAAAAAATCGTCACAATTTTTGGGTTAGGTATTAGGTAGTAGCGATTTCCTAAAATATCATTTTTGGTGGCGTTACAATGATGGTCGCCATCTTTCTGTTCATGATCATCCTCATCCGCCATTATCACATCATTGTTATCATTTGTTTTGTACATGTTTACAGTTTAAGGTTGATGAATCATAGTTTTGTAATTTTTAATAAAACTATAAATTAATAATAATATCATAAAAATATAATATTATTAATATTCTTTTAATTATAAAACCATGTTAAAGGGTCCCATACCCTAAAAAATAAAGGTGATGCCTAATCCTCAGATAGTGTAATAATATCAAAGCATACTACTATTTCTACTTATCGATTGAAGGGTGATATTCATGCATATTGGAGAATCAACCATTTTTTCCTTTTCTCTTTCTAAGAACGTGCTACTACCATGGATCCAAGGCAACCACTATCTGCATAATGTGTACTTTGGAGTTTTTGAGAATAGATTCAGTATCGGAATCTGATTTCTATGAACCATCAGAGACATGACCTCTTTTAACTCTGAAAGCCGTCTTCTTTTTATCTTGATGTTCTTTTCTTCCTTCTCAATAGAATTTTGGAACCCGTAATGAAAGGAATTATCCTCAAATGCACGAGCCTAAGATGAGGGAGTATTGTTCTAACCACCAAAGGAGGCTGAATTTTTATTCTTCTGAGTAATCTTCTTTTTTCCTAATGAGAAAGAAGCCTAAAGATTCCCTAGAGTCTTGCAATGGTGACATTGAAATGTTTTATTCTCATAATCCAACGATTGACTATGTTTTTAATTACCCAAATTTAGTATAATTTTATCCAAAAAACCCTTGCTTGAATCTATTTTAGTGCATATTCTTGCATATGTATGAATCCTCGACTTAGCACTCGAGTGATAAATTTTTGAAAAATTCCCCAATGTGTTACCGATGTCTTTCAGAGAATACCAAAAATGGAGAGGGAGGTTAAGAATCTGAACCTACACTGGCATCTTAGAAGCCGAAACATTGTTTGGATCGAATTCAAGGAACCAAGGAGTGAGGAATAGTCCGGAGTTGGCCCAAAATAATCGTTCATCCGATATACATTTATTATAATCCTCCGCATTCTAAAACTTAATAAGAAAAAAAAATTGAGTAGAAGAAAATTTTACATTTTTTGGTCCTTTTTTGTGGACCCACTGCAATAAGGTCGAGGCTATTAGCCACATTCCATTGAATCTACCAATAACTGCCCACTGGAAAAAATATTTTAGATGGGAAATAAATTCCTGGTTATCCATACTTAGCAATGGTGGCTCATCAACAAGATCAAAAAATTCTTCCCTGGGGGCCATACGAAGTGGGGAAAGATGGCAAAACCACATATTTAAAAGATTTGTTCTAAGGGGCAGCAATGGAGGAGAGGGCAACTATTTTTCCTTGCTACTAATTTTCAACATCGCCTCCACTGGTGAAACCATGGCCCGATCCATAGTTTGGGTTGATGAGAGGCTTTGATTATAAATTCATGGAGGAATGCTCAGGGTTATTAGAATTGAGACCTTCCCTAAATTTTAATTCCTTCAAAAAGGCCACCCTATCCTTCTTACTCATCAAATCTTTGTCCTTGATATTGATTACATATTTCTGAATAAAAAGGAGGCCATTCCAGGTTGCTAGTATATCCGATTCACTTCCTTCATTCACTTATTTTCTCTGATTGGAAGGAAGATTTTGTGGGAAGCTCTTAGCCATTTGCACTACATCATTCGAGGTTTCGAAAACCCTAATTTAACTTGTTTTCTATGCCATTTTTTTCACTAGATCCTAGTTAACGTATTATTACAACAACTGTCTAATCATATTATTTTTATTATTATAATTAATATTGAATTTATTTTTAGTATACTTATTAATATTATTATTTTCATCATCATCACCATCATCACTTTCATCATCATCGGCATTGTCAATATTTTCATTGTCATCGTCATGATGTTCATCCTCATCACCATCATTGTCATGGTCATGATCATCATTATCATTGTTATCATCATTATCATCATCGTCAGAATTATTGTTTTCATTGTCATCATCATTGTCATTGTCGTCATCATCATGATCATAATTACTCACCATCATTGAAACGATCATCATCATCGTCATGACAATGAGGATGATGTTGATGTTAACGTAAATATTGAAAATGATTATGATGACAACAAATGAAGGTGACAACGATGATGATGAATATTAGGATGAGGAAATGACAACAATGATGATGACAATATGTAATGTAGTGGTTGGATCTAGGTGGCAATATTAGGATGAGAACTGTTAATATGTAATGTAGTGGTTGGATCTAGGTGGCAATATTGGAATGGGCTATGATCATCAACAATTGTATATTCAAATCCCTCATTGAAGAATTTAACACCCGATGAACTATAAAAGGCACTGCTTGTAGTATGTGAAGCCATGGCCTACTAAGTAAGTAAATATATTGTACTAGGATATCAATAAAAAATAATAATGTAGAATCATTTTTGAAAAAATAGTGAATGTCAAATTAATAGTGCATATGCATGGGCATGTAGAAGAATCATATGCTCAGAGAGAAATGTATGTTGATCTAATATTAGTTGAGGAATGGCCAATATTCTTAAGGAATGGCAAGGTACACAGATTGAGCTCATATCCATTATCGACTAAATGTTTCTTACTAACCATGTTATTGATGCATATTTGTATATATAGGGGACGATCATTTTCATAAATAGAAATATTGACAATTATGTCAGACGGAAAAGTGAGTTATTGAGAAAATGAATCTACAAATTTCTAATATACTATGTTTGGATGAATAGTATAAGGGATGTGAGTATTATCCAAGAGTGAAATGATTTTAGCTCTACACTCAGGATTGGCTAGCGAGAAATCATGAATAGAGATATCCTTGATGAGAGGATCCTAGAAAAAATAAATAAGTGATGAAATGAATAGCGAAGAGTGTACGAATGAGATGGATTCACCAAATGATTTAACAAATATTGAATTTGTAAAAACCTTAGTTACATAGTCACATGTGATAAATAAAACAATGAAACATATCTAACCTAAGCAATAAGCTAAGGAAATATGAAACCCTATGTACAAGAGAGAGAATAGAAGACTTATCTAATTTTGAAATTGATCCCGAAGTGTACTAGACTAGAAGAATGATGAACATAATAAGGAAAATGTCACCGCAACACACATAAAATTATGGAATTTTTAGATTAAGTTGGACCAGGGCGACTATGCTACGTCAAGGGCACCTAGGTGTTTGGACCTCTTCCAAGTGCCTCATACTATGATAATTATTGGAAATTGATTCTTCTAATGTCACACCAATGTTACTAACCTTCATTTTTGATTGCCTATATGTCATATTATATCTAAAGAAATAACTTGTAAATTACAAATAAATGATTTCCTATAAAACCCCAAAGGACATAAAATCCTATAAATAAGAATATCCAAATGGGGAGTTAAATCGACCCCTACAAACACTGAAAAGAGTGATCTTACAACTAAGTTCTACACTACATCTCATACTCCATGTAGTTCTGTGTGTGTGTGTAGAATTGTGCCCTAGGAAGCTCTTGTGCAAGATGCACTTGATAATGAGCAATAACTATATGTAGCAATGTAAGTAGATGTGTGTATGGAAAAATGAACTTCCCCTCCTATGAAGTGTATGTAGAAAATTTTGTCCCTTGTCCTTTTAATGATGGCTAGATGTATTCTTTGATGCTTTTAGAATGCCTTTGGATGCAACCTTAAGTGATGATAGTAGATGCTTAGAGCTTAGTCCCTTATTGTGGTCACATAGCTTTGTATTTATATGATTCCCTTGTTTGAATTTTGTAATTAACGGATAAAATGTATACCCATAAGAAAATAAGATGCCCAAAAGATAAAAGAGGCTGAAAGGGGTGAGCAAGATAAAAAGAGGTTAGGGACATCCAGAAGAACGAGGGCGTCTTGGAATTGGCATCTTGGTTAGGCATTGTTGTGCAAAATCAAGAAAGATAAAGTAATGAAGATAAAACTAGAAAGTAGGGTGTGTAAGACCAATGAGAAAAGTAGAAAAACATAAAAGAGGCCAAAGATAGATCTTAAATACTAGTTTTTTCGCTTAGTAATCATATGTTTAGTAGTATGCGATTAGGACCTAGAAATGTACCCAAGTGTGTGATTTAGTGTCTACATGCATACCCAGTTGTATGGTTTTCTTTCCATTTTAACATGTCTTTTCATTTACAATTTTCCTTTTTTATGTAGTTATAAAATAAAAATGAAGAAATATTATAGATTTTGTATGAAAACTTGAAATATGTTGTACTTTGAAAACGTTGAATCGTCTACAATGCTTCACATTTAAAGGATGCATATTGAATGCTAGTCTCATTTTATTAAAATTATTGTGACAATAGGAAACTTAGACGATGGCTTAGCATAACGAAAACCTCCCAAACAAAAAAAATGAGCTTGAGACTTTAGGACAATTACCGATTGTAATCTTACAAAAATCAATAAATCACAAATGTTCCAAGATACGCAAAATAATCCTCCAAACCCTGCAATGGGAAATGATGCATCAAACTTGTTAAAACAATGATGTTGGATGCCGTATTGACCACTAAATTGATTCTTTTATGAATTTTCGTCAGTAGTCTAGGACCACGCTAGTCAATATTCCAGCATTGGATAGGTCATACAAGTTAATAATTCTATTTTTTTTTTGCTCACAAATTTTTAATAATGTATCAAGAAAAAAAATCATCACTTCATGCCTCTACTATTTTTGGAGGATAATCATAGTCAAACTTCAGTTTGGTTAAAATCATCTTGTAAGCTTGTGTTATAAGGGGGTTCTATAGGCCTCTATTCATTCGATGATAAGATAAAATAACACAATCATGACAAGTATCTCTAGGCAAGTGACTTCCATTTGAACCCTAGTCGATAGATCCTGGTTTTGTCAACTTCTTGAGAATATATGTAGATAGGATAAAAGAGGAAACTTTACTCTTGGTGAGTTTGAGTTTGAAATTAATCGTTTCTTGAACCTAGTTCTTAGGCCATTTAGGCCAAATATTATACCTTCCTTTAACATGTTACAATATTAGGAAACTATCGCTTAACCTTCTCCTAACTGAATAAATATTGGAAAGTCTAATAACACTATTACATTACCCTATCAAACTCATTTATGTTATTTTTTGGTAAAAATAACTTGTGGGTAACATGGTGTTTATCTCTTTTCCCTTTCTCTCTCTCTACTTTGATAATGAAAACAAACTACTTATGTGATTTTTACTCTCTTCTATTTCATACAATTTTTTGAATTTATTTGTAAATGGAATATCATATAGATTTGAAAATTATTAGTTGTAGGGGAAACCTTGCTAATGTCATTTTTGCTGACCATGTTTACACTAACTTGGTAGGTTGTAGGTAGCGGAAGGAGTAACATGGATTTTGGAAATAAAATTTAATGTTTATTACTTAAAATGAGCAAGAACTACCACCTAAAATAGTTCTACAATTTAGCTAAAACAAAGCATAAACACCATCATGATAAGAATTAAACAAGGGTTAGATGCTAGCATTCATCAATACAAACTTTGAAACTAACAATGCTAAATATCTAAACTCCTCTATTCTCTAACAACAAATAAATGAATGGACCTAAGTAAGCTCCATGGCTATCAAAATAGTTGTCCTTAATGCTCCAAGAACCTAGGAATGGGGGCTAATCAAAGTTGGGCTACAAGACCCTTTTGACACCTCCCATATGACCCAAGCACTTTAAGAAAGAGGCTTAACTCTTCAAGATGATGAACTCTCAAAAGGGCAAGGTGCAAGCTCTTAGTCTCTTTGCTATATGCTTTGCATTTGCTCTCTTAGAAAGTTTAGGTGTAAGTAAAAAGGTAGGTGGAGGGCTCTTTATATAGCCCAAAGGATAAGGATTCAACACATTCTCATGAATGTGGGATAAAGGTAAAACATGATTAGGAATGGATAAGGTTGCTTTATTAAAGGTAACCTTACTTTAGAAGGGTTTAATACATGTTTAACAAGTCATGGAGTTGGGGTATTTTAATTAATCAAAGGTGATTAATTAATAGGTAGATGTAAGCTTAAGCTTAATTAGAGGAATATTAGTGTGATTTAGGCTATTATAAGGGGATTAAATCAATTAAATATTGATTTATTGGTTAAATGGAAGGGAAAGCTAATTAATTAATAATAATTAATTAGTCTAGGTAGAAGGGGTGATTTATTAACTTAACAAGGTCGTTAATTAGGTATTTGTTGATAGGCAACTTAATTAATTAGCTTAGTGTAATTAATTAATGATGATATGAGGGAAAATGAGTGCTTTTGACGATATGTCGTTGATTTGCGAGAAAGGGGATAATTAGCACAATTTAAGTATTTAAATTGCTTGGGCGTAATTATAGGTGTCTACATTTGCCCTCTTTGGGGGCATAAGTGATGCCACTTCAAAGATAGTAGACAAAAGAGATTTTGAAGAGATGGAAGAAAAATTAGTAGGAGGGAGAGATGCCCCCTCGAGTGTCGATGGGGTGATAGAAGAACTCGATCGACGATCGAAAAAGGTGAGAAGTAGGCAGAAGAATGGGGACGAGGCAGGATGCCCCGAGGAGAGGGAGAATTAGGGGTGAAAGGGAAGTGGTGTAGAAGAAATATGGATGAGGGGAGAGAAGAGCTTAACCTCTAGCCGCTTATTTGTTTGGAACAAATTTGATGTCATCATATTGCCATAGAACTATCATCGGTCCTTATGAAAAATATAAGCATACGACAAAGGTAGAATGACATGAAAAGCCATACTACGAACAATTGTCCATTGCTGAAAGTACCAACTCCACGCAACATACAATAATGCAATGCAATACGAGAAGGAAACAAGCTCATATAACAGGGAAAACAAGTACGAACACACATATCTAACCCAACAACGGTCAAGACAGTTGTACAAATGTTTTGTTATCGCTGGTCAAGAGATCCACAAGTTCGTGATCGATTTACAAGGGTTAAAAATGATGCCCCAAGCAAGGATACATGCAAGGGGAAATGAAAATGGACACGGGTCCATGAAAAGCATTTGTGGCGCAACGAAACAAACCAGCAACCAAAAGTGCCCCGTAGAGTATGACATTTAAGCAAGCTAGCTTTTGTGAATGGTCAGTGAATCCAAAGTGATCCGCGAGTCGTATTAATCGGGAAGATGTGAGACAAACCAACAGATATGGAGAAAATACCATCAAAGACACAAGTTTCAAATAAGAAGCAAGTTACCATTTTGTAGGGTGTTTTACTTTTTAGGAATTTTTTGAAAAATTTTGCCTTGTTTTTAGATTTTTTTATATATATATATATATATATTATATATATATATATATATATATTTTTTGTTGTTTTTTCTCAAACAATGTTCTATTGTTTTTGTGTTTTGTTTTTATGTTTTCTCAAACAATGTTCTATTTTTCTATTGTTTTTTTTTCAAAACAATTTTCTATTGTTTTTGTGTTTTGTGAACAATTTTCTATTGTTTTTGTTTTCTCAAACAATTTTCTATTGTTTTTGTGTTTTTCTCAAACAATTTTCTATTGTTTTTGTGTTTTCTGAAACAATTTTCTATTGTTTTTGTGTTTTCTCAAACAATTTTCTATTGTTTTTTGTTTTCTCAAACAATTTTCTATTGTTTTTGTTTTTCAAAACAATTTTCTATTGTTTTTGTTTTTGTGAAACAATTTTCTATTGTTGTTTTTGAAACAATTTTCTATTGTTTTTGTGTTTTCTCAAACAATTTTCTATTGTTTTTGTGTTTTCAAAACAATTTTCTATTGTTTTTGTGTTTTCAAAACAATTTTCTATTGTTTTTGTGTTTTCTGAAACAATTTTCTATTGTTTTTGTGTTTTTTTTCTAACAGCTTTTTCAAAGCTATGTGTAAACAAGAAGAAAGCATGGATGCCCCAACCAAGAAAGCATGGATGCCCCCAGGTGGGGAATATACAAGGGCGTAAGCCACGCGCTTATGAACAAGAAGGTGAAGTCGCTGAGTTGCCCCCAAACAGTAAGATGGGAAATAACGAAAGACCACGCCCCTTACAGATTTAATAGAAGAAGGCAAAGCCGATCAAGGCTCGACTAGATGGTGTGCACAAGGAAACTCAAGGTAGAACCAGTCCAGACAAAGACAACTACCCTTCTAATACGTAATGCTTGTGAACAACGAATCCTCCCGAGGCGCCGAAACCGGTTTTCACCCAAGGACTTGTCCAAAGTGCCACAATTGCGTGGTTTTCACTAGTGGACGACCTTGCTTTTCTTTTTTTTTTTTTTTTGATTTTTTTTTTTTTTTTTTTTTTTTTTTTTTTTTTGTTTTTATTTTTTGTGATTTTTATGACTTTCTTGCCATGTTTAGGCATAAAACCTCTTAAGATGCATGGAATTCATGGGCTCCTGAGCTCATCACCATCAGGGTGAGCTAACTTGTATGCCCCCCCGCCATACTTGGCAACTATGACATAGGGTCCTAACCAAAGGTGGTTCGAACTTCCTTTCTTTTCGCTCTCGCTCCGGTGTTGAACTCGGTTCTCCTTCATAACTAAATCACCCACCTCAAACCGGCGAGGGATGATTCTCTTGTTGTAGTCATGGAGATTCTGTGTTGATATACTTTCAGTGATTAAGAGCGCGAATGCGCCTCTCATCCAGAGCTCTAACTCACCAATCTCGCCACTCGCAATCTTCATCCTTATCCAAATAGTCCCGAAGAGAAATTCACAGGATGGGAGTTCAATCTCTAAAGGGATGATAGATTCTGTCCCGAACACGAGGGAATATGGCGCGCACCCGTAGGAGTGCGAATTGATGTTCGGTAGGCCCAGAGGGCCGGGTGGATTTGAGGTGCCGCCACCAGCTTTTGCTAACCATCTTCTCCATTATCCTTACCAAAGTCTTGTTTGTTGCCTCACCTTGTCCATTACCCCGAGGGTAATATGGCGTGACCATTTCAATCTGATTTGGAACCGCTGGCAAAGACCTTTCACAGCTTTGTTCTTAAATGACTTCCCATTATCTCGTGACAATGGTCACAGGATACCATATCGGCAAATAATGTGATTCATGATGAATTTAGAAATCAGTGCTCCCGTGACATAGGTTAAAGGGACAAATTCTCCACCCATTTTGTAAAGTATTCTCAGAGCCAGATGATATGTGTATGACCATCGATGAGGTAGGAGTAAGCTTCCCTATTAGATCAAGTCCCCACTGGAGAATGGCCACTGGGTAGTGATTGTCAGTAATGGTCATGCGATGGAGCATGGATGAAATTTCCATACTTTTGGCATAAAGCACACATTTTCTAACATAATTACAACAATCAGCCTCCATGGTGGGCCAATAGTAACCTACTCTTAACAGCTTTCTTAGCCAAGACCATTCCGTTTGTATGTGCTCCGCATACTCCTTCGTACTTTTTAATTGCGCCTCGATTGACTCCGCACACATCCAGATAACGTAATGCATTCCCATCGTAGCCACGATTTATAAAGTGTACCTCCTAACAGGTGTAACGGGCTATCTCGCGAATTAGGCTCTGCTTTTCGTGAGCGGGAGATTTCGGGAGGGAATGTACTGTCCTTAAGATAGGTGAAAATGGGTTCATACCATGGTGAATGGGGACCAACAACCTCACAAGCCAAGCAAGATTCTGGCATGTCATACGCGGGCCGGCGAGATTTTCTACGAAGAATGGCATATCATTGTTCCCCTCGGAATAATACGAAGCATAGATCCCACCGCTTGCCATAGCATCTCGCCGATCTATTCTCGCTCTTGGGATTTGCTCAAAGGTAATGCGCACAAAATACTCCTTCGTAGTTTCCACCAACTTCTTATAAGGTATGAGCTTGTCATCCTTAACTTTATACTCATCATTAACCTCGTTTGATGATTAGTCATGAATCACCTACAACCTTCACATGTTGAATATTCCACTTGATGGCTAGCTTCATCCCCGCAATGAGTGCTTCATATTCCGCAATGTTGTTCATGCAAGGGAAGGCCAAAGTGAAAAGCCTCGTGGTATAGATCACCCGAAGGAGTAATAAGGACCACTCCCGCACCCGAACCATGAAACGTAAAAGATCCATCAAAATGTATCTCCCCATACGATGATTCTTCAATGTAGAGCAAAGATGCATCCGCAGATCCAGACTCAAAGGTTCTCGTGCTTTGCAAAGGTGCTTCCGCTACCGGGTCAAGCAAGTACTTGTCCTTTAATTGATTTTTGATGGACAAATTCTATATCAAACTCACTGAGTAGAATGATCCAATTAGCCATTCTACCTGTGAGGGCGGGTTTGGACAACAAATACTTGAGTGGGTCGACCTTGGATATGAGCTTGGTCTTAGTATTTAGCAGGTAATGGCGAAGTTTCTGAAAGGTAAAAACAACAACCAAGCAAGCCTTCTCAATCTGAGGATAATTACGTTCATAGGCGATGAGGGTGCGACTCAGATAGTACACTCGCTTTCTTTTATGGCTAAGGTCATATTGGGCGAGCAAAGGCACCAATAGCATATCATGCGTAGCGGAAATATAGAGCAAAAGTGGTTCTCCCGGAGTGGGAGGCATGAGGACAGGTGGATTAGCCAGGTACTGTTTAAGCAAAGCAAAGGCTTGTTGTTGCTCAGGTCCCCAGATGAAAGTGATGTCCTTCTTAAGCAAATGAGTGAATGAGTGACATTTATCTCGCAAGTCGAGATAAAGCGGCGAATGGCTTGAATTTTCCTCGCAAGCTACGCAGCTTGCTTGATATTCTCAGTGGAGGCATTTCGTGATGGCGATACTTTAGCAGGTCTACCTCAATACCTCGTCTCGACACGATGAAGCCTAATAGTTTCCTGATATAGACACCAAAGACACACTTCTTTGGATTTAGCCTCGACTTTGTATTCACGTAGGCGCTCAAAGATACGCCGCAAAATGATAGGATGTTCCTCTCTTGTTTTGGACTTTCCTGTGATGTCGCCTACATAGTCTTCCATGATGTCATGAATCATATCGTGAAATATTACCGTCATGGCCCACCGATAAGTTGCTCCCGCATTCTTAAGGCCAAATGGCATCACCTCGATAATGTAAGGTGCCCCAAGGAGTTGTGAAAGCTGTTTTGTGTTGGTCTTCCTCAACCGATCTTAATTTGATTATAACCCAAAAGCCATCCATAAGTGATAGCATTTCATACCCTCGCGGTTGAGTCAACAATCATGTCAATGTTGGGCAACGGAAAGTCATCTTTAGGGCAAGCTTTATTGATGTCCCTAAAATCTGGCAAATTCGATACCAATAGGTTTCTTCCTCGACAGAACAATGTTCGATATCCATTCGTAATAATCAATCGGCCTCGATGAATCCTCGCCGCAAGCAACCTTTCCAACTCTTCTTTAACTAACAAGGCCACTCTTGGGTGCATCTTTCAAGCTTCTATTTGATAGGCTTAGCATCTCGCATGCACAACCAAGTTATGCACGACCAAAGTTGATCTAAGCCGGCATGTCTTTGTAAGACCATGCGAACACATCAATAAACTCTCGCAGAGCATAGTGAACGCCTTTTTTCTCTCCTGCCGAGAGTGATGCTCCCAATTTTACTATCTTGGGATCTTCTTCAAGCACTAAATATTGACATCAATGGTTTCTTCAACTAACAATTTTGATAAATCCTCCATACGCGTGGGATCGGGAGGTAGGTTGAGATCTTCATCCAAGGATGTCTCTACGAGATTTTCATCCTCGCGTGGTCACTTTGTTTGTCCTTTGATTTTCTTATTTGTTTGTCACCCAATGCCTCAAAGAGGTTTTCACCGTGTGACTTGACTTTGATTTTTGCCGAGGCTTTTCTTTAGAACTCTTGCCCTCGCTTTTCTTTAAATTTTGCTGACCACGGTTCACCTCCTCCTCCAAGTAGGCGCAGTGTCTAAGTCGATAAAGAAACCCTTCTTGTGATCTCCAATGGGAATCAGTATCCCTTATGCCCATGAACTCGCAATAGCCTCGCCATTCTCGAATAAATCTAGTGGCACGTGACGTCATTGGTCCCATTCAACAAGGGAGGGGTATACAAGGTCAAGGGTTGGTTCATCGGGGGTGATGGTTAGGACAACATTATTCATGAAAAGGTTCGTGGAGGCCGATCCTCATATTGGCTACAACGAATCAGATCGCTGTCTAGATAATCGAGCTATCCTCATGCTCGTAACAAGTCGCATCTTGATCGCTGGGGTGTGCTCCATAAGGGCGAATCCCAATGCCATATCTTTCTGCTTTGAAATGTGGAAGAGGGACTGGTTCTCTTTGTCCTTGTTCATTCCTCCCACATCCTAGGCCTTTGAGCCCATGGAGTACATCATTCTCGCTAGATTTTTCATATTCTCGGGTTTGATAACAAGATGGCCGAGTGTCCTCAGGGACCCAAGTAAGAGGTGGATCAAGTAATTTTTCCTCGCCTAACAAGCCTCCGTGCAGAACGACCCAATAGTGTGTTCCTCTCTAGGTCTCCTGAAGCGGTAGTTGGGTCGACCTCTAGTCTTGGGCGACAAGGAGAGGTCAGAAACCAAGAGCGCTTGTTGTACATTATACTCCCCACAGCCATATTCCAGAATTTTCATCTCCCATGAATTAAATGGAGATGTTGAAGTAGATGCCCCATGAGTGCAAGAACTAAGAGAATTTGAATCTACTCGAGATTCCATGGCCTCATAATGAAGAGGGACAACTATATCTGTGGAGGGACATGCGTATGTACCCTTTCGTGCAAAGCTATTAAGAGCTCTACAATGAGCAAAGGGCTCTGAGTCTCCTGGTATTGTTACTGTATGTCCCTCATGCTTCAGCTTGATGCATTGATGAAATGTTGATGGCACTGCTTGCATGGCATGGATCCATGGTCGGCCTAGAAGCATATTATATGGAAGTTCCAAGTCTAAGACGTGAAACTTTGTCTCGATGGCAAGTGGGGCCCACCTCCATCGGGCAGCGTAATGGTGCCTCGCCGACTCTCTTCCGCGTTGTCGTATGCGGTGATAGTGATGATATGGGACTCAAGATCTTCTTCCGTATGTCCCAATTGTTTGACTAATTTAAGCGCAGATGTTCAATCCGATCCGTTATCCACAAGCACCCGCTTGATTTTCCCGCGGTAACAACTACCTCAATGTATAAGGGAAGATTATGTGTAGGATTCTCGTAGGGACCTCCCTATGGTTGAAAGTGAGATGCTCACTGGGTGCAATATTTGCCACCGCGGCTCAAGGTATGCAGATCGACTTCTAAAGGCACTCCCGACCCCCGAAGAGTTTGATACAAAATGTCCTTATGCACATTGATATCTTGAGAAGATCTAAGATCGAGATCTTAGCAGTGTCTTCTTCTCAAGTTGTTCTAAAAGGTTATATTTACCACTTGCCAAGGGGTCAACAGAGAGGGTTCTGAATCACGAGGCGGCACGCCTTGTTACCAGCAAAGCAGCCTTTTCCCTCGATCCGATGGTATTGACACGGCCAAGGGGGGGAGCGAATACATCCGATAAGTGAATCGTAATGATTGTTATCTCTCTTGGTATACAAGTAATTCGTGGCTTTATAGGTTTGGGATGACTCTCCCCGATCCGGTTTTTCCTTTTCCGACTTATCATGCTTGGGGAATGGTTCCTTATAAATCCCCATTTTCTCATTAGGTGTTTGACGTGGCTAGGGTTATCCACCTCTATCTCCCCGTCACAATGAGGTCTTGAATATAGTGGCGAAGTCGCAAACATTTGTCTGCTTTATGACCTTTAACGCGATGCATTTCACAAAGATTCATGCTCCTTATACCATGAAGGTTTAGGAGTGTTGTCATCAAACGGTCATGTCAGAGGATAGGTCATCATGTGGGCCGCATCCAACTCGCTTTTAGTATGACGATAATGGTTCATCGAGGGAGGTGAATGTTCGCGCTTTGGTGGTGGTTGAATTGGGCCCTTGGTCAGCTTTAAAAGGTTGACTGCTTTGGACCGCTTTGAACACGCTTGGAATCAAGCGATTCCGCCTCCCACCACGCTTTTTGTTTTTGTTAAAGATCTTTGGCTTTTCAAATGGGTTCGACACTTTGTTGTCTTTAGATTGGGTTTTTGAGGGTGCCTTTGCAATGAGAGCCTTTTCTATTTGAATCCCTTTCTCGATAACCTCCTCAAAGGTGCGGACACAATGCATTTGGAGGTGGAAAGCTATATCTGGGTGAGATTAGGGACGAAAATACCGACTAGCCGCTTCTCCAGGGAAAGCGCAAGGGAAGCGACTAGCTATCCCTCTCCATCGTTGGAGGAAGTCAGCGAAGGTCTCATTTGGGCGTTGTTTTGTGCCGCACAAGTCTGCCATGGTGACGTCACTCTCTATGTTATATGAGAAATGACGCACGAATCTTTCCGCCAATTCTGGCCAGGTGAAAATTGATCCTCGTGGCAAGCGCGTAAACCATTCTAATGCTTGACCTCCGAGACTCTTAGGAAAAAGTCTGATGAGGTAATTATCACTATAAGACACCTCTTGACATGCCATGTAGAAATCTTTAACATGATCCTTGGGTCTCCCTTTCCTTTGTATTTGTCAAACTTTGGCATATCAAATTTCTTCGAAAGGGTCAAGGGTCATTGTCTTGTCAAAAGGATAGGGGCATAGTTCTTCGTATTGGTATTTCCTAATACTCCCTATATTGCTTTCTCAGTATGCTCGCAAGCGTTGCTTTCATAGATTGTACTTCTTGTGTGAGCAATTGTTCTTTAGTGGGAGAAGTGGGATGTACACATGATACCCTCGTGTCTTCTTCTCCTTGGTTTTCTCGATGGAGTTCGTGGATCCTAAACTTAGGCTTTGACTTTTGAACGTTCTTTGCTTCAGTGTCTTTCTCACTACTGGAAAGTAAGCAAAGCTAGTCATGTCGGCTTAGGTTACCGAGTTGTTGTTGATTGTGACTTGGTTTGTGTCTTCTTCTTCTAAAGGTTCCTCCTCTTCGTATTGTGGAGGTTCTTCCCCTGTCTCATGTTCTATCTTGTTCCTTCGTGGCACTTTGATGAGGGGTATTCTATGCCCTACCACTTTATCATTTTCTCGTAAGAAGTGGAAGCATGCCCACCTGTTAAAATATCTTCCATATTGATAAGGGGGTGTTCCTCCTTAGTAGTGTCATTTGTAGGTAGTATTGGTTCTTCTCAATGGGCAATTTGGCCCCTAATTCCATGACCCGTGCAAAACTCTATCTTTGTTTCTAAGGAGAAACTCATCTAAGAGAGTGGGGTCAAAATCAAAGTCTCATGTGTGGTGATTCTAATTCATTTCCACTATGATCGACCATCTCTTCTGTTTCCTTTTCTGCAGAAAATAGTGGTCCTAGATCGTGTCCGATAAATGGGTTTGACCCTTGTCTGTTAGAGGTTTCCCAAGCTTGCGCCTGTTGTTCCTCATATGTTTGTTTCTTTAACCCTAGACGCGTCTTGGGAGCCATGTTTTTGTGATAAATTTCACTAAGGTAAGTTATAGATTTGTTCAAAATTCAATGTCTACCCCTAAGTGAAACACAAGATGTACGTGTTAAGAGTAAATTAACAAAGGTGAGAATACCAATGTGATAGAGTGATAAAGTCACCAATGAAACAATCGCTTTGGTACCAAAACCTAATCAAATGAAATACTTCCTAGACTACGCTTCAAAGTAATTTACGATACGCCGATGATTAACAAGATGTCTCCACTTATGCCAAGTTCAAAGGAATGAACAAGACGTAAGTAAATACATGAAGTTAAATGCGATCTCCCAATCAAGATATACGATGAGCAAGCTCAAGTCTGATTAAGACCTATATCTCAAAAAGTGCCAATTACGATTTGTGAATGACACAACAATATCACCAAGATATGTTAACCCACTTTGCAAGAAAGTGAGTATTGATATCGAGGTGTTATTGATATAACACGCACAAATGGTAGTTCCTAACACCTTTTGAAATCGAGGTAATAATAAAACTGAACAAAAAAAGCTCAAAGTATAGCTAGGAATAGTTAAGAATGTGTGCAACAGAATCAGCATAAATATAGGTATTTATGTCGAGTTTACAAGAAACAAGACGTAAATATCGAAATTGTAATGATACGAGACAAACAAGCTAACTCCTCTATGGAAGTCCGCAGTGATGAACCACGCCTAACTACAATGACGATCTTGACGTGGGTATCAAGATCACAATGGCTACCAAATGACGTGAAAACACCTCCACTCACTTTAGACGTTTAACTAACCCAACAAAAACATGGATGGGCGTAAACGGACATAAAAGTGAGAGAAACAGTCGAATGGCAACACAAAGGTAATCACACCTCTTTTGATCAACAAAGTGTCAAAAGAATATGAAGGAAATAAATCAAGAAAAAATGACAAAAAATGCTAGTCTCACTTCGGCAGAGTTTCGCCTCGCCCTAAGGCAAGTAAAAACTAGGCGAAAGTAATACGTCACACGTTTCTCAAAAAGAAGGTTCACAACTCAACACTGTTTTAAAGTGGTCAAAGTGGGCTCCTGGCCAAAGTATATTCTCCTAGGTGGTTCTCTCGCCCTAGGTGTTACAAAGTTGCCACGAGCGAGCGCGATTTACCCAAAAAGTCACACTGACTAGTTTGGGAGTATCTCGGCTTTACTTTACCCCCTTCAAGAACAGTAGGCAACTAGTGCGTCTACGTGTACTATCACTGGGGTCGCCACAACGGACAACCTGTAACTCTATCTCACAAAGGAATCACTAGTCAAGTAGGTAGTGCGGAGCACTTCCCGTTTCGTCCACAAGGTTCCTCTCGTGGACTACTTTGGGGTTCCCGAACCACCCCCATTGTCAGTAGCTTAAGGCGTTATGCCAAAGGGGTTATGTTCCAGCTGAGCGAGAGGGACGTACTTTTTCCAAACCTGCAATACAAAGTTTTGAATATGTTGTTCTTTTTATCTTGTTTAATTAGGTGTGGTTTGCTTGAACACCTTTTGGCAACCTCGTATAACAACCGTATTAGTAGTTTTTGATTTCGCTTTTGATTCCTCCTTTCTTTTCGACAAGCGTTTTTAGGTCCCGCACTCAAGCTGCAGTAGTTCTCCAAGAAAATCACATTATTTAAAAGAGGATTAAGAGTTGCTTTTGATTCTCAAGATCATCCAAGGATGCAAGAGAAGAGCATACACAACAAATAATCCAACTAAAAAGTAAAGAAAATCTTTTCAATCAATGAACCATACAAAATTTTTGATAAATGTTCATTCCTTTAAACCAAAAGTGAAAGATGAAGTTTCCAATTTACCAAATGTTATAAAATGAAGACTAAAGTTGCTTTTGATTCTCAAGATCACCCTAAGGTGCAAGAGAAGAGCATACACAAACTTTATCCCAACTATATAGAAATGGAAAACTTCAAATCAAAGGACCATTGAAAATGCTTTGTAAAAGGTTCATTCCCTTAAGCAAAATGAATAATCAAGTTTCCAAGTTTAATCCCAATGTTAACAAGATAGAGATCAAAGTTGTTTTTGATTCTCAAGATCACCAAAAGGTGCAAGAGAAGAGCATACACACGCTTTGATCTAAATCGAGTAAGCATGGAAATACAACATTCATCAAAACATTAGACATGTTAGAAAATGACCAGTTTTAAAATAACAGAAAACCTACAACTTCTGTAAGTATAAATCCCAAATTTATGTTTTCATTGCATATTTAACTTCAATACCTTTCCAACGCAAAAAAATGGAGTCATTTCGAGGTCGGGAGCAAAAGTTATGGCCTTCGAAGATGGGTTACGATATGCTCTTATGCTCATGGGTATGCACTTGACATGCACTCAAAAAATGTCAAAAAAACGTCCCTTAATCTGCAAAATGGGCAAATTTTTCCAACCAAGATTCAATTTTGACAACAACCCATCACATTAATATATGAATAGAAGACTCAACGCTATCAAACATTAACATACATGCTCAAGAATTTAAAATTTTCAAGAAATTGACAAAACTAAAGATGTAGAATGATGAAAAAGTAAGCTCTAAAAATGAAAACATGATGAAATCTTGAAATTTTCTCACCAACATTAAATTTTGACAGCAACCCACCACATTAATATGTAAATATAAGACTCAAAGACTATCAAACACTAACCTACATGCTCAAGAATTGAAAATTTTCAAGAAATTGACAAAACTAAAGATGTAAAATGTTGAAAAAGTAAGCTCTAAAATGAAAACATGATGAAATCTTGAAATTTTCTCACCAAGATTAAATTTTGACAGCAACCCACCACATTAATATGTAAATAGAAGACTCAGCACTATCAAACACTAACCTACATGCTCAAGAATTTAAAATCTTCAAGAAATTGACAAAACTAGCATGTAAAATGTTGAAAAAGTAAGCTCTAAAAATGAAAACATGAAAACATGGAGAAATCTTGAAATTTTCCCCTCAATTCCAATTTTGACAGCACTTCACCTCCTTCATACCTACAAGGAAGACCCAACACATGCAAACTCAACAAAACATGTTAAAAAAAACAAGTTAGATCAACATGTGTAAAAGAGGGTTAGTAACCAAAAATAAAACTTAACTACAAAAACTTGAAATTAAGTGCAAAGGACAATGGAGTAAGTCCCACCGGGCGTGCCAAATGTGTGCATGTATACTTTGCTTAATGCTAAATCAAATGAAGCAAGAACTACCACCTAAAATAGTTCTACAATTTAGCTAAAACAAAGCATAAACACCATCATGATAAGAATTAAACAAGGGTTAGATGCTAGCATTCATCAATACAAACTTTGAAACTAACAATGCTAAATATCTAAACTCCTCTATTCTCTAACAACAAATAAATGAATGGACCTAAGTAAGCTCCATGGCTATCAAAATAGTTGTCCTTAATGCTCCAAGAACCTAGGAATGGGGGCTAATCAAAGTCAGCTACAAGACCCTTTTCGACACCTCCCATATGACCCAAGCACTTTAAGAAAGAGGCTTAACTCTTCAAGATGATGAACTCTCAAAAGGGCAAGGTGCAAGCTCTTAGTGTCTTTGCTATATGCTTTGCATTTGCTCTCTTAGAAAGTTTAGGTGTAAGTAAAAGGTAGGTGGAGGGCTCTTTATATAGCCCAAAGGATAAGGATTCAACACATTCTCATGAATGTGGGATAAAGGTAAAACATGATTAGGAATGGATAAGGTTGCTTTATTAAAGGTAACCTTACTTTAGAAGGGTTTAATACATGTTTAACAAGTCATGGAGTTGGGGGTATTTTAATTAATCAAAGGTGATTAATTAATAGGTAGATGTAAGCTTATAGTAAGCCAATTAGAGGAATATTAGTACGATTTAGGCTATTATAAGGGGATTAAATCAATTAAATATTGATTTATTGGTTAAATGGAAGGGAAAGCTAATTAATTAATAATAATTAATTAGTCTAGGTAGAAGGGGTGATTTATTAACTAAGGTCGTTAATTAGGTATTTGTTGATAGGCAACTTAATTAATTAGCTTAGTGTAATTAATTAATGATGATATGAACTCCAGGATAGGACCGGAGCAAAGTGAAATGAAACCTGTAAAACCACCACTTCATCATCATCATTCTCTTCTATCTCATCCTCATGCTTGGCATCTTTATGTTTCTCATTGTTTTCATGTATATTGGAGATACCCACATAATGCTCTAGTCTAGATAGAAAAACACAATTACCACCATACCTTGGAGGTGCCTTCACATCAGGCGTCCCCCTAACTAGCTCTAAATATTCTAGTTGATCAATAAGTCACTCAAATGCATATGGAAAGCCATTACTGACTACGAGCGTTATCATATAGCATGTATATATACACTTCTCATAGATGACCCGGATGGATCTTTAATGATTTCTTGCTTAAATTTATATTTTGAAGTGTTCAAGAAGATTTTGCAAGGCAACTGAGCACCAATAGGGACATTGATGCACAACCTAGCAAACACCGGCGTGAGCGAGCCTTCGTCGTTGGATCCATAATGATGAACACCACCATAGACCCGGTAATGCCGAGGAATATGTCGAGGTCTCGAACTCGAAAGGTAACCCAAGAAAGTGAGTCCATATAGGAAGAAAATGGAAATAATTTGATTTCATCCCAGGATGCTACTTACAAATTTTGAGAGCCACTTGACCGAAAAACTGTGGCCCCTTTATAATTATCTTTTGTAAATTTTTCTCACTTTGGAAGGAGTGGAGGAATTTTTCCACTCCCAGGGCTCAAACTTCCATCCTACATGACCATTTCCATTTGCACCAGTCCGAGAAAAGGTCAATATTTAGTCTCGGACATCCAAATCTTCACACCACTACACTCTTAAAACTACTCCTCGCTCTGTTCACCAGGTCCTCGGGAATAGCAAGTTGTGGATCACAACCCACCCAAGAAGGAATAATCTTCAGTAGTTAGCTAGTGTGCCCAAAAAACAAACATGAGGCACAAGATTTCACCATAGCTTCAGGAGTCAGGATTGGTGAGAGATGTGCAATAACAACCATGATTTCTTCTAAGACACATAGTGAAAGTGAAAATATTTAATAAAACTTCAAAACAAATTTCCTACAATCCTACAATTTGATTATGTATGGGGCATTGGAAAAATATTATTACCAAAGTGTAAATCACATATTTAGTTAACAATGGTGAATAATCATAATTAATTACTTTTTTATGGTAGTGAGGTAAAAATTTATAAGTATTTATGTGCTAAGAATGTAAATAAAAATGTTGGACATTGATAGTATGAATTGTGACAGTTCCTTGAAACCTTTTTGCACCCGTTTTTCTGCCTTCAATAAGAAATCATGTGTTCCCAACATAACGTATTTAGTGAAATTATCTTCTTGCACAATATTTTAATAGTAATAGGTAGATGGGAAGGCTAATAATTAATTGATATATGTTTTAATGGACATTTAATATGTAGTTTTCATGGTTTTCGTATAATGCACTCAAATCATGTTTCCTTGATAAAATAGAAATGGTAAACCCTTCCTCTTCCAAAGGTAAAATATGTCTCCTTTAGGTTATATGGACAACTAGGTTATACTCGAGATGGAAAATTTCCATTAGAAAAGTGTCTATTCCATTTAAGGGTCCTATAAATCCATTTGAATTATAAGTGTGCATGGTTATCTTAATTTCCACATTTTAAAAAAATCCTTATCCACCATAGTCATGAGAAAAACCCTAACCTTCATGAAATAAATTGCTATCCATATTTCACCTCTGTGCCAAATATTCGATCAAGTCATGGCCCTGCATGTAAGGAACTCGAGAAAACTCATTTAAATCTTGGAAATTGGTCGCAAAAGGACCCAACCATGGAGTGGCGGAGGCCAAGAGAGATCAAGCAATCCTGTACAAAAGAAACAACTCTTTTGGACTGTTTCCACATTTTAATTCCATTCTCCAAGCCATAGGTAGGCTCAACAATGAGATAGTAGGGTCAAACAAGGAGGAGAGATGCTGCAAAGGAACCAGAGACAAGGAGGGGAAGAAACGGTGAAGATTCAAAGTCCTCGGGATCGAAACAGTTTGGGAAGAAGCCCAAAAATGACTAAGGATGGAGGAGGCAGCAGAAGAGACCACGTGTCCTAACGGTGCTTCTCCAAAAGTGAATCCAAAAGGGGGAGCTCAAGCTTGTGCCAGCCCTCCACATAGCAAATGGTAAAAAGAGTCAAGGGGCAGACAGAAAAGACTTCAAAATTGGCTAAGTATAGAAATGTAAATGGAGAATGCCAAATTTCAGTGTGGCACATCTCCAAGAGTTGGTCCCAAGGCGAGAGACCCAAATGAGTGCAAGCTCGCCACATAGCCCAAAGTCTAAAAATGAGAGGGACTATTGAAAATTCCATAGATCGCTGAATGCCGACAAGTGTCAACTCGACGCCCCTCTAAAGGCAAGCTTTGGGTCAGGTTGGCAAGCAAGCGCGGTTCCTCCACATGTTTTATCGAGAGGGGTAGAGTTAGTTGAATAGTCAATGCGTGAGCCAGGGATGAAGGAGACTACCAAGTGTCCTAATGGCACTGATTCAAGGTTTAAATAAATAAAAGGTTCCTGGATGAGTGCCAGACTGACCCGTGTCCCAAAGGAAAGCGAGGTGTTGGAGAAAAGTTAGTTTTTCACCCTTTGCCCCAAAAGGTGTAAAAGTACCAAAAGGCATGCGACCCACAAAGAGGGAAAATTTAGCATTTAGGCCTGAGTCAAACTCAAGGCAGGGAGTTGGGGAGAAAGGTGAAAATTTTCCTTTCATCCAAAAGGCACAAAAGTAAAAGTTGAACATTTCCCAGCCAACTAAAAGGAGCCACATGTCCAATTGGAGCTTGGGCTGCGGGAGTTTTTGAAGCTTTGTGTTTTTGTACAAAAAGGGAAAAAGATAAATTACGGACCTGTGAACCCAATTTTTGTTCCAATATGGCTGCCACATGTCCCATACAAAAAGGGGGACCCATTTTTCAAATTGTTTTCCCACCCATTCGTATGGACTCAATACAAACTTCGAAGGGGCATATCTTTCGACTCACATCTTGAAATATTTCAAATTTGACACCATTGGAAAGCTCTCAGCCTCATTTACACCATGGAGGTCTGAAACTTTAATTTTGAAGGGGTTAGGTAAATAAAAATGGAGAAAATGACTTCAGGCCTTCAATGTGATATCTTTCCTTCCAGCTACCAGATCAGATTCAATTTGTTCCGCCGTTTCCTCTTCTTTCAAGGTGTCGAGCCAAGGATTAATGTAAAAGAGATGGAATTGAGGCAAACTTTATCAAAAGTATTAACAACAGTGGTTGAGCTTCGACCTGCGTTTACTGCTTCTCTCTCTCTCTTTCTTCTCTCTAATCAAGTCTATAAATATGGGGGAAATACTCATTGTAAAGGGTTGGACATTCTTTGTTTTGTAGGCTCCCTTCTCCTTCTAGAAAAGGGATTTGTGGGGTTCAGGCCTTCCATTAAAATTGTAATACATTTCTACCTTTTAGCTACTTTGTAATGAACTATATCAATTCATAGAGCAATAAAATATGTCTATGATCGATCTTTGATCCTTTCTTGTTTCTTTTTTTGCTTCCATTTGGTCTTTCATTACAGATCTGGCTATCTGTACTGGTTTATTGTATGCATTTTATTAGTTTGTGTCAAGGGGTAAACTAAGTGTTCATCATTCCTTTGGTGCATCACCTAGTAGATTAGTTATTTCTTAGTTCTTGTACTCTTTTACCCCTGTCTACTTGGCAAGTTTTAGATTAGGTATAGGAATAGATCCTCTACAAATCCTTACGTGTGCACCTAAATAGAGGAATAAGGAACCAACCTTTAATCTGGAGAGATTTTCCATTTTTGTAAGGTCTCATGCCTTAGAAAAGTTTAATGTTATGCAATCATACCAAATGACCCTGTCTTAGAAAAGCAGACTTATAGAACTCATTTGGTGGTGCTATGATTTCACGCTAAAAGTTTTGCACACCCGGTGTGACTAAGAAGTCTCCATATTATTACAGTAGGAATTGATGTACACTTGTTGTGATTCTGGCTTTTAAGATGCTTTAAAATGGTACATCTGGAGACTCCAAAAGAAACAAATATACTGGTTTCAGCAATCCAAGAAAGTTCATGAGAAGAATACCAACACGGTCAAGAACCAAAGAAGAGGGACTATTTGTCTATCTAGACTTATCCCCAGACATAGGGAGAAGAAGGAGAAGAGTCCAAAGGTCTCTATCTCCACCAAGCAAAGCTTTATCAACACCTCCTCCCAGTAGACCATTCATTCAATCAATAGGGGTGCTCAGACCGATCATAATGGCTCAGCCAAATCCTTATGTTAACTTCATTGGTAGTAGTCCACTTGCCTTGAATGCAAAAAATCTAGTTCCTATTGCAACACTAAAGAGTATCCCATATTTCACTGGGGAAACGTAGACTTCTCCAGGTGATCATGTCCAAGATATTCCAAATTTCTGTACAATCCACGAGATTCATGAGATGGACATTACAGTCAAGTTGCTCACCTCTTCACTCAAAGGGAAAGCTTCACAATGGTTCAGGAGTCTTGAGGCAGGATCTATCCAAAATTGGAATCAGCTATGCATAGCTCTTCACAACTAGTTTGGAGAGAAAGGTGACAACTTGTCTTTGTTGGAGCAACTAACAACTATCAAGAGAGCCCCAAATGAGTAGCTGAAAGACTTCAACCTCAGATTCCAACAAACCTGGGACAGGATTCCAACAACAGTATAGCCTTCAAATGAAGGTGCCTTCTTATACTTTCTTAGGGCTTTAAATTCTGATATTTCTCTGATGATTCAGTCAATGGGGGACACTACATTGCCAGCATCCTATAGCCTTTCCATAGGGGCTGAGAACTGTCTTGATTCAAGATGGTAAAATAGCTCTACCTCTATACCCTGAGTAAGGAAACCCAGATACTAGCCAAATGCCTACATTAGCTCCTATACCCACCCCCAGGAGTTAAAGCTCAGTTGAAGCTTCCACTTCATCATCTAACTCCTCTAAAGAACTTCAGGAAGTGATGAAGCAATTATAAAGCCTGGGACATGAGCTAGTGACCATCAAAAGACATCAGGATCAGAGCTCCAGGCCATATCAACCTCAGGCTCAATATTAAACTAGACCCCAGTACCAACAAAATAGGCCACTACCTCAGACTATAAACCAAAGCCAAAACCAAGGACATCCTCAAGATGCTAGACCTTTCAAGCCTTATGATCCAAATACAACCTCAACATCAAAGGAATTGGTTCCTCCATAGAACAATATGGCATAGGAATATGATTGGTGCTTTTCATGCAATCAACCACATAACCAATCAATGTGTTTTAATGGTGTTGTAAATCAGGCTTTGATGGTGCAAACTAGTATGTTTCCATAAGAACCTAGCTAGGAAGGAGATCATTAGTGAGGAGCTCAACAAGGTGAACATCCAGGAGAGACTATGTTTGTCAATTGGCAGGCTGAAGACTTCTGTAGGATGAATCAGTCCCCTTCTCAAGGTGTGGCTGCCAATACACAGTCCAAAAAGAGAAGTATTGAAGAAGGCCAACCACTGAATTTAGGTGACCCTCAACCTTCCATCACTCCACAAGGTCCTGGTGTTCCAAGTGAAACTCCAAACATGTAGAACCAATCCAAGAAACCTTCCAAATCGAGTCAGGCACTAGTTGTAACAACCCATATGCAAGAAAGAAATGTACTAGGGAAGGGGCAACAAAAAGATAGCTCATTCAATAATATTGAGAAAATGAAGAGGATAAGTGTGAAAATTTCACTACAGGATTCATTGGCCATTCCAGGGCAGAGGAATCTGTTACAAACTACCATGTGGAATTGGTCAAGTTCAAATCAACCCACTAACCAACAAGAGAGAGTGCTTGCCAATGCAGTTCAACCTAAAAGAAACCAAGGAGAACAAAAATGTAAGAACCTGAGACCCCGTCCATTCTATGTCTCATTAATTATTGGGGACAAATTAGTGCAAAATTGTATGATTGATTCTAGGGCTAGTAGTTCTGTGATGCCCAAACAAATAGCTGATTAGTTGGGTCTCCAATATGAAGTCATCTCTAGAGGAGTAGTTCAATTAGATGGGACAACAGTGACCACTTTGTGGGAATCATCAAGGATTTGAGTCTCACTCTACATTCCTGCCCCAATGTAACTTTCTTGCAAAATGTGTCCATCATAGATTTGCCACCACATTTTGCTTTGTGTCTGTCTAGGGACTTCACTACCAAAATTGGAGGCTACTTGTCTACTAATTGGTCACATATGCTCTTTAGGACAAGGTATGGGGAAAAGGTCATAGTCAGATCTAAACCCATTGCAGACTATCATATTTAATCTTATGCACCTATCCAAATCAATGCCAACTGCTCAGCTTTTGATCAGGAAGACCTTCTAAGCACTAATGAAGAAAACACCAAGTTGGGGTATATCCTAGACTTGACTCTAGATGAGTGGGCGAACAAAAGACATGCTTTTGACCCCTATAAAGAGATGGAAGAGTCTGATTTGGGTGTCTACTACCTACATGAAGATAATCATCCTCTTCCTGACCTAATCAAGCCAAAATACAAGGATGACAATGGGGTATGACAATTATTCTTTGATGGATCAAGGAGTAGACAAGGCGTTGGAGGAGGAGCTATGATTGTGTCTCCCAAAGGTATGAAATATTACTGAGCCTTTAGATTTCAGTTTTCTTTCTTAAATAACACTGTTGAATATGAGGCTTTAGTCCAAGGTCTTCATTGGGAAAGGAAGCTGGGGATCAAGAATTCCTAGGTGTTTGGTGATAGTGAATTGGTTGCCAAGCAAGTCAGAGTACTTAATGCTATCAAGAATGACCTGCTCAAGAACTATAAGAATAGAGTATGGGATCTCATGGATGATTTCAAGCCTTCAACATTGTGTCCATACCCAGGAGAGATATGAAGTTGTTGATCAACTTACAGTAGTTGGAGCAGCCTTTGATGTGGTGGACAGCATCAAGAGAGACAAAGGGCATCCACATATCTATATGGTTATGAGATCAATAGTGCCAAATAATAATACATGATAGCAGGTGTTTGAGAATGATCGGTAGATCATTAAATTTTTGTAATAAGAAGATGAATTCTTAGCTAATAATCAAAGCGATCGTAATAGCAATATGGGAACCAAATAGTATAGCTGCATACAAACAAACTTCCTAAGGGCTTAGTGACACTAGAATCCATTTTAAATCCTAATGATCAGTTCAAAAAGGAGAAGGCTAACATGCAAATCAAAGGAGAAGATTCAGATTCAATCCCAGCTTAGAGAAGACAAAATACTTCAAATTGGTAAAGTGGCCACCAAGCAAGAAAGGTATGAATTCATACAAATTTTCCAAGAATTTCCTGATGTGTTTTCCTGGAGTTATGAAGACTTAAGAGGGTTCAATCCAAAACTAGCACAACACACAATTGAACTGGATCTAGCTACTCAGCTCATCAGGTAGAAGTAGAGACCATTTAAGCCACATATTGAGCCTCTAATGAAGAAAGAGTTGAACAAGCTAATAGAGGAAAGCATCATATTTGCAATTAAACACTCAAGTTGGGTTCCAAATATGGTCCCAGTCAAAAAGAAAAATGGAGAGATTAGGTTGTGTGTTGACTTCAGAGATTTGAACAGAGCCTCCCTCAAAGATCACTACCCACTCCCTTCAATGGAGTAGATCTTGCAAGTGGTGTCTGGGTCAGAGAGATTCTCCCTCTTAGATGGCTAGTCAGGATACAATCAGATCATGGTGAAAGAAGATGATCAGTTCAAAAATGCCTTCACCACCAAATGGGGCACCTATGCATACAAAAAAATGCCATTTGGACTATCTAATGTTGGTGCTACTTTCAAAAGAGCCATGGATATGGCATTCAAAGGGCTAATCAACAAAATAGTGTTGATCTATCTAGATGACATCACTTTGTTCTCCAAAAATGTAGTAGACCACCTTTTTCACCTAAGGCAAGTGTTTCAAAGATGCACGAGATTCGGGGTATCTTTGAATCCTAAAAAATGTATATTCTTAGCCCATGAGGGCAGGATTTTAGGCCATATTGTGTCTAAGAAGGGTCTGGTAATTAACCCAGAGAGTTGAAGAAATAAAAGTACTGTCATTACCAAGTCACAAGAAGGCTCTTCAAATATTCTTAGGGAAGATCAACTTTGTTTGAAGGTTTGTCCCAAACTTTTCTACCCTTGTTAAGACAATAACATTGATGTTGAAGAAAAGATTGACATTCAGATGGACAACTGAAGAAAAGGCAAGTTTTGAAGCTATCAAAGAGGCCATATCACAAGCCCCAACTCTTGTGAATCCAGATTTTTCCAAGGATTTCATATTATATGCCTTTGCTGACATTGATACTATCTCTAGAATCTTAGTTTAATGGAACAAAGAAAAGACAAAACAGCCAATTGCATTTTTCAGTCAAGGTCTGGAGGACTACGAAGTAAGATATTCCTTCATTGAGAAGCATGTCTTGGCAGTGATCAGGGGACTGAAGAAGTTTAAGATTTTGGTTTCAAATAACAAAATCCAACTATTGGTCTCCCATGCAGGAGTCAAATAATTCCTTCTCAGCAAGGACCCGAATGAAAAAAGAGCAGGATGGATCACTCGTGTCATGTAATATGACATTGAGATCAAGGTCACCAAGCTGGTCCATGGGAAAGGCTTGTGTGAATAGCTAGCCTCAGGACAACAAGATGAAACAAACAGTGAGAACGAGGCTATTTTTTTTCTACAAGATGATCAAGAAGAAGGAAGAAATGATGTGTTTCCCCTTGTTGGACCCAGGATATGGTGCACTTCCTTCAAACAAGCATGTGTCCTTATGAGATGAGTAAAGCAAAAAGGAGACATTTCAGGTTACAGGCCATCCCATATGTTCTTATTGATGGTGTCCCATTCAAAAAAGACATCAATGGAATTTTTTTGAGATGCATTAGGACAAGCCAAGTTGAGAAGGTGCTACAAGAATTCCATGTTGAAGCAGCTAGAGGTCATTTTGCTCCAAGAGTGACAACACTCAAAATCATGAAAGCAGGTTATTACTCGCCCAAAGTGTTTAGTGATTGTTACACATGGATCAAAAGGTGCAAGAGTTGTGCATTCTTCAAGGGAATAGAGAGGCTTGCAACACTTCCATTACACCAACCTTTCATGCAATGGGGATTGAACTTCATTGGAGTCATCAATCCAAATTCCAGCCAAGGCCACAAATGGATTCTAACAGGGACATATTATTTCACCAAGTGGACCGAGGCAGTGGCACTCAAGGAAGCAAATGAGTCTAGTATCCTAGATTTCTATGAAGGGATAGTGACCAGATTTGGAGTACTAGCCACCATCATATCGAAAATGCATTAACATTTATAGGTTCCAAGATCACAGGATGGACTGTTAAAAATGGGACTTATTTGAGTACTTCATCAAATTATTACCCTCAAGGTAATGGCCAGGTTGAGTCCACAAACAAGAACCTGTTGAAGATCATCAGAAGAACTCTGTTGAAGAGAATCAGAGGACCTGGCACACAAAGCTCAAAAAAACCTTATGGGCTTATGGAATAGTGCCCAAGAGATCTATAGGAAGCTCCCCATTCAAGATTGTTTATGGGAAAGAAGCAGTGTTGCCTATATCACTTGAGTTACCAACATTGGAGCTTCTGAAGCAACTAGAGATATCTAAATTTGGACCGATGGAGGCCAGGTATGTGGAGATGATAGAATTAGAAGAAACCAGAGAGAATGCTCTCCAAGCATTAGAGAAGAATCAAGATTCCATCAAGAAATGATTTGAAAAGAAGGAAAAAGCAAGGACCTTGTAGGAAGGAAACCTGGTTTTGAAATGGGATGTAGATCGAGAAAAACCAAGAAGGCATTCCAAATTTGATGCCATCTAGAGTGGCCCCTATATGATAACCAAATGCAAAATTAGCAATGCTTTCCAATTGTCTACGTTGGAGGGCGAAGAGTTGCAGATTCTAGTAAATGGGATCTATCTTAAGCATTAATACTAGAAGGGAAATCTCACCCTTTACATATTAGTTTAGTTTCTCTTTCCTCTAAGTGCTTATGCACTTTGTCTTGTTGTAGGGAAGATTAATTTTCTCCTAAGTGCTTTGCATGCTCTGCATGTTCCATTTGGAGCATGTATGATTTTCAATTTCATATAAAGTCGTGGTGTTGGTTTTTTGCTCTTATGAAATTTTCTACTCTCGAAATCTCCATTTCAAGATTTTCTTATGAAATTTGAGAATGCAAGCAGCCAGGCTTGTGAATCAGAGGAAAAACTAGTATCGGACTGTCATTCTTGACTCTATGCCCAATAGAAACGACAAGGAAATTGGTGTTTTCATCTAGCAGCCAGATACCCCTGTGAGTTACCAAATTGTTATCCATATTTCACCCCTATGCCAAATATCTGATCGAGTCACGGCCTTGCATATAAGGAACCCGATAAAAATCATTCAAATCCTACAAATTGTTCACAAAAGGACCCAACCATGGAGTGGCGAGGCCAAGAGAGATCAAGGGATCCTGTACAAAAGAAACACTCTGTCGGGCCGTTTCCACATTTTAAATTTGTTCTCCAAGCCATATGTAGGATCAACAATGAGATATCAAGGTTAGACGAGGAGGAGAGATGCCACAGATGAACCAGAGACAAGGAGGGGAAGAAATAGCAAAGATTCAAAGTCCTGAGACTCGAAATAGTTCAGGAAGAAGCACAAAAATGACTAAGGATGGAGGAGGCAGCAGAAGAGACCACGTGTCCTAACGACGCTTCTCCAAAAGTGAATCCAAAAGGGGGAGCTCAAGCTTGCACAAGCCCTCCATGTAGTAAATGGTCAAAAGAGTCAAAGGGTGGACAGAAAAGACTTCAAAATTGGCTAAGTATAGAAATGTAAACGAAGAATGCCAAGTGTAAGTGCGGTGCATCTCTAAGAGTTAGTCCCAAGGTGGAGACCCAAATGAGTGCAAGCTCACCATGTAGCCCAAATTCTAAAAATGAGAGGGACCGTTGAAAATTCCACAGATCAGTGGAGGCTGACAAGTGTCAACTCGACACTCCTCTAAAGGCAAGATTTGGGTCGGGTTTGCAAGCAAGCGCGGTTCCTCCACACATTTTATCGAGAGGGGCAGAGTTAGTTGAATATTCAATGTGTGAGCCAGGCTGATGGAGGTTGTCAAGTGTCCTAATGGCACTGATTCAAGGGTTAAATAAAGAAAAGGTTCCCAGATGAGTGCCAAACTAACGCGTGTCCCAGAGGAAACCGAGGTATCAGAGAAAAGTTAGTTTTTATCCATTTTCCCCAAAACGTGTAAAAGTACCAAAAGCCCACCACCCCACAAAGAGGGAAAAGTCAGCATTTAAGCCCGAGTCAAACTCAAGGTGAAGAGTCGGGGAAAAAGGTGAAAATTTGCCTTTCGTCCAAAAGGCACAAAAGTAAAAGTGGAAGCACATTTCCCAGCCAACCAAAAGGAGCCACGTATCCAGGCGGAGCTTCAGGGCTGTGGGAGTTTTTTAAGCTTTACATTTTTGTGCAAAAAGGGAAAAAGATAAATTATGAACCCACGAACCCAATTTTTGTTCCAATATGGCTGCCACGTGTCCCATACCAAAAGGGGGACCCATTTTTCAAATTGGTTTCCCGCCCATTTGTACAAACTTGATACAAACTTTGAAGGGCCATATCTTTTGACTCAGGGCTTAGAATATTCCAAATTTGACACCATTGGAAATCTCTTGGCCTCACCTATGCCATGGAGGTGTGAAATTTAAATTTTTATGGGTTTAGGTAAATAAAAATGAAGGAATGAATACAGGCCTTTAATGCGAGATCTTTCCTTCCAGCTACCAGATCAGATTCGATTTGTTCCGTTGTTTCCTCTTCTTTCAAGGTGCTGAGCCAAGGATCGATGTAGAAGAGATGGACTTGAGGCGGACTTTATCGAAGCATTAATAGTAGTGGTTGAGCTTTGACCTGCATTTCCCACTTCTCTCTCTCTCTCTTTCTTCTCTCTAATCAAGTCTATAAATATGGGGGCAGGATTCATTGTAAAGGTTTAACATTCTTATTTTTGCAGGCTCGCTTCTCCTTCTAGTAAAGGGATTTGTGGGGTTCAGGCCTGCCATTAAAATTGTAATACGTTTCTACCTTTTAGCTACTTTGTAATGAATTGTATCAATTCATAGAGCAATAAAATACATCTGTGATCGATCTTTGATCCTTTCTTGTTTCTTTTTGTCTTCCATTTGGTCTTTCATTACAGATCTGGCTATCTGTGTTCGTTTATTGTATGCATTTTATTGGTTTGTGTCAAAGGGAAAACTAAGTGTTCATCATTCTTTTGGTGCATCACCTGCTAGTTTACTTATTTCTTAGTTATTTTACTCTTTTATCCCTATCTCCTTCGCAAGTTTTAGATTAGGTATAGGAATAGATCCTCTGAAATCCTTACATGTGCACTTAAATAGAGGAATAAGGAACCAACCTTTAATCTAAAGATCTTTTCCATTTTTATAAGGTCCCACGCCTTAGGAAAAGTTTAATGTTATGCAATCACACCAAATGACCCCTGCCTTAGAAAAGTAGACCTGTAGAACTCATTTGGGGGTGTTGTGATTTCGCACTAACATAAACCATTTTCAACTCTTCAAAAAGTTAGTGAAAGGTTATAGGTGTTGTGAGAAAAAAGTGAATATTTGTATAAAATTTACCAAAAGAAACAATGGGTGGAGAGTTAATCCTAAGGGCCTTTCGTCTCTTTACATAATTAATTTAGGAAAGACTTTAGATGTGTAGCCTTCATGAGGTTATAATACCATTTATGCTCTAGTCCTCACCCGTGGAGGGTCATCTTCATTTTGAATCAAGATGCATTAGTCTCAACACCTCTAATAAAAATTTAGTGGATGAAACCTCAATGTATATTTACTACAACTTGGAATGGTGCCTTAGTGAAGCCTTATATTTATATATGTGGATTTGATTCTCTCTTATTATATGTCTTCTAGTACTTGGGGGTAAAATATGAATGAAACAAACTTCTTATGTTAGACTATGCCCTTTGGAGCTCTTATAGCACTAAGCGGGAAACTAAAGCTACATCACTTTGCCTTTTTTATTTTAAATAATTTTAATGGGTGACATAACTACACAATATAAAGGTAGAAAGGATATAAGTTAAGGATATGAACCTTGAAAATGTATGTCTTATTAGAAAATAAGAACCCTGAATGTCGAGATTTTATTTATTACAATAATAATTTTATGATTGGGATGGTGATCGAGGGAGCACGAGTAGGGATTTTGCATCGTGGGCCAAAGCAGTGGAAATAGCTAAGAATATCATCCATAACCGTAGCTCGAGCACAAAGGAAATGAAGAGAATTGAGGTAGAGCTTCTTTTATCATGGGGGGCACACTCATCGCCAAGAAGGATGCAAAATGTATCAGATATTTCCATAGCATGAGTAAGAAAGATCACTCAACTTTTATGGAGAATCTAAAAATTAGAGCAGAAGTGGATCCTCTAAGCCATCTTCGCCCCAAACTGTTGAATCTTAGAAATTCCCCTCTACCTCAAACAGAAGTCCGAGCAAGTGTATTCCAGGGGGAGGTGGAGATAGGTATCTTAATCAGGGTCCCGGTTGGCTGGGAAGTGGTGGGTCTGCCCCAAACTTCACTTCTTTCAAGGTTGTCATCCATAATTTAGACTCCAACCAGAATTACTCCAATGCGTATATTGTTGACCTAGTGGAGGAGATTACGATGCTTACCTTGGGTAATCCTGAGGTATATGGCCATCTGAAATTCCAATGTGATGCCTCATTTGGTGTCAACTCTCATTGTCCATTTCTTTTGCATGTTACTAAGTGTCAAATGTTTATTTTTTTAGTTCCCGTTTGATCATTATGTAATTACGATCCTTATTGCAAAGTGATTTTGAGTCCCTTCTTTCTATCGTAACTCCGATGCCATCGTGTGCTTGCTCATTATCGAGGGTTCCTCATAATGTTGATTTTGTGCATCCTCTCTTTTGTCATATTGAACTCTCGATTAAGTAGTTTGTCTGTTGACACTATTGCTTTAATTTCTAAAGGATTTTTTTTTAAAAAAAAAAAACTTTTTCTAAGTTATTTGGGAATACTTTATTTAAAGGACCTAATATTATTTTTAAGCCAAGTTTCTATCTTCCTTCTTATCTGACCAAGCTCCATGCACGCCTTGGTTTTTTTATGGCTATTAAATGCAAAATATATGCATTCACCCATCTACATGGCATCCTTCATGGCCATTTATGTGACCTTCCTGACATGAGGGAGAAGCTTGTTCTTTGGTTTGTTTGTTTTGTTCTTGTGGAAAATGGTTAGTGGTTGGGCACCTCAACCAATTAATATTCCTTGTTGGACGCACCTGCTCTTTCCTACCAACTTAAAACTCCTTGTTTATTTTATTTTATACCTTCTATGACACCTTGATTATTGAATTGTTAACACAAATTTTGGGTGGCGCTTATCATGTAATAGTTGTTTTCTTAAATTGAATCTACCTGGATTTTCATTATTATCCTGTAATTGTGGAAATTCCATGAGACCACATCTCTTTAAGGAATTTTTGTCAAGAAGTTTACATGCCTCGTGTATACTTCCACATTTTAAATACACGGCTTCTAAGGCACTGCTGACTACATTTGACAAAGATCGATTTCCGTTGTGCTTCTACGGATGTCCATGTCCCTCTCTAACACCCCATTTTGATGCGGGATGGGGGATGTTGGAAATGTTGTGGAGTCTGGATTTTGTCCTATTAATTGTGTTTATTTGGAGTTTCCTAGGCCTTTTCATTAAACCCGTTTTGTATATATACTACAATCATATCAGTCTTTGAGACCAGATTTCTGTCTGAAATGCAACTCACAAATTGTTTTTGGAGCTCCTGTCATGGCCATGTATCTCTGCCTATGCCAAAACGTGGGAGTGATAGTAATTTTAGTGCCCAACATGCTTGCGGACAGAGAAATTTGAGCTAAAGTTTTTTGCTACAAGTATGTGAGGTGTTTATGCGTCTTGGAGAAGCTAGAAATCAGGAAAGATAAGCCTACCCATTTCAATAATTTTTTATTTTTAATAATATTCTAAAATGTAACATTCTCCTTCCAGAAATTGGTATGTCTCTACTGATTTTTGTGGGTTTTGCTTTTGTCTTGGATGGCCAGTTAGCTACCCCATGATTTGTCTTTGGTTTTGGTCTTATAAGTCATTGTGAATACTTCCATTTTGGGAAATCCTCCTTCTAAGAAATTGTTGCCTTTAAAATTTGTGATGGGTTTAGACACTGCATTGTATATTATTTCCCTTTTCCCTTGAAAATTATCATATGACCACGTTTATACATTTTTGGGGGGTTAGCGTATGTTTTGGATTGATAAAAGCCATCACATAATGTACTCGTGCCAAAGTTATTGGTTTACCGTCAAATGGAGTGCTTTTATTTTGGTTTAATGCCTTAGGCTTGCAGCAAAGGTTAAATACTTAGCTAAAATTATTATACTTTAAATAGATAAAAATATATGCAATTATATTGTTGGCTTTCGTATTTGGATATAGCTCTCCTTGATAGAGAATAGTTGGGAATTCTTTTTACAAAAGTTTTGGCTTTTATTAAACCTATTTATGGAAGATATCAACTACGTCTATTTGATTTTATTTCAGATGACTTACAGTCAAACCCCACTGATAACCTTTTTCTCCCTAGGAAAGAAGGGTTGTAGGATTGGAGTGATTAATGCTTGGGCTAAGGCTGGGTTGGAGTTTTGGTATAAATGTTTTGAATGTTGAAATTCGAGCGTAACGTATTCAGATATTGGCTTGCTTAAAATTCCTAATGATCATCATAATTTTTCCAAGACATTTAAGGCCTTCCTTATGAGGTACCTTGACCATCCTTATAAAGCTTGAACCGTAACTAGTTTTGGATCACCGAAAATTTGAAAATACATTTTTTCTTTTCTAGTGCCTAGTTACTACTAGCCTTTTTGTGGCATATACTATTATCTATCTCACTTTTTTTTTTTTTTAAATGTTAATGTTGTTATTGAAAAAAATTTGGATTCTAAATATATATAAATACCTTGATGGTTTTTTATGGAATTCGTTATGATAGTTAATGAATTTTGGAGTATTTAAATATGTATTAATATTTGTTGATTTATGATGGAAATATTTTATTAAGATAACAACATTTATCAATATATGTAAATGCACATGTAAGAGAGGTTTTGATTACGGTGACTAGGGTTACTCTAAAATATATTGTGTTGAGAAGGTGATAACTCCATTTATTTAAACCGAAACTATAGACTTGTTAAGGAGGGTTGTAAATATATAGTGCTATAAAACTTGGATGGATGTTTAGAATGCCACATGCATAATGGAACTCTCTTTTACATTTGTTTGTTGTTACAAAAATATAAGAGCATTGGCCTCTTCCAGAATGATTTTGGAACCTTTTGGAGTCAATAACTGAAACTAGTATATAGTTGCCTTCTCTTTTATAATAATTTACATTGGTGGTCATGTATTATATTTCGATCATATAATCTATATGATTACATGATTAAAATTTTAATAAAGTCTACTTTTTGTGATTAACTTTTAAAACCGTGGTTCCTCCTGGATTGTCTGTTCAACTTTTGTCATTATAGAAATCTAGTATCGTAGCCAGTGCTTTTGTATCGCTTTGATAATTTTTAGATTTTTAGTTGTGTATTAGACTTCAATCATATAATCTATAGGATTACATGATTGAAATTACAATACTCTCGTCACTTTTTCTAACTCATAAGGCTATGTTCCTACTTGGTTGGGAGTAAAACTTTTGTTGCTTTCAGGACATTGTTGCTTTATCGGCTTATGACTTCCTACTTAGACAATATGGTGAATATTTTATTTTTGTTCTTAAAAGTTAAGTAAGTGGATTTCAATCATATAATCTACATGATTACATGATTGAAATCCCCTTACACTCGATATGTTATTTCTAACTCTTAAAGTCTATGGACCTTCTTGATCGGTTGTTACACTTTTGTTGAATAGAGACATTATTCTTAATTGAAATATATGGCTTCCTTCTTAGTAGCATGGTAGAAACTTTATTTTTTTGTCTTAAGAAGTAGATTAGTGGATAGAGCCTCATTTCCTTTTCTTGAAATAGAGTTTTTCCTTTCACGATATTGTTAGATAGTAGCATATTGTTGCTATGTCTAGTCTTATCTTGCTCAATTCTCGTGAACTGACTCAGGTTAATAAATGTGCAGATGGATTTTCTGGGTAGAAAAAGGGAAGATTTGGAGAATTTTCTTTGGTTTCTCTTATGAATTATTTTGTAATAAAGCTTAATGTTTTGTAGATATATGGATGATTCTTGTAGATATGTTTGAAAGGAATCTTACCTTGGGTTTCTATAATTGTGAAGTAAGGTTGTAACGCCCGCTAAAATCTCCCACATGAGACTATGATGAAAACCTAGGTAAGCTAGAAAATTATGGAATAATATTTTTTTTGTTCAAGGTGAGACTACAAATAAGCCTTGAAGCAACATTTAACACAAGGAAGTACATCAAGGTCAATCATGTTAAGAAGATAAGGTTTTCCATTAGAAACATATAAAAGTCCACATTACAATTAGGGAGTATAATTAGCCAAATATAGTTTGAATTTCCTTTAGGTGTTAATTTAATAATAAGATTAAATTAACACTAAGGGTAAATATTTCTTTATTACACTTAGAGGGTTTACAAGGGCCCAAACAATGAAACAAGGCTCTCATCACAAGGGGTTAGCAAAAAAATTCTAACTAGAAGGGTAAACCTCCACTTACCCACTCCTATATTGGCTTAAATATTCAAACAAATTTTTCACATATTTCCCACAATAAAAATTCCAAAAACCATTCCATTAGATAGGAAATGTCTTCCCCTTTCCAATGATATAAAGAAGTCCTTCTAACTCCCTATAAAATTCAAGTTATGGGCCGGCGGGCCTTGGGATGAAAATTTTCCCCAAAGGCGAGCCCTCGGGCCTAGGAGAGAATTTTTCCCCAAGGGCATTTGGGTCGGTGGGGCTGGGAGGAATTTTGGATTCTTAGTGCTTGGGGAAAAAATTAAATTTTCCCCTGTGCGCCCACAGAGTCCACGGTGGGACTCCGCACCCGAAACAAAATTTTACCTTGCGCCACAAGGGACACAGGCACATCCTAAGCCAACGCGGGGAGGTGGGTTAGTGGGGATAAACATGCATTTTTTCCTTAAGGATGAAAAAGGAGCAAGGGGTCAAATCCACTAACGCCTCTGTCGGTGCTTAACGATGCCACGTGTCATACGTGCATTGCGTGCAAATCGGCGGGTCAGCGGGGAGAATTGGGAAATATTGGATTTTCAAACGCTAAGGAAAAAAAAAGGATCCACACCTCGACCAACGCCTATATAATCCATGTGTCAGTCAATGATTTGCTGTGGGGATGCGCAGCCGCGGAGGAAACGTAGAAAATTTTCTAATTTTTTTTTCAAAAATGCTAAGGTTTTAAATGATCCAGTACCTCCACCATTTCCTCGTGGAGCCACGTGGCAACACTTGGTTGGTGGTGGGTCAGCGGAGCGACAGAAAAAATTAGGAAATTTTGCCATTTTCTTTTAACTTAGATCATTTTTTGACAACATGAAGGCTTGCGGGTTAGCAAAGTATGGGAAACTTCATGACTTTGTGCTCCTTGGGCAAAAAGCAAGAAAAGAAATTTTTAGCTTGTGGGTTTGCCCAAAATATTTTATTCATTTAAATTTGACAGTTAGATTATTTTAGAAGCCAAATGAAGTAAAAAATTTAGAAGGCCATAAATTTCGATTTGGGAGCTTCATTTTTAGCAAACGAGGACTTTTTGGAAAGCTCATGAAGTCATCTTTGCACAAAAGCTTAAGATTTAAATTTTGAAAAATTTTAGGGTTAGTTTTAAGAAAACATCTTTCTATCACTCAAAACGTGAACTGGACTGTTCACCTTATAAAATTTGTTCGAATTTTCCCTAATTCCTTCTCAACATGCCAAATAGACATGGAGGGTTGCACTTGGGTAAATTTAGGATGGATTTCATGGTTTCATTTATTTTATTGATGATCAATTCAAAATTTCTCAATTTGATTGCAAAACAAGTGCATTTTTGCCTTTGTTCAATTTGAAAGGATCCATAACCATTACTTAAGTGGTTTTAATTGTTTAGGGGAACCTTAAACATATTAAGTTCAATTAAATGTATCATTTTATTATTCATTGTTGTAGGGGTCATTCAGTACATTTTTGATTAAAAAATTCAGAGTTATAGTGAAATAAAAAATAAAGTTTATACCTTTCAAAATAAAGATTAATCTATTTCTTTTGCCACACTATAAAAGAAACATTGAATTCATTCCATGCTAGTTTTAAATAGTTACCTTTCCTTTAATTGAATGTAGAAACGAGAATGCAACATCTATTTTTTTATAAAAAAATCACGCATTTCTTCAAAATAGAGTAATTAATTTTCTTCATATGCATTCAATTTTTCATCTTTCCAACAAGATTTCAAAATACATTCAACAATCAGATTTCAATTCCTAATAATTTCATTTAAGGAATATAATACAATATTCTATTAATTCAAAATGACACCCTTACAACATTTTTTTGTTCCTTGAAATACAAGATATAGAATACAAACCTTTCCTTTCTTTTGTTCAAAACCGAATACAAAGCACATCTCTTTCGTATTTTGAATCATAGCTATCATAGCCAATACAAAACATCTTTCCATCACAAAATATATTATATTGTCATCCACTTCTAGTGGAATAAAAAAAATTTACAAATACAACTCTCACAAGGGACTCATCAAAACTATCTTTTCCTTTACTCCGAATAACAATATGCAAATCCTCCATTTTCCAATTGGATCATAACAAAAGTAGGGAGAAGGCAAACGCCATCCACCCAACAAAGAAATCCAATGAAAAGGAGAAGAAATCCTTCTTCATTGGCCCCGAGCCCCAACCACAATGCCTCTCAAAGGGAAAATGGGTATCACCACCGATTACAAATTGCCAAAATATAGTATATCAAAACCTAACATGTCCTTATGCCTTCCCCAAGTACCCCTTATTCCTCACATTTCTTTATGCCTACCTCAACCTCTTATGGCACCCCATAACGAGTAAAGAAATGCAAACTATTTCTTTATAAGGTGGAACCCAAATCCCAACTCCCTTCACACTTATACCTCTCTAAAACACTTATGCCTCCCACAAAATACCCCATAGTCTTCTCCTACACCATCCCTAGGCATTCTACCCAACCAGCCATCAATAAAATAGACAACCAACCATACACACAGTCATGAAAAGGAAAGAAGGGTATTTCCGAGTGTTAAGCTCTTACCTCTCCATGATGGAGTTGTTTCAAGTTCCAAAACAACAGTTGTTTCCAATGTAAGCAATCTAAAAATCAACCAAGCACAAGGATTTGAAAATATTTCAAAGCTTCTCTAAATGCAATAGCTCCCAACAACAAAAGAATTCACCCCCAAGTCAAGTATGTCAAAGTGAAGCAACCCAAAACAAGGTAATGAATTCAAAATTTATAGAAGAGGGAAGAGAAGAGGATGAGGTGGACCCATGTAGGATGCAACATCACACATCCTCAACTCCAACACAAAAGTCAAATTCATTCTCCAAAGCATAATAAATAGGTGGGTGAATAATATGATAGATTACTTACACACTCCAAAACAAGCCCATACCCCATAAGGACTGAATTTAATAAAATGTAAGAAAGTGCAATTGAAAAATTCAACTTGACTTACAAATATGCATAGAGAAAGTATAAATTTTTAACTCTCCAACCCTAGGTATGGTTGGTAAATAAATTTGAGAGGTGTGGGACAAGTTTAACTTGTCCCACAAGCCTCCAAAATCAGCCTCCAAGGACAAATTCAAATTTCAAAAGGAGGTGGAGTGTTTCATACTCCAAAATTAACCTACACATACTTACACATACCTTACAACATTTAATACCATTGCCAAAAACTTCAATAATTACTTTCTTATGTCCCAATTTGATTAATTTATTTGTAACAATATGATTATTCACATTTTTACCACAATTTAATTCAATAATGAAAAGGGAAGGCACATCACTTACAAAGCACATAAAACATTAATAAAGGACCAAATAAAAGAAAACATAAATCCCTTGGTCACATTCGAAGGGGATCCCCCATGGAAATCCCTAACCACAAACAAACACATACAAACAATTACAAGTTGTTGTGGTGACCTTGTTGAATTCTTCTAGAATTCCACTTTCTAGGTCTACTCAAAATCTCCAAATATCACATGTCCAAACCCCATCTATAATACACCATGTCAAACAACATAGAATTATCAATATATAAAAGTTTCCAATAGTCATTATGCACCATATATGAATCAAAGTCAACAATAATCCATGATCCAACATCTAACATCATACTAAATCAAAAATATAACAATTTCCATAATATAGTCAGCAGTATCAGGATCAATAACTAAAGGTGTCGAAGGGAAGTGGGGACTAAAAAGGTTGTCTTAACCAATTGTAACAAAATTTGTAAATTATTCTACGAAGAATATAATTCGATCATCATATTGTTATGAGTATTTTTTATGACATTATATAAATCTTGAAAAGAGTGTAGCATTGTTTGACCAAGTTTGATCTCCTTTTGTTCTATCCTAAGTTCTTTCTATTTAGTTGTCATTGTTGTTCGGTGCACCGTATTGGATAGAAAATGTTGTAACCTTGTTAAGTGTTTTTTAATAAAGGAAATGGTGATTTTCTTGAGTCATAGCCTTTTTATTCAACCCCCATTCTCGATTCTGAAATTAATGCAATTTTAGGCATAGTAACATGTTAGGGTAATTCTTATAAAAGTTATACAAAAGGAATATAAAATTGAAATGCTAGAGGGAGTCAAAAATATTAAAGCAAAAGGTAAGAAAGATCTTACTTGTGTAAAAATAAAGATACAGAATTTGTTCTTGCTACTCTAAGCTGTAATAATAAACCTATTTCCTTGTTGTGGGGTGTAAAATATAATTAAGATTTAATCAATGTTTGAATTTTGATAAATGGCAAGGCCGTAGTAAGTAAGAGCAATTGAATAATAAATCATTAAATCTATCTCATTTGCTTGAAACTTTTCATGCATTATTTTATCAAACTTAATCAAGATGAACCTAAATCAATATTTTACCCAATCCAGAAAAATTCTTAAGCCTCAGTAAATGACTGGCTAATATTTTTTCAGATCCTAAATATGAAATTAATTGACCTTCTTATCCTAACCTTTGCACAAGTACAATGCAATCTTATCTTAAGCATGATAACTTGTTGACCCTTGCACAAGGAGGTTTTTAGTTCCGAACCTAAATGGAACTCCACTCCAATTAGATCTTACAATCATCTCCTTGTGCAATGGAGGTCTAAATCGAGTTTTTGTAGCGTGATTTTGGACGACAACCTTGTGGAATTGTGTGCATCCATGTTTTTAATAAACACATTTAAACAAGTAATTGACATTTTAGAGATGATCCTAAGCTACTTACTTAATAGTATAAGAGGAATAAATTTAGCTTTGTATGAATAATTGTGCAAATCATAACATAAATCTTCTAGAATGTAAGTTAAGAATTAAAAGACATTTTAGTAAATAAAAATTTTTTAAAAGAATTTCTCTTGTGGGATTCCGTTATCGTAAGTGTGTTATGTGGTTGGACTAGTATGTGACATCTTGTCGATATGGTAAGTGAACAATCTCGGGATGGGTGTCATAGGTTTCCTTATACATAGGTTATAAATTTTGTGTCAAACCTATCGAGAGTTGGTTATAGCCCATTATGATCACTTGTGGTGTCGTATAAACTTCAAGCAAGTCAAAAAAAAATATTCATTAATTGTTGTGTTGTTCTGGTGTGTGTGTGTGTGTGTGTGTAACTAGGCATTACACCTTGTCTCAGCTAGCTATTATCGGGATATTTAACGGGATGTGGCTGAAAGCTTATGCCCATGAAGAGTGGATCTTTGAAAACTTCACCGATAAATGTGAGATATCCTTCTTCTCCAAGGTATTCTTTGTTGTTTAGTTTTTAAAATGAGGAGGACTATTACAACTATCAATCAGATGGTCCATGGTTTTGGGGAAGCGTCGGATTATTCCTCACTCCCTGGTTCCTCGAATTCAATTTGAATACCCTCTCAGTGACTAAAATTCTAGTGTGGGTTTGGCTCCTGAATCTTCCTTTACACCTTTGGAATTCTCTCAAAGACATCGGCCACACTTTATCAACATATTTCTAAAAGTCAATAATTCTAGGGTTGCAAATGGCATTAAAATTTTCACAAAGATATACATTGAAATTGATCTTAGCAAGGGTCTTTGGGAAAATATCATCCTAAAAGTGGGGAATCTGTAGCATGTGCAGCAGTTACATTATGATAATATGGCATTTAAGTGTCATTTTTGTAAGTCTCCTGGTCACTTGCAGACATTTTTCCTAGAAATCAAAAGTTAGAATTCCTTTAAAAATATGAAAACACCATTTTGTAGGGGTTGGAACTATCCACGGGGGGTTCATTAGCTAGAAAAATCCTAGCACGTGGGTTCATATTGAGGTAATTAAAATTAATAAAATTAAATTAAATATATCGGTAGACATGACAAGGTGAAAGGATTTAATTTATTAATATTTTGAATCAAGTATTGGGGGTGCTTAGAGAGGTGGGCCAAAGGAAAGGGGGCTATAATTTTAATATAAAACTAAAATATTTGAACCCTAGTTTTAAAAATTAAATACCTTAAAATTTCAAAAGAAGTGTGTTCATAAAGTTAAATTATAATATCTTTTTGAATAAAGAAATCTCAATTAAGAGATTCTTAACCAAGAAATAATAAGATGGTAGAAAACTAGGATTGAGTATGCTTTTCAACACAAGTGATATTATTTCACCATCTTAATTATTTGAAGAACTATTGATAAATAATTAAAGCGTAACATTTATAAGGTGATTTGTAATAGGTCTTCAATGGCTTCAAACTATCTTTCGAGAGGAAATGCATATTAAAAAAATATGAGTGAGAAATATGATATATTTTATGTTTAATATATTAGGGTAGAAATAAAAAGGGGTAAATAAAATTGTAATTGAAAAATGGGTAAGTAAGGTACATGGAAAAAATAGGGGTATTTTCATTCTAATAATATAACAGGAGGGGGTATTATCAATTGAATAATTAGAGGTAAAAACTAGAATTAAGGGTATTCTTTAATACCCTTCAAACGCACGTGTTATACCATACTTTTACTAAGTGAACCCCCGTGGAACTATCCCTCTTTAGATCAGGTGTGAGAATCCATGGCTAAGGTTGACCATGGAGGAATCACGAAAATAGAATAAAAAGAGAGAAAGGTACAAATAAAAATAAAAGATGACACCAACGGGATTGAAAAGAGGACATGAATCCGATATCACAAAAAATTGAATTTTGATAAGGAGCATTCTCTTTATAAAAACATGCCTCTCTCGGATTTCAATAATTTGTAAATGATTATTGTTACCAAACTGGGTTCGTGGGACGAGATTAGGAAGAAAAAAGGGTAAAAGGGGCGATATTATAATATTGTAGATTATTATCCCTCAATCAATGGTTGTTCTAGTCAGATCTTTGACAGGAATTCAAGGTAACATGGTTCTATTTTCTATGTATTATTTTTGCCCTGTTGGTTGTGGTTATTATTAAATATGATTCTATGTTTGGGTGGAGACTCATGAACTCCCCAGTTCTAATCTTCGGTCAAAAGCATTTAGTAATAAAATAAAAGAACCTTGAATGTTATTTAGCGAATAAAATGCAAAAACGAATGTAATACAAATAAAAGTAAAGGAAATTACTCTTGATAAGATAACAGAAAAATGAGGAAACTCATCAATTGTAAATTATAATGGATGGTTGGATTATTTTATAAGTGGGACAACATGGTGTGTGAGAACAATGAAATCTAGTGAAAAATCTAAATCTTGAGATTTATATAAGTGATTGTTAAGAACTCAATATTTACTTCTTGTAGTCATTTTTATTTTTATTAGGCTATGCTTGTATGAGTGATTGTAGTTGATAAGGTCAACTTGTTAGTGTAACTAGTGTTCTCACGAGGCTTGGTTATCATTAACCCTTGTTATTTACCATTCGAATAGAAGAATAAAATGTTATTTGTGAGTAGTTATGGTTGGATTTCATTATTACCCTCTTTTTTGAGGTTGCACTTATTTCCTTTATTTTAGTTCAATTAATGTATAAAATTCAAAGGTGCTAGAGGAACTTGTTTTGTCGAGGAATCTAATAATGGATATAAATTTGAGTGTAATGGAAAATGGTTATAGATACCTGATATGTCTATAATCATAAGGGAATTGTTTTGCCACACTTTGGGAGGGATAAATTAAAGTAAATTTGGTAAGGTTGCAAATAATATTAGGTGAGGATGACACATCGAGTATTAAAGGATAATACGTTCATACTCCTATGTAGGGATTTAAGCCTCTTTATCAACCATTTGTGGAATAAATCTCCTTTAGAATTTGTGTAAACCGTGTTATTGCACACCTCAAATAGTGGCAACATGTGCATATGTTATTAATTTAGTTTTTATTATTGAATTGCATTGTGGGATGCCTTATAATGTTATGTGAGAAAGGTAACGTTAACCAAGTTTGGTCTTACCCCAAGGACTTCTTATATGAATCCTTATGGTATATAATTTATCCTCTCTTCAACCTTTCACATGTGTTAGGCTCGTGGGAAGGATATATTATGAGGGTTTGTTTTGGTTTCTTCATGGAATTGGTGCATTTTATCCTACTTAGTGTAGGTACATAGTGCATTCTATGTCAATTAAAATGGGCTTAAATAATTGGACCCAATCTTTGTGTTGTGAATTTAATTTGAATTTCTGACTTGACGGGAGTAACACAAACAAATTTTTGAATGTAATACATGATCAAACCCTAGAGTAAAATGAACCTCAACTATAGTGTGGTATTGAGAGCCATGATGTCTATAACCATGTTTTCAACAAGGATATTACTCCTAAAATAATAACATGTGATGAAAATAAAAATGATCTTAAACCTTGGGTACCTTGATTTATTGCAAAGGAAAGCGCTAGTTTTATTTGTTTGTGGCGAGTTGGGCTAGTGTGTTTAGTATCTCTTAAAAAAAAGTGCCAGTTTTTTTGTTACATTTTGTGTGGTAAAATAATGGGCATTAAAAAAATCAAATGTAACAAGTATGCAAATAATATCACACAAAATCGTAAAGCTACACACATAGGATAGTGATGGTGTTGTAATACAATCAAATCTTGTAGGCCTAAAAACAAGATAAAGAAAGAAAAACTAACATAGTAATCATTCCCCAAACACGGGACTCCCATGGTGTTGTAAGATAATCAAGGAAAATATGCCACAATAAATGATAAAAAACAATCAATAACACATGCACATAAATGATTAAGAAAGAAATAAAAGTGTTAGAACATGTTAATATGATATAGTAGCTCATATAGGTTAAAATATGTGAAATAAGAGATGTCATCACTACACAAGATAGATGTGTTAGTTCTATTATCTCAAAAGATAAAATGTACATAACATATGTAGTTAGTAATATTGAGTAATTACAAAAGAACTATAATAAAATAATAACACTTCGATGTACTATAAAATAGATTCCCTGAGATATATAGGAAATCTTGGTAAAGGGTCGACCGAAATATTTCATCATGTACCTCTTTTTTATGTCATGCATCATTCTCAAAATACCTCATGAACACATATGTGTAAAGACTAAAGAATAATGAGATCTATCAAAGTAAATTGACAAACAACATTTATATTTTAAAGTGTTAAAAACTCAAGTGAAGTGTATGGTTTTGATTTTGTATTTATGCAAATATATGAATGTTTATGTATTTTCAAAGTGCTTAGATATGTACACAAAAGAGAGAAACATTGAGATATCCAAAGAGAAACTCTAGAGGAGGTGGAGAAACTAACAAAGGGGATGGAGGATTAGGCCTCAATTGTGTGGAAGGATATGACTCAAATGCGAGAGGTACAATAGTGGTAATGCTTGCAAAAGTGCTTATAGGGGAAACAAAATATGTATAAGAAGTGTGAAGTAGAAGACTTATGTGTGGGATAGAAAGAGATTAATCCTTGATATATCTTGGGCACTAGAATTACTTTGGGAAATGTGGGAGAGAGAGTGTGTACTAGAGTGCATAAATGGAACCCTATTAGACGAAGATCTATGAGATATGTTGTGTGAAACTCAAGGCATATGGATCATAAAATATTTTCATATAAAAAATGAAGAAGTTGAATTACATGAAAAATATAAAACAACATAAGATAGAATTAGTGCGACAAGATTCCCAAGTATTGAATCTATGTAGAATAATAATCTTAAGTTAGGGAAACACAATACAATTCTCCTTAAGGAAGGAGTAACTCCACAATATCGCAACATGGGAATCAACATCGAGGGGGACACCTCGAATATACCTCTACCAATTAGAAGAATCAACTCAGACATCCATGATAGGACTCAAATGATACTCATATCCTTTATATAGACATATAATAATCTTATAATTATATGGGTAATACCTAATCTCAATGTAGGTTGAATCAGTACCCAATATAATTAGTTCTTATATGAGCCCATATCATATAAACATATATATAATTAAGGGAGATGTGTGCCACATATCGACATATCCATAAACCCATATACATTATAGTATCATATCCCAAGGTACATAACATTCCCAACCTCCTTGACATGATTCATCCCTGAAACATAGGAAGAAACTATAGAGTAAGTGTGATTTAAATTATTGCACATGTGTCACCATGCTTGATCATATAACCACCCATATGAAATATTAGTGGGTGATAATACTCCAAAACTTACTCTATATTCCATTGTAGTCCTCTCGTTCCATTCGTGTCCATATTTTTTCCTTATCAATATCCAGGAATATATAGAATAATTATTCATGTGATTCCATATCATATAATTGTGTCTCCATTGATGCCACGCATAGCAATAATTATTTCTCCTCTAATTCCCTGTATATCCATATATATATATTCCCTCATGTGTCCTAACATGTCTCAAATGTAATGAATTGTTACACAAAACCTCAAGGAATTAGTGAATCCATACACAAGGATCATAACATACCACTACGCTTCCATGAGCCTAACCTCGGGATGGGTTTTTCTCACACTCCCATACATACGAGCCCTACTTCACTTATAATTAGGTGCCCCATGGTCCCTGAATACATGTTCTAACCAAATAAGTTATATTCGAACATGGGTGGTTTCTCTGATACCAAATGTAATGAACCATTACACTAAAACCTCAATGCATTACAAAATCCACACACTAGGATCATAACACTAGAAGACCTAGGAGAGTGAGACTTGTCAGTCTGCAGGAAATCAGGACAGTCAGGACCCTCATTGCCAAAATAGCTGATCACAAAGGGATGCAAGAGAGCTGAATTAAACAGCCCCGAAATCCTGGTCAACATAGGGACAGATGAGACATCAAATGTCGAAATCACCTCACCAAGAAGGAATCGACAAAAGTGGAAAAGGGAGGCGGAACGGTCCAAGTATGCGTGGGACACGAGTTCACCGAAAACCTGATTTTTCCGTAGAAGGATACTTGTGGGTGGATCGAAGGTTTTTTCCGGGACAACCTGGACACAAAGACCCAAGATAGCCGAAATGTCTACTTGCAAAGGAAAACAATGTAAATCAGATCCCAAACTTCAATCAGCCATAACTTTTGACCCTAAGCTCGATTTTCATGAAATTTGAATTTCTTAATTTTGATGGAGGTTGTTATGTGAAAATAAAATAAACATCCTTAGCTCCAATAAATTCAGAATGCACATTCCCATTAAATGACGGAAATGCCTAGCAGACCTAGAACAACAACCTACACTCAGAAGGGCATAACTTTTGCATTTCTCAACAAAAAATCACAAAATGGGTACCGTTAGAATCATGTTTCCAAGTAAAACACAAATAAATAAATCAATTCATAATTTTATGGGAAAGCAATGGTGATTTTGGAGAAAATGTGACCAGGTTCATAACAGTTTTTTATTTGGTAGTTGTGATGCATTAATGAAGCATGGGCTGACATATTTCACTGTTACAAGTTATGGGTCAATATGGGGGGAATTTTTTGAGAAACATACCATCATTTAAATCCATAAATGACATTTTATAAGTGGTGAGAGGACAAATTTCTAGATTTCCATTTCTCTCTCTCTCTCTCTTCTCATATTTCTATAAATTGAAGTATTGGGATCATTGTAAAAGGAGGTAGTTTTTAGTACAAAAATTATGTCAAAATTATTTTGTGAATTCAATGTGCTAGAGGACCTTGTAGTGGACTCCTTGCATGGTGATCTAGGCCCTTATTTTGTAATAGATTGGATTGTGCATATCAATGAAGCAATAAATACAAGTTTGTGGATGCTTCTTCCCTTGTTGTGTTTGTTTGCATTCTTCTTGACCTTTCAAACTTATTACAAATATATTGTGTCTAATTGATAATCTGTAGGGATTCATTCTCATTGCACATGTATGGAATATTATTGTGAATGCATTTTCTAGAATGTGGAGAATTGTTATCACCCCTTCTAGTATGTAATTTGTTTCTGGTTTTTCACACACTGGATACTATTCTCACACCCTCTTTTCTTGGTGTATCACCATTTTAGTGTAGGATTTTTTTTCGTGCACTCTCTCTCCTTGGTCCCTTGGAAATTTATATTAGGACAAGATAGTTTTGCCTGCATTAGAGTAGATTGTGGCAGGTAGTTTAGGAGCAAGAACCAGTTTTCTCTTGAGGTATATCTCAAGTAGCAAGTCCCACAACTTAGAGATAGTACCCATGTTACCCATTCACATAGTGATCTCAAGCACACACACTTGTGCAAACCAAAGGGTGCTCTTATTTGGTGATAACAAGTAATATGTGTAACTAAAAACCTATTAATTTAATGGGAGAGCTACAGACCATAAAAGGTAATATGTGTAACTAAATACCTATTAGGAGACATGGGAGAGATAGATTCATGTGAGGAAGTATTTTGAACAAATACCTACTCATATATACAATATATGTAGGAATAGAAATTGTAGAAGAAGGTATAGGAAAACTAGGAGAAATTTTCTCAAGGGGGATACCTAGAATGGTGATAGATTTATTGTTATGGATAAACTTAACATGTTGGTGGATGATAGAACTAATATCCCTAAGAGAACATAGGAAAGGGAGAATCAATAGTAAAGTACCTGAACTAAGAGTACAAAAACAAGAAGGAAGTTCGAGTAGTAATAAAACCCACAATGATGGAAAAATAATATGTTGATACCAAGCCCTAATATTAATAATAATAACTTTCCCGATGAATCTCCTGATCCCAAACCCTATAAGCCCTTCTCATGATGTCGATGCTTAGGGAATAATTTCATCTCATGATGGAGTTGTGAGTGACATCATGTGTGTGTCTCTAAAGGGATCTAGGGGTTGGAGATAACATTGGACATGCTGACAATGGTGCCACTATGAAAGAGTTGTTACGACAATATTTTGGTGAAACTGGGCAGCAGGGATGATTAGGATGAGGGATTGTTGAAGGTGGTAGGTTCCATGGCATCTAATTTCATTGTCTTAGCGGTAGTTTTCAAAAAAATAGTGTCAGCCTTACCCCATAAATGGTTGCATGGAAGTTTGGTGACCATGGTTTACCTGAGGTTATCTTCCCATATGCTTGCCCCCCTCTTCACATTTCTCACCTTCACTTTTTGAAGAAAAATTGTATAGACATTTTAGGTAGGTGGTAAGAGCTAGGAAAGGTCATATTTACCCTTTTCGTGTATCTTTACCTCTTTCCCATTTTCAAGTGGCTTTGGTAAACAAATATGTAAAGTATGGTATCTCTATTGAGAAAAAAAGAGATCATGCAAATCGATCCTTCAGTGAGGTTCTGTAGGGGAGGATTGGTATGTCCATCAAACCCATGGTGCCTTCTACCAATAGCCCCATTGTTAATTTTTTGATGATTTTCTTGAAGCTGATAAATTTTATCAAAATCCCACCTTCATCAGCAGATTAATTGGTTTTTGGCCTTTCTTCCATTCCTCCATTAATGGATCTTAAAAATTGCCATCCTTTTCTTGAAGGTAGGTTAAACATCTACCCTTGTGCAAGGGGAATTTTTATTATTGTTTTTACTTCAATAGATGATAAGGATACCATAACTTCAAGTCTCGAGCTTATCAATCTCACTATCTTGTCATGAAACCCTGGTTCACCTAATTTATTCCCACCACCAAATATTTTTCTCACAAACCAGTATGGATTATATTTCCACACTTAATGATGAAATTTTGGGACCATTCATACCTTATTTCCATTAGAAACACTCTAGTAAATACTTTAAACATTAACTCTGGCACCACTGATTTTACCCATTCAACCTATTATTGAATTATTGTTAAGCTTGATACCTCAAAGAACCTCTTTGCTAACATTGAGCTCAAATTTCAAAAGAGAACTTGGACCAACCTCTTGATTATAAAGGATTTCATTTAATAAGCGAGAAGATGCTTCACTTTGGAACATATCACTCTTGATTTTCTGATGTTAAAGTGAAAGAATGAGAAAGACGTTTGATGGAGAAATTCTCTCTTGGATCATTTCTCTCTTGATGCTAATGGAGACTTAGACTCAAAAGTATATTTCAAGGACTCGCTTGACTTGGTTCTTAAAAATAAACTTAGAGAAATATCAGTTGAAGGAAAAAAATAAAACTTAAAGGTTTACACTTAGGACAAAAAAAATTGAACCAAAATTCAGTGAAGCAACTAAGGAAAATGTTCCTTTTATTTTTCCTCTAAACATCAATACATATCGATCGATGGAAGCTCTTGAATTTATTCTTCTGATGAATATTTTTAAAATGGTTGGAAAATGGTTCATAACAAGAAAAAATCCTACCACACAAAATCCATTTATCCTACCTAATTTATTCTTTTCGCTACTCGGAAGATATTATTCTTTTGTTTCTTGTTATGTTTAAGGTTTTATCTTGTCTTTCGGGCCTTCTTTCTTCTTGGGTAGTATCCCGGTCAAAAAACTAATTTTTACCCTTTATCTAAAAAATATTTCGATACATGAGGATTATTATCAAATGCAATATTATGAATAAAAATGCCAAGAGATTGAACTAGTATGAGAGTGGAGATATTACCTTTTTGTGTGGACCAACCAAAATATCATGGATAGATACTTGATTAATATAGATAGGAATATATAAAATATCGAGACAAACATGTCGTTATATTAGATTCAATGAAAGTAATGAGTTCTATAAAATATGAAATATGATTGATAGTTCCAATCATTTCATCCATGGGGTGATCATAAGAGTGCATTGAAGGAACTACACACTAAGTATCATAAAATTTATATGTATACTTTAAATTATTATGCTTAGGAATTTGATAATTGAATATTTTTAGTTTAAAATTATCATTTGATGGTATCAAATAGTCCTTAGGCTCATTAGATTTGTAACTCTCGCTAAAATCTCCCACATGAGACTCATGAACAACCTAGGTAAGCTACAAAATTATGGAATAATATTTTTTTTTTCAAGGTGAGACTACAAACAAACCTCGAAGCAACAGTCGACATAAGGAAGTACATCAAGGTCAATCATGTTAAGAAGATAAGGTTTTCCATTGGAAAAACATATAAAAGTCCACATTACAATTAAGGAGTATAAATAGCCAAATATAGTCTGAATTTCCTTTAGGTGTTAATTTAATAATCACATTAAATTAACATTAAGGGTAAATATTTCTTAATTACACTAAGAGGGCTTATAGGGGCCCAAACAAGGAAACAAGGCTCTAATCACAAGGGGTTAAGAAATGCATTACCTTGCCCCAAAAGATGGCCCCAGAATGGTCAACTCATTCAAAAAAAACATATTGAAAACTAGAAGGGTAAACCTCCACTAACCCACTCCTATACTAGATTAAAGATTCAAACAGATTTTCACATATTTCCCACACTCAAAAATTCCCAAAAACCATTCCATCATATTGAAAATTTTTTCCCCTTTCCAGTGATATAAAGAAGTCCTTCTAACTCTTATAAAATTCAAGTTATGGGCCGACAAGCCTTGGGAGGAAAAATTTCCCCAACGGTAGGCCTACAGGCCTAGGGAAGATTTTTTTCTCCAAGGGTGTTCAATTTGGTGGGGCTGGGGAAGAATTTTGGATTCTTAGGACTTGGGGAAAAAAATAGACTTTACACCCATGCACTCGAAATGAAATTTTACCCCACACCGCAAGGGGCACGTGGCACGTCCTAAGCCAACATGGGGAAGCGGGTTAGCGGAGACAAAAATTCATTGTTTCCTTAAGGATGAAGAAAGTGCAAGGGTTCAAATCCACCAAACCTCCTCCGGTGCCTCATGACGCCACATGTTAGACGTGCATTAGATGTAGATCGGCGGGTCGGCGGGGAGAATTGGGAAACCTTGGCTTTTGAAGCACTAAGGAAAAAAATGGATCCGCACCTCCACCGATGCCTTTATAATCCACGTGTCATTCAATGATTGGCTACGAGGATACGGGGTCCCGAACGAAACATAGAAAAATTTCCAAATTTATTTTTGAAAATGCTAAGGTTTTAAATGATCCTACACCTTTTTTGTTTTCTCATGGAGCCACGTGGCAGCACCTAATTGGCTATGGGCCGGCAAAGTGGCAGAGAAAATTGGGAAATGTTGTAAACTTTTTTTCTTTGAAATTAGATCATTTTTTGACAACATGAAGGCTGCGGGTTAGCGGAGCATGGTGGGAAACTTCATGACTTTGTGCTCCTCGGGAAAAAACTAAGAAAATAATTTTTTTCCCACGGGTCAACCAAAAATATTTTATTCATTTACATTTGTGATTAGATTAGTTAAGAAGCCAAATGAAGTAAAAATTTCATAAGGCCATAATTTTCGACCTATTTGAGCTCCATTTTGGAAAAAAGGACTTTTGGAAATCTCAAAAAGTTATCTTTGTACAGAAATCTTAAGATTTAAATTTTGAAAAATTTTGAAGGGTCAAATTTAATAAAATGTCTTTCTTTCACTCAAAATGTGAATTGGGATGTTCAACTTATAAAATTTGTTCGAATATGCCATAATTCCTTCTCAACATGCCAAACAGGACATAGAGGGTTGCACTTGGGTAAATTTAGGATGGATTTCATGGTTTTATTTGTTTGGTTGATGATCAATTCAAAATTTATCAATTTGATAGCAAAACGACTACAGTTTTTCCTTTATTCAATTTGAAAGGATCCATAACCATTACTTAAGTGGTTTAGTTTGTTTGGGGCACCTTAAACATATTAATTTCAATTCAATGTTTTATTTTATTTTTCATTTTTGCAGGGGTTATTCATTATATTTTTGATATAAAAATTTCAAAGTTCACAGTGAAATAAAAAAAATGAATTTTATAACTTTCAAAAGAGAGATTAATCTATTTCTTTTGCCACACTATAAAAGAAACATTGAATTCATTCCATGCTAGTTTTAAATAGTTACCTTTCATTCAATCAAATGTAAAATGAGAATGCAGCATATATTTTTTTAAAAAATCATGCATTTCTTCATAATAGAGTAATGTATTTTCTTCATATGCATTCACTTTTTCATCTTTCCAATAGAGATTTCAAAATACATTCAACAAACAGATTTCAGTTCATAATAATGTCGTTTGAGGAATATAATACAATCTTCTATTAATTCAAAATGACACCCTTACAACATTTTTTTTGTTACTTGAAATACAATATACATAATACGAATCTTTCCTTTCTTTTGTTCAAAACCAGAATACAGAGCACATCTCTTTCATATTTCGAATCATAGCTATCATAGCCAATAAAAAACATCTATCCATCATAAAATATATTACATTGTCATCCACTTCTAGTGGAAGAAAAAAAAATTGCAAATAGAAATATCACAAGGGACCTTCAAAACTATCTTTTCCTTTGCTCCAGAACAACAATATGCAAATCCTTCATTTTCCAATTTGATCACAACAAAACTAGGGAGAAGCGAAACGCTCTCCACCCAAACAAGACATCCAATGAAAAGGAGAATCCATCCTTATTCATTGGCCCCAGCCCCAACCACAATGTAATAGAAGATCTATTTCAACACATGGCAACAAAGGCTTCCACAACATACAAGCATAAAATTCAAATTTAAAACACAGTCAAAACAGAATGTAGTTTACAACCACATTAAAACATAACAAGCAAAACTCAAGCTTCATCATGCAAGCCAAAGGAGAAAGAAACTATGGGGATGCTACTTATGCCTCCCAAAGGGGAAATGGGTATCACCACCTGATTACAAACCACCAAAATATAGTATATCAAAACCCTAGCATATCCTTATGCCTTCCCCAAGTACCCCTTATTCCTCACATTTCCTTATGCCTCCCCAACCTCATATGGCACCCCATAACAAGTAAATAAATGCAAGCTATTTCTTTGTAAGGTGGAACCCAAATCCCAACTCTAACCACACTTATACCTCCCTAGAACACTTATGCCTCCAACAAAATACCCCATAGTCTTCTCCTACACCATCCCTAGGCAATCTACCCAACCAGCCATCAAGAAAAAGACAAATAACCATTCACACATTCATGAAAAGGAAAGAAAGGTATTTTCAGAGCTAAGCTCTTACCTCTCCATGATGGAGTTGTTCCATGTTCCAAAAAAACAAATGTTTCAATGTAATCAATCCAAAAATCAACCAAGCACAAGGATTAGAAAATCTTTCAAAGCTTATCCAAAAGCAATAGCTCCCAACAACAAAATAATTTGTCCCAAATCCAGTATGCCAGAGTGAAGCAACCCAAAACAAGGTAATGAATTCAAAATTTATAGAAGAGGGAAGAGAAGAGGATGAGGTGGACCCATGTAGGATGTCACATCACACATCCTCAACTCCAACACCAAAGTCAATTTCATTCTCCAAAGCTTAATAAATAGGTGAGTGAATAATATGACAGTTTTCTTACACACTCCAAAACAATCTCGCACCTCATAAGGTCTGAATTTAATAAAATGTAAGAAAGTGCAATTAAAAATTCAACTTGACTTACAAGATGTATAGAGAAAGTCTAAATTTTTAACTCTCCAACCCTAGGTATGGTTGGTAAATAAATTTAAGAGGTGTGGGACAAGTTTAACTTGTCCCACAAGCCTCCAAAATCAGCCTCCAAGGACAAATTCAAATTTCAAAAGGAGGTGGAGTGTTTCATACTCCAAAATTAACTTACACAACTCTTACACATACTTACACATACTTTACAAAATTTAATACCATAGCCAACAACTTCAATAATTACTTTCTTATGTCCCAATTTGATTAATTTATTTTTAACAATATGATTATTCACATTATTTACCAAAATTTAATTCAATAATGAAAAGGGAAGGCAAATCACTTACAAAGCACATACAACATTAATAAATGACCAAATAAAAGAAAACATAAATCCCTTGGTCACATTCGAAGGGGATCCTCCCCATGGAGATCCCTAACCACAAACAAACACATAAAAACAATTACAAGTTGTCCATGGTGACCTTGTTGAATTCATCTACAATTCTAATGTGGTTGGTCTCCAATCCAACGATGTTTGTTGTGATATTTTTAACCTACAAAATACAAATACCTCCTTCGGGCTCATGTCCGCATCATAACATCCAAAATGAATATAAATATAATTCCAAAACCATATATACATATGAATCATAACATCATCAAGGAAAACAACAATATCATTTGCGGTTTTATCAACAACTATATGATCGTCAAATTAATTCCACTTTCTAGGTTGACTCAAAATATCCAAATATCACATGTCCTAAACCACATCTATAATACACCATGTCGAACAACATAACATTATCAATATATAAAAATTTCCAATAGTCATCATGCACCATATACGAATCAAAGTCAACAATAATGGATTATCCAACATCTAACATCATAATAAATCAAAATGATAACAATGTCCATAATATAGTCAACAATATCGGGATCAATAACTAAATGTGTCGAAGGGAAGTGGGCACTACATCCCCCCCCTTATACTCGACTTCATCCTGAAGTCACTGGGACAAATGTGGCCCTCGAACTCATAGTAAAGTAGCATCCTCCCATATAGCCATAATCTCATCATATCTGTCCCACTACACACGGACCTAGTCAATCTCTCTGCCTCAAAGGCCTAGGGTCCTACGATATATAATGTGAATGGGTTGTATCATCACCTACCCATGATCCTGCACCTCCAATGATGTCCATTCTAGCACATTAGAAGGATCAGCAATGTATCTCCCAAGCAACTTTGAAACATGAAACACATTATGTACTCGAGACAAGCTAGGTGGAAATGCTGACGGAGGCCAAAGGGCCGATACGCTCCAAGATCTCAAAAGTACCAATAAATCTAGGAGATAACTTAGAACCTTTTCCATAACGGATAGGGATCTTGTGTGGCTTGACACAAAGGAAAAATTGCATGCCCACCTTAAAACTACAATCTATCCTATGCTTATCTGCGTACTTTTTTACGCCTATCTTGTGCCTCTTACACAATCTGTCCGATCATAACCACCTATTACTCCATGTCCCGTAATAAAGCTGGTCTACAAAAACCCCGTCCTCTAACTGTCCCAGCTAAGATGTGTCCTGCACTCTCTACCATACCATTCTGAAAAGGATCCATTCCTATAGAACTCTTAAAAATATTAAATTATAGGTAAACTTCACCAAGTACAGTTCTCCTTCCATCTCGATTGGTGATAAAAACATACATCCTGAGCATGTCCTCCAAAATCTGATTCATCTGCTCAGTTTGTCCATCTGTCTCAGGGTGATATGTTGTGCTGAAATTAATCCTCATCCCGAGGGCATATTGCATGGTAGTCCAAAAATGGGAAGTATACAAAGGATCACGGTCATAAATAATCTTCCATGGAATCCCATGTAACCTGAAAATATCATCTAGATAAACCCATGCCACTACACTAGCTGTATAGGTGGTCTTCACCGGAGAAAAATGAGCCACTTTTTTCAATTTATCCACCATGACCATGATGGCGTGGTGGTGGTATCTTGACTTTGTTAGCCCAAAATGAAGTCCATTGAAACGATGTCCCACTTCCATCCCGATATAGCATGAGGAAAGAGAAGGTTGGCTGGATGATGATGCTCGGCCTTCACTTTCTGGGACTCCAAACATCATGACACAAAATGAGCTACATCTCTAAAAATTCCTCTCCAATGATACAAATGTCTCAAGGTGGCATACATCTTCTTCACCTCGGGATGGGCTGAATAGGGTGCACGATGTACCTCTATCAAAATATCCTTCCTCAAGTCTCTATCTCTGGAACATATATTTGGCCTCTATGCCTAAGAATACCATCTGCCTCTAAAGGAAAACCATAAAACTTCCCTTCAAGGGGTCGCTAAGACTCGATATTTTCTCTGGCTGCAATGTAGAAGTTGTCATGAGGAAGTTGCTGAAGAATCCTCTTCTACAAATCTGTGTCCACTAAAGTGGCCATAGCCACATGTCTCCATCTCTTTGATAGCATCTCAACCACATTCTCCTTTCCCTTCACACGTTCTATCTCCATATCATACTCACAAAGCAACTCCATCCAACACTGCCGAAGAGCTTTGAAATTGGGCTATGTGAAGAGGTGGTGAAGACTCAAGTGATCTATCATGAGTGTAAATATCTAACCAAGAAGAAATTTTCTCCATTGGGCTAAAGCATGCACAATCGCCGCAAGCTCAAGATCATGATTTGGATAATCAAGCTCATAATATTTGAGTTTGCGAGACTCAAAATCAACTACTCTCCCTTCTGCATCAAACACACCTCCACGCCCTACTAAAGAACCATCCATTCAAATGAAAAACTTACCCTACGGATCTGGCACTATAGTAATAGATGTTGTAGTGAGACATTCCTTTAGTGTCCTAAAGGCTTGCTCATACTTGTCGACCAAACAAACTTCTTCCCTTTCCACTGAAGGGAAGTGATGGGGTGTGCAATATGAGAGAAGTCCTTAAAAATCTTATGTAATAACCTGCTAATCCCATGAATCATGCACCTCGGTCATAGTAGTGAGTTCTAGCTAATCCATAATAGCTCTAATATTTGAAGGATCAACATCGATACCTTCCCGGAAATGATGTGTCCCGATACTACACTCTGCTCGAAATAATGCACACTTCTCCAAGTTCCTATAAAGTTTCGCTCACAAAGATAGTGAAGAACCCGGTGAAGGTGCCCCTCATGCTCCTCAAGCGTATGTGAGTGATCGAAATGTCATCAAGGAAGATGAGCATGAATCGATCTAAGAAGGTCCTGAATACCCAATTCATCAAACTCATAAACACTGTGGGGAATTCATCAAACCAAAAGGTACCACTGTGAACTCATAGTGGCCATATCTCATATAGAAGGAGGTCTTATGAATATCCACCTCCGAAATCCTCAACCGGTAGTAGCTTCTTAAGATCTATCTTAGAAAATCACTGTGGCTCCCTTCATCTGATCAAACAAATCATCAATGAAGGGGGGTAATGATTCTTGATCGTTACTTTATTCATTTAGGAAGAAAAATCACTAGTGCACCCTAAGGAGATACATTAGGAAGAATTAGGCCTTTCTCCGAGAAGGCCCTCAAGCTGTAACTTGAGCTCACGAGTTCTAGGGTGGTCATCCGATAAAGTGCTCATGAGATATGCTCTACTCCTAGAACCAGATCTATATGAAAATCTATCTCACGTGGGGGTGGTAACCCTTGTAGTTCCCCTGGAAAGACATCAGAAAATTCTCTCAAAATGGGATAGTCATCTAGTGATGGTCCACTAGACCCATCCTCTGATCGGTCACTAATTGTGATAGCAAACATCTAACAACCTCATTTCCCACACCACTTAAGCTGCATAGTGGAGATGGTACGAATAGAAATGGATCTCCTGACCCCCGCTATCACTGCCTCAAATCCTAGATCATTTGTTCAACATATGATCTTGTGGTAACAATCCACTCTAGCTCTATGTGTAAATAACTAGTCCATGCCCAAGATGACTCCATAAGATCCCAATAGAAGGATATGAAGATCTGAGGTAGTGGTAAAAGGTCCCAAATCCACTACACACTCTTAAACTAAGGAGTCTACAAGGATCTTGGCTCTAGAAGCCATCTCAACATCCCAACTATGACCTTACCTAACTACCACCATCTTGCATCACTCTACTCAAGATGGTGCAATAAAAGAATCAGAAGAACCAGAATCAAACAAAATGAAGGTAAGAATACCACCAATGCTACCCAAAGCATCGGTCATCATACTACGATGGTTAGCCTAGTGGTTCTCAACCACTACGTAGATCCAATGACTATGCCCCACGTCACCATCAGTAGGCTCTGAGATTTGTGTCTTACCCTTGTTATTAGTGTTCTATGGGTAGTCTCTCCAAAAATGTCCAGCAACGCCACAACCAAAACATCCACTTGATCCTCTCCCATGTGCACCGGTCCATTCGGTGCTCTAGAGGGTTGTGCTTATGAATCCTAATGACCCATCTGTGGACTGCTGAGGTCTCTACTAGTAAGCTCATGTTGACCGAGCTCTAGGTGCTCCCTTTATCCTAATGGGACCACTAGGAGGAGGCCCCATAATCTGACCCCTATATGCATCGAATCTCTATGGAGGTTTGTAAGGTGGGTGGGACTGTTGTTGTTACTGCTACAGTAAAAGATGACTGTGATGAACCCTATCCACTACAAGGAGGAGGTATTGAACCCCTTGATTGGTTTTCCTACATTTGATGTATACATATCCGAACCAAGTCTCTAGCCTACTGGGTCCTTCCCCGAGTCTCCTCTGCTATGTAGGCCTTCTCAATAGGCTCATCTAGTGTCTGTGGGAAATGGATCCGTACTGCACCTCCAATGTCTAGATTTAGGCCCCGAATTAACTTGTGGATCCACACCTTCTCATCCTGTATGTAATCAACATACTAGAGTAGATCTAGAAATCTACTCTCATACTCTTCTAATATAAGAGATGCCTGCCAGAGGTCATGAAACTCATCAATCCTCTATTGTATGAACCTCCAAGATAAATATCTACTCCTAAACCGCTCCTCAAATAGCTCCCAGGAGTAATTGTCTTAGAATCAACATGGAGCTTCTACTCCTCTATCCTCTACCATACACCTACTCCATCCCTCAATAGATGGATCGCAACATGATATTTCATGTTGCTAGAACAAGGGAAGAGCTTGAAGCATCCGTTTAAGATCACCAACCAAGCCTCTTCATGAAAATCCACCTATGTCACCTGAATAGTGTGATGGCCGAAGCTTTAGGATCTCCCTGATGTGATCTGCAGCTATAGTCTGATAGCCCCTAGGCCTCTCTGCATGCTCAACTCTAAGCCTAGGGCTCTGAGACCTATCTTTGTGTCTTGAAATATGGTATCCATGTCCCTTATGTGGTGACTCTGATCTAACTGACTCCATGTTAGAGTTCTCTCCTCTATGCTCCTTGTTATGTCAAGGAGATGCACGAGCCTCAATGGATGTCACCCTATCATGTCCGACTGAATGCCCTCCTACTATTTCTCTATGTAGGGGGCATTAACATCCCGAAGTGTCTCGTAAAATATGTGGTAGGATAGCTGCTACAACATGATCTGGTGGTGGTAAGTCTAATTCTATGTAAAATGACACCTTGTCTTGTTTGCGCCTCCCTGCATGTACCAAGATGAGAGTTAGTTCATTATTCTAGGTTTTTATTCAGTTTTCCATGTTTACTAAAATATGTAACTTCCACACAAAGTTTTTGTCTAGATTTAAAAGTGTGCTAGGTTTAATATTGCACTAGGTTTAAATGTTCATGTCTCAAGTTTCCTAGTGTGCCAAAGGGTCCAAGCTTTTGAACCCATGGCTCTCATACCAAGTTTAACACCCTCTAAAATCTCCCACATGAGACTCATGAACAACCTAGGTAAGCTAGAAATTATGGAATAATATTTTCTTTTCAAGATGAGACTACAAACAAGCCTTGAAGCAACAATTGACACAAGGAAGTACACCAAGGTTAATCATGTTAAGAAGATAAGGTTTTCAATTGAACAACATAGAAAATTCCACATTACAATTAGGGAGTATAATTATCCAAATATAGTGTGAATTTCCTTTAGGTGTTAATTTAATAATCACATTAAATTAACACTTAGGGTAAATATTTCGTTGTTACACTTAAATGGTTTATAGGGGCCCAAACAATGAAACAAGGCTCTCATCATAAGGGGTTAGGAAAAACATTCCCTTGCCCCATAAGATGGCCCTAGAATGGTCAACTCATGCAAAAAAAAAAAACATATTGAAAACTAGAAGGGTAAACCTCCACTTACACACTCCTATCTTGGCTTAAAGATTCAAATGGTTTCACATATTTTCCATAATCAAAATTCCCAAAAACCATTCCATTAGATAGGAAATTTCTTCACCTTTCTAATGATATATAGAATTCCTTCTAACTCCCTATAAAATTAAGGTTATGGGCCGGCGGGCCTTGGGAGGAAACTTTTCCTCAAAGATGTGCCCGTGAGCCTAGGGGAGAAATTTTTCCCAAGGGCGTTTGGGTCGGTGGGGTTGGGGAGGAATTTTGGATTCTTAGCGCTTGGGGCAAAAAAAAAAATTTTACCCCGCATGCCCACAAGTCTGCGGCGGGACTCCGCGCCGAAACAAAATTTTACCCCACATCACAAGGGACACATGGCACATCCTAAGCCAACACGGGAAGGAGTTAGCGGGGACAAATAGGGATTTTTTCCTTAAGGATGAAGAAGGTGCAAGGGGTCAAATCCACCGCGCCTCTCTGTGTTGCCTCATGACACCACATGTCGCGTGTGCATTGGATGCAAATTGGTGGGTCGGCGAGGAGAATTAGGAAACGTTGGATTTTGAAGCACTAAGGCAAAAAAGGATCAGTGCCTCCAATGACGCCTCTGTAATCCAAGTGTCAGTCAATTATTGGCTGCGGGGATGTGGCAACGAGAGGAAGTGTAGAAAATTATCCAAATTTATTTTCAAAAATGCTAAGGTGTTAAATGATCTCGCGCCTCTATTATTGCCTCATGTAGCCACGTGGCAACACCTGATTGGCTGCGGGCCTGCGGAGTGGCAAAGAAAATATGGGAATTTTACCAACATTTTTTTGTTGAACTTAGATCATTTTTGACAACATGAAGGCTTGCATTTAGTGGAGTGGCGGGAAACTTCATGACTTTGCGATCCTTGGGACAAAAGCAAGAAAAGAAATTTTTAGCCCACGAGTAAGCCCAAAATATTTTATTCATTTAAATTTGTGAGTTAGATTATTTTAGAAGCCAAATAAAGTAAAAACTTCATAAGGCCATAACTTTCGACTGGGAGCTCTGTTTTTGGCAAACAAGGACTTTTTGGAAAGATCACAAATTCCTCTTTGCACAGGAAACTTAAGATTTAAATTTTGAAAAATTTTGAAGGGCCATTTTTAAGAAAACATCTTTCTCTCACTCAAAACGTGAACTAGATTGTTCACCTTATAAAATCTGTTAGAATTTTCCATAATTCCTTCTTAACATGACAAAAGGACATTTAATTTAGGATGTATTTACGGTTTAATTTTTTTATTGATGATCAATTTGATAGCAAAACAATCTGCAGTTTTTCCTTTGTTCGATTTGAAAGGATCCATAACCATTACTTAAGTGGTTTAGTTTGTTTGGGGGCACCTTAAACATATTAATTTTAATTAATGTTTCATTTTATTTTTCATTGTTGCAAGGGTCATTAAGTATATTTTTGATATAAAAATTTTAGAGTTCATAGTGAAATAAAAAAATGAATTTTATACCTTTGAAAACATAGATTAATCTATTTCTTTTGCCACACTATAAAAGAACCATTGAATTCATTCCATGCTAGTTTTATAAAGTTACCTTTCCTTGAATCGAATGTAGAAATGAGAATGCAGCATCTATTTTTAAAAAATCATGCATTTATGTAAAATAGAGTAATGTATTTTCTCCATACGCATTCACTTTTTCATCTTTCCAACAAAGATTTCAAAATACATTCAACAATCAAATTTCAGTTCCTAATAATGTCATTTTGAGGAATATAATACAATCTTCTATTAATTCAAAATGACACCCTTACAACATTTTCTTTGTTCCTTGAAATACAACATACATAATACAATCTTTCCTTGCTTTTGTTCAAAACCAAAATACAGAGCACATCTCTTTCATACTTCAAATCACAAATTATCATAGCCAATAAAAACATCCATCCATCAAAAATATATTACATTTCATCCACTTCTAGTGGAGGAAAAAAATATTTACAAATAGAACTCTCACAAGGACTATCAAAACTATCTTTTCCTTTTCTTGAAAAACAATATGCAAATCCTCTATTTTCAATTTGATCACAAGAAAATCGGGAGAATGGAAACACTCTCCATCCAACCAAGACATCCAATGAAAAGGATAAGCCATACTTCTTCATTCGCCTCCAAGCCCCAACCACAATGTAATAGAAGATGTGTTTCAAATAATGGCAAAAATGCTTCCACAACATACATGCGAAAATTCACATTTAAATACAGTCCAAAACAAAATGTATTTTACAACCACATAAAAACATAATTAGCAAAACTCGAGACTTCATCATGCAATCAAACGAGCAAGAAACTATGGGGATGCTACTTATGCCTCCTAAAGGGAAATGGGTATCACCACACGATTACAAACCGCCAAAATGTAGTATATCAAAACCCGACATGCCCTTATGCCTTCCCCAAGTACCCCTTATTCCTCACATTTCCTTATGCCTCCCCAACCTCTTATGGCACCCCATAACGAGTAAATAAATGCAAGCTATTTCTTTGTAAGGTGGGACTCAAATCCCAACTCCTCCACACTTATACCTCCCTAAAACACTTATGCCTCTAATAAAATACCCCATAGTCTTCTCTGCACCATCCCTAGGTAGTCTACCCAACCAGCCATCAAGCAAATAGAGAAACAACCATTCATACATTCATGAAAAGGAAAGAAGGGTATTTTCAAGAGCTAAGATCTTACCTCTCCATGATGGAGCTGTTCCAAGTTCCAAAACAACAGTTGTTTCCAATGCAAGCAATCCAAAAATCAACCAAGCACAAGGATTTGAAAATATTTCAAAGCTTCTCCAAAATAAATAGCTCCCAAAGGTAAATTAATTCACTCGAAATCAAGTATGCCAAAGTGAAGCAACCCAAAACAAGGTAATGAATTCAAAATTTATAGAAGAGGGAAGAGAAGAGGATGAGGTGGACCCATGTAGGATTCCACATCACACATCCTCAACTCTAACACAAAAGTCAACTTCATTCTCCAAAGCATGATAAATAGGTGGGTGAATAATATGACAATTTAGTTACACACTCCAAAACAAGCCCACAACCCATAAGGTCTGAATTTAATAAAATGTAAGAAAGTGCAATTAAAACATTCAACTTGACTTACAAAGATGCATAGAGAAAGTCTAAATTTTTAACTCTCCAACCCTAGGTATGGTTGGTAAATAACTTTAAGAGGTGTGGGACAATTTCAACTTATTCCACAAGCCTCCAAAATCAGTCTCCAAGGACAAATTCTAATTTCAAAAGGAGGTGGAGTGTTTCATACTCCAAAATTAACCTACACAACTCTTACACATACTTACACATACCTTACAACATTTCATACCATAGCCAACAAATTCAATAATTACTTTCTTATTTCCCAATTTGATTAATTTATTTTTAACAATATGATTATTCACATTATTTACCACAATTTAATTCAATAATGAAAAGGGAAGGCACATCACTTACAAAGCACATACAACATTAATAAAGGACCAAATAAAAGAAAACATAAATCCCTTGGTCACATTCGAAGGGGATCCCCCCAATGGAAATCCCTAACCACAAACAAACATATACAAACAATTACAAGTTTCCATGGTGACCTTGTTGAATTCATCTAGAATTCTAATGTGGTTGGTCTCCAATCCCCTGATGTTTGTTGTGATATTTTTAACATGCAAAATATAAATACCTCCTTCGGCCTCGTGGCCACATCAAAACATCCAAAATGAATATAAATATAATTCCAAAAACATATATACATATGAATCACAACATCATCAAGGAAAACATCAATATCATTTGTAGTTTTATCAACAACTATATGATCATCAAATTAATTCCAGTTTCTAGGTCTACTCAAAACATCCAAATATCACATGTCTAAACCACATCTATAATACACCATGTCGAATAGCATAGCATTATCAATATATAAAAGTTTCCAATAGTCATCATGCACCATATATGAATCAAAGTCAACAATAGTCCATTGTCCAACATCTAACATCATACTAAATCAAAACTATAACAATTTCCATAATATAGTCAATAGTGTCGGGATCAATAACTAAAGGTGTCGAAGGGAAGTGGGAACTACAAGATTCAACAGAATGGGAGTCTATGAGATCTTGAATGATATGGATAATGTTAAACCACATGTTGGTTAAGTGAAAGATACATTGATGATAGTAGTAGTAATAATTCACATTGAAATTATTACTTTTTGGATTACTTGCATCAACATCAAATGGTGGAGGGAGAGAAACAAGATTATACTTAAGAAATTATTTAAATACAATGTGCAAGGAACAATGAAAGAAAATAAACTATCTTTGTGTTGGTTAGATTTATAATTTTTTTATTGAGAAAAAGCATTTACATTGTCTTTTAGCATCATTAATCTTTCCTTTGAATGTGAACTTTCTTGGAAAATTTTCACTAGATGTGGTAAGAGTACTAGCAACATGCTTGAAATTATTCGTATGCAATAAATTTGTTTCCTTATCCTTGAGAATATAGAATAAATGGTCAAAATATTATAATTTTTCAAATAGGATTAATTCTTGCAAAAGAGGAAGAAAGATTTGTATTAATAGATCTTGTAGTTAACTATTGATTAATATATTTCTCATCTTAGTTAGCATAGTCTTGAAAGATAAGATATAATCATTAGTAGGTTCGTTAGATCCTAGTCATCATTTAGATAGTTTTGCATAATAAAACTTTTCTCCAATGTGAATAGAGGATTGCACTACAAATTAATTTTTCAAAGTAGTAAAATAGTGCACCAAATGTGTGGGAGATCATAGAACCATTATAGTTTAAACTCCTTAAGACTCTTAAGAAATATCTTGGTGAGAAATATGTCATGAAAGGAATAATAAATATAATCGACATGGATGGAATGAAGATGCTCATGGGGTATCCTTTTCCATCATAAATAGGGTGTTTAGGAGAGAAAAACACAATGTCGAAATAAGTAAAAACCTACTTCAGATTCAACCGGATTGTCAAGTAGATGAGTAGAATCCATTTCATGAGTACAAGTGGATGCACTTTGTTGTAATTATAAGATTTGAGCTTGTTATGTCAAATCAACAATTTGAAGGGCTTGCGTGTTAGATGAAGAAGTGTGTGAACCTTGAATGGTGGATGTAAGATGTATAGTAGTAATACTATTTCTATGAATAGGCATAAAAACATTGAGCATTAAGATTGTTGGTACCCAGTTTAACCTCCTTCAGAGACCAAGCAACATCATGGATTAGGCAGGACACTCGGAGGCGGATAGATAATCATGTATGTCATTTTATAACCGAGGAAGCAATCTATCTCGACTTATTGGCACTCGAGGCTTTGAAGGGAGCGGGTAGAAATGAAAGGATGTGATTTGATCCTCACTATTTTAGGTTTTACCTTTCAACCAAGGTAAGATAACCTATTTGGTAACCTTTGTTATTTGAAAGGAGATGCGGGTACCTTTCTTTTGCATAAATCTTATGGAGAAGGCCTTGGGAAAATATGATCAACACACCAAATCTAACTCTCACGAGTTGTCACTTCCAGATTATTTAGATATTCTCACACAAAGAGGAAAAGGTTACTAAAGACATTTGAGACCCCGCTTTGCTTCGCATGTTCGGGTGATGAGGATTGTTCATTGGCATACACACATGACAAACATGGGTAGGATGGGTAGGATTAGTTGTTAAATGAATTTTTGTGGGAGATGAGATAGGATGGGCTTGAATAACTAGATCCTTGAGAGCTTATTCAAAATGGAAAGATTCAATCAACAAATGCCACAAAAAGTTGAATCATTTCTTCAACTAGAATATGTGCTTCAATGGGGCCAGTTATCACTCTTTCACACAACCTTGTGGCATTATATCATGAAAGCTCAAGTTAGAGGACCCAATAAAGCACCAATATTTAGACCAAGTCACGCCCGAGGTACACCCGAGAAGCTTACGAGAGAATCTCTATCAACAAAATGAAAGAAAAGTGATTATAAACCATGTATCCCACTCTCGGATGAAGGCTCTTCCGAGAAATGAAATTAAAGATGCCACTAAACTATCGAAAGGACTTTGAGACCTATGTGATTGGACCCTATTTTGGTAGAATATTGTAATAGAAACAATAAAAACTACTCGTATGCATTCGAGAGATGAAATAAATACACTTTACTCAAGATTAACACATAATAACTCAAAATTTGATCAAATTTATCTGCAAGGGAAAGTTTCCATAACAATCTCAATGCTTTTCAATGGATGTACACTTGCAACCACCTTGACATGATCAAATTTGATGCAAAGAGAGATATATAGGCTTCTCTGGATGGCTTCTCAAAATGGATGGGCTCTGTCAAGCTTTTTTCTAATTAAGAGGATTAGCCCTGACCTTTCCAAAAACTCCCAACCATTTGCACAAAAAATTTGTGCCATTTATAAAATTTCCAACAGAGCCCCTTCCTCTGAAAAGATAAAAACTTTAAATACACCAGTGTTCACCATGATTCTTTAGTGATTCACAAAATCAGATCTATAAAATTCTCCAGGTGCTCGAGGGAAAATATCTTCGATTTCTTCCCGCATTCAACTCCTTATTGAGAAAAAACATGCCTCCATCCATTTTCCAACCACTTATACCCCATATCTATCAAATTTGGCCCCTTGTGTGCTCAAGAGAAGAAAAAAAAAACCAAATCGGGCCTGAGAGTCAAACTTTTTAATGGAGAAAGACGTCTTCATATCTCTCCCACCAAACTCTAGATATTAAAATTAAATTTCCCCTCTCTTTGGCGTGCAAAAAAATAGCAAGAAATCATGAAGACTCGCACTCCCAAAATTTTTACCAAAAAATGGGGGGGGGGGAATTATATTTAGACACTCAGCAGTCATTGATCTTGATTTGAATGTGGGTCATCCACGTGGAAGATTCAAAAATGTGCTTGGGGCTTCCTTCACCTTTTCTCGACCCTTTTGAAGAAATGGAAAAATTTCCCATTTTTCCCCATGCCTCCGCTCCCGAAAAATGGGCCTAACACATTTCTGAGGTGGGTCCACTAAGGAACTGCGGAAAAATTCTACCATTTGACTCTCTTTTGGAAAAGGAAACTTTTTCCAAGTTTCCCCCGCAGCTCCGCCCTTCCGCTTCTAGTTTCTAATGTGGGTCCTAGCGGAACCACGGGTCCTTTTATGCCTTTAACTCCTTTTCCCTCAAAGGGAAAATTTTTCAATTTTCCTCCGCAAGCCCGCACCTCCGCCGTTGACCGTGGCAAAACATGACTATTTCCCATCGGGCTCATGGGTCATTTTTGACATTTTTGACCATTATGAAGCAAAGAGGTGAAAATTTTAAGTTACCTCCGATGGTCCACTTCCCTGCCCCTTATGACTTTTCAAACTTCCACATGTCACCACGGCGCTCCTTAAGGTGGTCCCAAAAATGTGATACGTTGAATGAGCGTAGGCTCGCCATGTGTCCTACTCCGACATAATTTGTTTAAAGGATTGAAGATATGTGGAAGGTTCCACTTGTCAAACTCGAGGTAGTCTCCTTTCCCATTGAAAAGTCTAATAAAATATGCAAAGCAAGCGGAGTGCCACATATGTCATCCTAGTGCTTCCTTAAGATGGTGCCCAAAGCGAGACTTTGAACAAGCGCGGTCTCGCCGACGTGTCCCTGTTCCACCAAAATGATCCAACTAC
>CM031243.1:854092232-854328251 GCA_018340775.1 Taxus wallichiana var. yunnanensis
CAAATGACATGCAACAAGCAGGGAACGAATGTACATTCAAAATTGTATGTGGGGGTGTTTGGAACATCAATGGAAAGAAAAGTGAATGAGGGAGATGGAATGGAATGAAGGAAAGAGTGGAATGGAATGAATTGAAAAGAACATGCAAGAGTTAGGTAAAAACAGAGCCTAATATTGCACGAAGAGGAAAGATGAATAACTAACACAAATAAAATGGAGTTTGAGTTAGCTAAACAAGAATGTGTAAAAGGGAACACACGTGAGCAAGTAGATAATCAGAGCTTGATCACTGTGAACTAGAACAACAGATTAATAACGTTGACAATAAGATCAAAGACAATATTTGCATGCAAGATTCAAACACTAACATCTAATGAACATAAGAACATCAAATGCTATAAGAGACAATGAATGGGACACAAAGTTCATATTTCATTAACTCCAAAATGTCTTCTCAAAAGAACACAAAGTTTCTTTCTTTGAAGTAAAGCTTGCATACAAAAGTATTTTCTTCTCCTCTCTCAAAGTCACCCTTACAAATGAGCCCTCACTTCCTTTTATAACCCAAAAGTTGGTTACAAAGTAGTTAGGGTTTTACATGATCATTAAATAAGGCACTTAAGTGACCTTTGACTTTTTCAACCAACTTTATTAAAAAGTGACTAAAAATAGAAACCACTTAAGTTAAAAAGTCATTTAAGGAAAAATACATAAATAAAAGAAATGGGTACATGTGGACCCCACTTAAATGACTTAGACACACACATAGACATCCTAGTCAACAATGCGCCACCTAGATCAAGACACCTAGGATCAGTGCCTTATCCATTGGGCCAAGAGTCCACCTATCCCGGTCGTACGGGAATGAACTCATTGACCGTGCTCCACAATCCTCCATGATGACAAGAGAGCTGAGCTTGAAACTTGAGCAATTCATCCACCCCTCCGTTTGAGCAACATCCTGGTGTGAGAAAGTTTGTCTTCATTTGTATTCACATTCACAATTACACACAATTCTCCACATGCTCTAAATACCTTTCCATGGTGAATTATTCATTTTTCACGAGATCGTAGTCGTTACGCCACCTTGGCTTGTCAGAATCCAACTTTTGATCTTTCGCCATTGAGAAGATCTTCCAAGAGCCAAAATTGCAATTCACTTCCTGGAGTTATGTCTTTTGTCTTTGTCACCATCCCAAAGTGTTGGCATTCTGATTCACTCACGATCGTCCAATTCGAGAACATCCAACTTTAAGACTGGCCGATGAAGTATTGTGCACGCTGCTAATTGAGAGCTGACAGGACACGCTTGAATGATGTGGCCTTGCTTGATGATCCACACAATTGTACTTATCATTGGTCTTGGTTTTTTGATGAATAGATCTCATACAATGATCAAGTGAAAACAATTGATGTAGACAAGATTCTCCCATTATCGATCTCTGCCGATAACAATGGCTTTTGACTCCAAAGAGACCAATGCCAATAGCTACGACTTATACCGCATAATGAGGAAGTTAGAGGTTGCTTCCACTTTCGGAGCCATTGGAGTTGAATCGCCACACTATGCAGGTTTCGTGGTGCATCCATGCAAGTGATGACCAATTCAGAACAAGCGTCAGGAAAATTGTGACTCGCCTTCGGTTGATATGCGATCGCAGAATCGACCTATGTCGACGTGTCCCAAGTTAGTATCGATGATGTTCTCATACTCTGAATGGAGCGTCGAGGTGAGTAGAATGCCTTAGAACCTATACCGTAAACATCATTTTGTTTGGAGATGACATGATTGTGACAGAAACATGATTTCAGGCTATTACTTCCATCTTACAAAACTACACAAATCACCTGTAAAACTAGCCTGGTAAAAATACCAAACGTCACCTTGAGCATCTAAAAATTGGCAAGGAGCATATGAAGGTGAGGATAATTGAACAAAATAATTCATTTCTCTTGATGATCATCTGAGTCTAAAATATCAACTCTCAAAGTGAGTCACCTTGACAAACAAACTAAAAAATGCGCATAAGAAAATCATGCAAACTACATTTTATTTGACTCGTGAAAATATCAAACGAAACTCACCCTTGACATCTTTAAATTTTTGCAAATAAGTACATGAATGTGGGAATAATTCAATGAACCAAACCATTTTCTCTTGACGATCATCTGGGCTCGAGATATGGATTCTCAAAGTAGGCCTTCCACCAAGTTGAAACTATGCGCTGCAAAAAAATCAAACAAAACCGGGTTTTTTGGGTTCGTGAAAATATCAAATGAGGTGTTGTACATTTGAAATTTGGAAAATGAGTATATGAAGATGGGGAGAATTCAATGAACCAAACCTTTCTTCTCGATGATCATCCAACTTCGAGATATCGAGCTCCAAAGTTGATTACTTGACACAATACCATGCACAAAAATAAATAATTTTCCGCATCTATTGTTTTCTTCATTAAATTCATTTTTTTTTTGCCGATATAATCGGTAATGCATTTGAATGCATGATATTTTTGAATAATTTACATCATTTGAAGTTCTCACATTAATGCATTATGAAATCATTTTTTAAAAAATTCTCTCGATTTTGATGATTCGAGCTAAATCGTTGAATTTTTTTTTTGAAGAATTTTTTTCACACGTGACATCGTTTTTCTTTTAACATGAATGATCTATTCGCATTCATTGGAGTTTCATTTCAAGAATGAGTTGGCTTTCTTCTTTAAACGTGTTGATCTGTTTTACTCTCCATGTGCATGCTCAACAAAGCCAAATGCTTTCTCTTAGTGTTTTTTCTTTCTCCCATGCATGCAATAATTCTTGGCTATTTGGAATATTTGATTTTTTTTCACAATGTGAATGTTTTTCTCCTAATTGAAGCTTGTAATCTTTATAAATTTTTCATCTCCTTTTAAATGCGTGGAATTCTTGTATATAATGAATGGTATTTTTGGTATTTTTTCTTAAAATATTTCCTCTCCAATGCTTTAAACTTGGCTGTTCTAAATTCATGTGAAATGGTGTTATGTTCTTATTTTTTTAATGTTGTGTTTGTTTCCATATGTCAAATGGAAGCTTCAAAAAATTTCTTCTTGAATAATTGATGGACTGGAATCCTCTCAATTTTTGGATGAGTTTTTTTTGCCTCCTCCTCATAATGTGCAATTTCCTCATCCATGCCTCTCATGGAAATCCTTCAAATCACTTCAACATATTTCTTTTGCCCCATTTGACCTTCACATTAATGGATTTCAGAGCAATTTTGGCATGATTTGATTTTCTTGCTCATTTTAAACACTGTTGTTATAGGCACAATCACCGTTTGCTGACACTAATCCAAAATGGAATTTCACATATTCTCTTCAAGTGAAATGATAGGAGATTTGCTCATGTTGCGGAGATCATGTAAATGATGAAAAAAGTAGGTGAGTTCCAATTGGAAGCCCTTGGGAGTTAAAGAAGGCATTACAAAGCTTTGAATTGCTTGGTGTAAAGGCATAACTGTTCTTTTTTGATTTTTCTTTTCAAATGCTTAATTCTTCCATGTCATGCGATAAATTTGTTTTTGTTTTTGATAATTTTCTTTCAAACTAAAAACAAATTTCTTTTGGGAGCATGTTAATTCCTAGTCTTCTATGGTTAAAGGCGTGGACTTTTTTTGGCAAGTGAATGGATTACTTTCTTTCCTTCAAAATTTGCGTGGAAAATCTCTTTTCTTGCAATTGGAAATGATGGAACATTGGCTTGCTTGCTTCCACATTGGATCTTTGATTTTATTCCTTTTAATCCTAATTTTTTGTGTTTGGAATTTTTTTGATTTTGACCAACATTGAATTGGCTTGCTTTTCCTATGGAAATGATTATCCCTTGACAAACGTGGAATTGATTTACCTCCTTCACCAAGTGTTGAATTTCCTTCTTTGTGTGGAGATTGTCCAGAAGTGCCTTTTTTTGAACTTTGTCTTTGAATTCTCCTTATTTTCGTTGGATTCTCCCTTCTTTGGAATTCTTTTCTTATGTGGATGTTGTTTGCTTCAAAATCAAATGTGTTTTTAATCTCCCTTGGTGCCACCAGGAGAAGTTCTCTTGGGCTATCCTCTTTTCACTTGTGTATCACATGTCTTTTTTGCATATGCTTTGAATTTTCCTTCCTTCCAATGCATGGTGTTGAATTTCCATGAATGTCCTCCTTCTCCTGCGTGGAATTCTTGGACTGTTTGTTATTTCTCCTTTTCTATGGCCTTTTCTTTTCTGTCCTCCTCCTTGTATTTCTCCTTCACAATGGCATTCATGCGTGAAATTATATTTGTTTGATGGATGTGATAAAAATATTATGTTTCTTAGAAGAAATAAGAAGCAATTTAGAAAGCTTCGTACGACTCTTTCCAACGAGTTTGACGGAGGAATTTATGAGGGTTAACCCAACTTCCCCTCTTCCTGGTAGTGGAATTAATTGCCAGGGGGAAATGGGGAAAGCAACGGCCAATTGCCAACGGAATGGCAAAGTGGGCTGGCAATCCCCGTTTTATTTCCCCATGTGGGAAATCGGGAGATTTTTTTCCATTTTCCAATTCATTAATTTGGCAATTGGGGGAAGAAATCCCACAAGCGGGGATTTAAAACAATTTTGTCCAGAAAAGGGAAATCCGGGCCCAGAAGCCAATTTGGCATCCCCGACAATGGGAAGCGGAAGCTTATTTTTCCCCGGAAATTAAAAAAAACTTGTCGAATGAATTTTAATTAATATTTATTTAATTAAATACTCCAAAGTTATTAAAAATTAATTTTATTAAACAAAGAGTAATTAATTAATTAATATTTAACGCGATTTGAGACTTGACGGGAGGAGTTCTCACCCGAAATGGACGAAACGAAGACCAGAATGATCACAAAAATGAGACGGTCATGATGAAAGTGATAAACCACGCAAAGTAACACTTTTGAAAAATTTCAAAATTTCCATTTTTTTTATTTTTTATTAATTTTACGTGAAGTCAAAATTGGCTGATAACAACTAGCTCTAATTGGGGACAAGGACTTCATGGACGCAACAACGAACCTAGACCAAAATATTCATGAACATGATCTCAAAATGATGGGGCACAAAAATGGGATGACACAAGAGAGGAGACCAAAAGATGGGGAAAAGAAACAAACCAAAATCCTAATTACTTATGTACATACGGGGAACAACCCGTTTTCAATTTTGATATTGCTTGAGATATTGCCCACATAGGGGCAAAGGAAATGAGTTCCATCAGGATACGCCAAGTAATAGGTGTATCTCCACATAAATGTCTAATTTTGAAAGGGCCTAGCCACAACGAATCAAACTTCCCATGCTTTCCTTTTGGTTCACGTCTCTTGTCCTAGAGAAGAACCAAGTCATTGATTTGGAATTGCCTCTCTTTGGTTTTCCTGTCAAACAACCTCTTTACCTTGGATTGATGTTCCTCGATCCTGTTTTCCACTTGACTTCTTTGTTCCTCAAGCTTGCTTAGGAACATGATCCTTTTATCTAATGCATTGGTGAAGCATTCATCATCAACTGCTTGGGCTAATTTTAATGTTGGTAACTCCAGTGTGATGGGAATTTGAGCATCGGTTCCATACAAAAGTTGAAATGGAGACATCCCGATTTCTCTTTTGGGAGTTATGCGGTCAGCCCACAATGCATCATATAACTTTTGTGCCAAGTTCTTTGATTTTCTTCTACTAACTTGCGCACATGATAGTAATGATGTTTTTGTTACTGGATTATGCTTGACCATTTCCCTGAGGGTAGTAATCTGATGAATGAGACAAAGATATCCCATACCCATAACAAAAACCTATCATCTCTGTAAGAAAAAAATTTGAGGCATTTTCCATCACGATCTTGTGTGGAATTCCATAACAAACCAATATATTTTCTTTGATGAAGTCACAGATTACCGCAATAGATGTTTGTTTCACTGGTATAGCTTCTACCCACTTTGTAAAGTAGTCAGTTGTGGTGAGCACGTGAGTATGACCAGCACTAGAATTAGGATTCAGAACCCCGATGAAATCTAAACCCCATTGTTGAAAGGGTTCTTCAATGACAATTGGCTTCAAAGGCAAAGCTGCCAATTTTGGTCTTCCAACAAATTGTTGACAAGCTTCACATTTTGTCACCCATTTCTGAGCATCGAAAACATAGTGGGCCAAGTAATAATGTGCTCACAAAATTTTATGAGTCATCACAGGCCCAGAGAAATGACCACCGCAAGCATGATTGTGAAAAGCTTCCAACAACCTAGGTTGTTGTTCTTTATCAACACATCTGAGGAACATGTCATCAATTCCTTTCTTGAACAAAGTGTTGTCCCAAATGACGTACCTGATAACTCTTAGTTTGATAGCTCTTTTTCCTTAGTTGTCAGATTCTCTGACACTCACCATATGTGAGAAAGTAGGCTATATCAGAATACCATTCATCTGTGGTACTGATAAAAACTACCAGTGGTAAATTTTCCTCAATTGGTTCTTCTTCAGAGTCATCTCGTGGTTCATTCTCTGCGATGAGTTGGCAGAGTCCTCTTCCTCGAACCAACTTGGTAGGCTTGATATCCAAATCATATTCCTGGATCTTGGAGACCCAATTACCTCTTTTAGATCCTGGTTCTGTTGTTGTCAAAGATCGATTTAACAGCGGTGTCTGGAACTAAGACTTTGGTGTGAATTCAACACATAGTACCTGAAAGTGTTTCAAGGCTCTCACCACCGCGTACGCATGCTCTCAAGGGGAGTGTAATTGAGTTCATGTTTCTTGAATCCAGAACTCATGAATGCAATAGGAGATTCGATTCCCTCTTGATTGTGTTGAGTCAAGATGGCAGAGATTGTGTGTGAAGCATAACAATAGATTATGAAATCCTTTTTAAAATCAGACACACCAATGTAGGGCTTTTGCAATAATGCACCTTTGATTTTTCAAATGCCTCTCTACCTTCCTTTGACCATTTGAAGGATTATTTTCCTTTCATCATATCAGCAATTTCTTTAGTCAGCTCAACAAAATCTAGCACAAACCTTCTCAAAAATTCACCTTCCCAAAGAATGAGTGGACTCCAAGCTTACTTGTAGGCAAGGAAAGATTCTTGATAGCTTGAACACACTCAAGATCGATCTTAGTTCCTTCCTTAGAAACAATATGACCTAGGAGTTTCCTTTCGTAACTCCAAACACAAAATTTTTTGGATTCAGAGAGATCTTATGAAGTCTACACCTTTGCAATATTTTCTCTAAATCTCTTAGGTGATCTTCTCTTCTTTGAGAACACTTGTCAAGTCATCTAGGTATATCACGATGATCTTGTCTTTATAATCTATGAATGCCATATCCATAGCCCTTTGAAAAGTAGCACTGACATTGATCAAACCAAAAGGCATTCTTCTATACGTGAACGTACCCCAGGGGGTGGTGAACGCGGTTTTATGTTGATCTTCTCTAGCCACTTCAATCAATTATAACCAGAGAAACCATCTAGCATGGATAGCATTTCCGATCCAGTTACTACCTGCAGAATATGGTCCATGATCGGCAAGTGGATAGTTATCCTTCAAGGAAGCTTGATTAAGATTGCAGAAATCCACACAAATCCTAATTTCTCCATTTTTCTTGAAACCGGTACAATATTAGCTATCCAGGTCAAATGTCGAATAGGAAACACTATCCACGCATCTAAAATCTTTTGAACTTCATGAAATATTGTCCCTCGTAATCTTGGGATTATATTGTCTTTGCTTTTTCCTAAAGGAACTACACCAGGCTTCAAGGGTATGGCATGCTCCATTTCCCTAGGTTGGAAAGACTTCAAGTCTTCATATGAGTAAGCCAAGACGTCAGAATATTTGGTAAGGAGGCTTATGAATTTCTTGCACTCCTCAGGTGAGAAACACTTACCGATGTTGACTAGGTGAGGTTTATCCTTGTACCGATGTTAACTTGCTCATAGTCGCAGAAATTCACAGGTCCTTCCTACTCTTTCTCTTTGATAAACCTGTCATGTTTATCAAAAATTTCTTCAAGTGAAACCAATCCTTTGGGAATTTTATTTCCTTTGAGTTGAATGATGCCATCACTAGATCTTCGTTCTCAACTCCTTCTTGAATGGGTGAGGTCATCGATTCACGAAATGTAGAATCACTTCCTTCAAAGTACAATTGTTCAAAATTATCCCTCTTTTCCAAGAAAGCAATAATTTGTTGATCATCATTGAATACTTGCCAATTTTCTGCATTATCAGAACACTTGGCCTAAAAACCATTTCAATGGTGTATTTGTCTTGATCAAACTCTGAATGAGGAATCATTAATGAAGTTGAGACTACTAGAGAATCTGCTTTGTCATTCTTTTCACGAGGGACAAATTTTATGGAAAAAGCATCAAGACTTCTATCATCCCACACTTTATTTCTGTAGTGTCTCAAATGATCATTCTTTACTTGGAACTGATTTCTTACTTGTTTCACGATCAATTCCACATCTCCAAAGACTTCCAAATTTTTTATCCCTTTCTCCTCTACAACTTGGAGGCCAAGGATTAATGCCTCGTATTCTACAGTGTTATTAGTATTTGAAAATTCAAGTTTGTAGGAAAAAGGAAATATTTTACCATTTGGAGATATGAGCACCACTCCTATGCCATAAACCCATCGAGCAACAACTTCCATCAACTCAAGAGTCCAGATCTCATTGGAATCTTGGCAAGTGATCTCAGGGGTATGAATTTCTGCAATCATCATATAATTACCCATACTTGAGCCTTGGAAAAGGATCTGTGCATGAGAGGATCTTCGGTTTTAGTTACCGTGAACTTTTCCTGAGCTTCTAGCATTAGCTTCTTCATTTCTCCATTGATAGGGATCATGGCATGAGACCAATCCATTTGAATCTCTCCACCTAGATCTCTGCAAAATTTCCTTGCTCAACAACATACCATACGAAGTGGGAATGTCAACAACTAAAATAGTTACCTTAACTCACTTTTGAGGGAATTGGGCTAAAACCATTTGGGCATCTTTAATCTACCCGATCAGAGGAACTTGCTTGGTTTCCATGGAGTAACATGATCCGAATGTTCTCGTATAAGTCAAACCAAGAGCATGTGCTACTTTTTCAGCATCACATTATCCGAGGCTCCAGAGTCTATAATGCAATTACTTAATTTGCATCCATTGATCATAAAAGGACACAAAGAAAGGTTCAATCTTTTCATTTGAAGGTGTAGTGGCCGCCACAATATTTTGAGTTTTCCCATCTTTGGGAGTTTTTAGAATTCCTTTGGAGGAATGAACAATAGAGTCACCTTTGATAAACTAGACCAATTTCTCGAGTTGATCCTTATTGGACTTCAAGTACTTTGCCTGTGACATGGAAATTTTTGTTTTATTGATATGATCAATGATATCAAATTTGGGCAAAGTAACCATACTTGATGTCTCAGATACTAGTTCTTTCGAACTTGATGATGGCACACTTTTGACCTTTGCTTCGGGCTTGGTTGATATTGATGTAGAAGAAGAAACTTTCTTCGTAGCTGATTTATCTATGGATTGACTCAACAAAGGTTCTCCTTTCTTTAAGATAGTTTTGACCTTAGGAGTCTCAGCTATCTTTGATTCTTTGGAAGCTTCTTTAATTTTGGATTCTTTAGGAACTTCCTTGGAAACCTCTTTATCTCCCACTTAGTGGTATTTTTCTCCTTTTTCTGAGAGCATGTGAAGACAACGAAAGATTGGCTATTCATATCTTCTATAATTTCTTCGTGTATTCATCTTCTTCTTCTAAACGGTACTCAAGAAATGATTATTACTTTCTCCCTCAGGATCTTCAACTTTAGGTTCAGATGTTCCAAAATCCGGCTCTTCCTCATCAACCTCGATGACTTCAACTTCATCGTCACTTTCTTCAATGACATCACATTTTGAGTTAGTTGTGGGAGCTTCTTCAATAACAAGCCTCGTCGGAGGACCTATGTAATCCTGGCTTTGTTGGGAATGTAGCCTTTCCTTGGAATGTCTTTGTAAGGAGAGGGTTTACTACTCTGAGCAACTTTCTTTTTCAAAGCTAGCACATCATTAGCTAACTTAGTAAGTATAGCTTCTGAAGCATTGGGGTTTCTTGACTCTTTCCCTTGAGGGAAGTTTTCTTGAATTTTCCTACCATGATTAAGTCATCCTCAATTTCTATGGCCAAGGATTGAGCAAGTTCCAAAGTAGCCACTCTAGCCCTTCTCAGCTGATAGCACACTTCTGGTTGTTGTGCGTTAATAAAGAAACATTTTTGTCCATCAAGATTCAGGCGAATCCCGATAGGAACTTTATTCACCATTTTGTTGAATTTAGCCACGAAATTCCTCATGGGTTCGTTGGCTCTTTCTTCACTTGAGATAGTTGGGCAAGAAGAGCATGTTCATCTTCTATCCGTCTTGAATCGATCTTCAAACTTAGTTTTCATATCATTCCAATTTGTAATGCATCCATTTGGTAGATGATGAAACCAATCTGCAGCAACATCATGCAATGTTTCAACGAAGAGGTGAATAAAAAAATCTTCATATTCTACCGATAAAAACAACACATGTAGCGAAAAAGGCAGAAATATGGTCATCTGGTGATGTCTTCCCATCTCCATCGAACTTGGGAAGAATCTTTCTCGATCCTCGTGGGAGTTCATGTCGAGTGGTAAGGCCAATGGGCCTATGGCATTTCCCCATGGTACGTTGACTGCCATTTTGGGAAAGGTGGTATGCGAAGGTAAAACAACGTGAGCAAGGACAAGTGCTTGACTGGTAGTGATTCCTTCCTTGCTTTCTCTTTCAGGACTTGATGCAAGGCTTGCAGATCTACAAGGTGTGTTCTTCTTTGGAGGAGATAACTTGAAACCAAACTTTCCTTGAAAGTCAAAAATGGGATCAGATCGACCTTTAGCTTTTTCTCCTCACGTAAACCTCTTTCCTTCCAGTTTGAAATCTTTATTGTGAAGGGATCACTTGACATGTTCTAATCAGCTCTAGCCTTTTCTTCACTCTCTTTCTTGAGCTATTTGCGTCTGAATAACTCTAGCAAATCTCGCGGCTTTCTCTTATTCATTATCTAGTACTGATGTGGCAAGATGAAAATGATAGTTGTTCAGTGCACTTTTCCCAAATAACTTGCCTCAAATCTGATGATATGTCTTCTTGAGTATCTACAAAAACAAGATTTGGTTGCAAGATAGGTGGGTTACTTGTAATAGTCATACAAATTATTACCTTGGTGGAAGAGGACCGTCGATGAACAACGATCAACACGTGTCCAGAGGTCTTCTGGCTGCCACAAGTGCAGTGCTCTTCTTCTAAGGTCTTCAATGTAGATTTCTCTGTCAATGGCTCTATCAACAACCAAAAATTGCTGCAAGCTTTCACTGTTTTCCCAAGCTACTTGTTCGAAGGTTGGCAGTAATGTCTCCTTGAAAATCTTCGTCGAGCACAAGGTTGGTTGAAGAACTAGAGCTTGTGCAGAGGGGATAGTCATAAAGATTTAACCAAACATTGGTTAACAATTCTTGAATCCCTAGTAGAGTTGAGTCACCAAAAATGTTAGCATATGGATTTGCACGCATGCAAATGACATGCAACAGTGTGGGAACAAAGTCCCTCCTCAATGAAGGTGAGGTTGCCTTTATTGAAAACCAAAACAGTATTTACATATGTACATTCAAAATTGTATGTGGGGGGTGTTTTGGAACATCAATGGAAAGAAAAGTGAATGAGGGGGATGGAATGGAATGAAGGAAAGAAATGGAAAGGAATGAATAAAAGGAACATGCAAGAGTTAGGTAAAACAAAGCCTAATATTGCACGAAGAGGAAAGAGGAATAACTAACACAAATAAAATGGAGTTTGAGTTAGCTAAACAAGAATATGTAAAAGGGAACACACGTAAGCAAGTAGATAATCAAAGCTTGATCACTGTGAACTAGAACAATAGATTAATAACATTGACAATAAGATCAAAGATAATATTTGCATGCAAGATTCAAACACTAACATCTAATGAACATAAGAACATCAAATGCTATAAGAGAAAATGAATGGAACACAAAGTTCATATTTCATTAACTCCAAAATGTCTTCTCAAAAGAACACAAAGTTTCTTTCTTTGAAGTAAAGCTTGCATACAAAAGTATTTTCTTCTCCTCTCTCAAAGTCACCCTTTACAAATGAGCCCCTCACTTCCTTTTATAACCCAAAAGTTGGTTACAAAGTAGTTAGGGTTTTACATGATCATTAAATAAGGCACTTAAGTGACCTTTGACTTTTTCAACCAACTTTATTAAAAAGTGACTAAAAATAGAAACCACTTAAGTTAAAAAGTCATTTAAGGAAAAATACATAAATAAAAGAAATGGGTACATGTGGACCCACTTAAATGACTTGGACGCACACGTAGACATCCTAGTCAACAATGCGCCACCTAGATCAAGACACCTAGGATCAATGCCTTATCCATTGGGCCAAGAGTCTGCCTATCCCAATCATATGAGAATGAACTCATTGACCGTGCTCTACAATCCTCCAAATGACAAGAGAGCCGAGCTTGAAACTTGAGCAATTCATCCACCCCTCCGTTTGAGCAACATCCTGGTGTGAGAAAGTTTGTCTTCATTCGTATTCACATTCACAATTACACACAATTCTCCACATGCTCAATACCTTTCCATGGTGAATTATTCATTTTTCATGAGACCGTAGTCGTTACACCACCTTGGTTTGTCAGAATCCAACTTTTGGTCTTTCGCCATTGAGAAGATCTCCAAGAGCCAAAATTGCAATTCACTTCCTGGAGTTATGTATTTTGTCTTTATCACCATCCCAAAGTGTTGGCATTATGATTCACTCACGATCGTCCAATTTGAGAACAGAACAACTTAAAGACTGGCCGATGAAGTATTGTGCACGGTGCTAAACTGAGAGTTGATAGGGACATGCTTGAATGATGTGGCCTTGCTTGATGATCCACACAATTGCACTTGTCATTGGTCTTGGTTTGTCGATGAATAGATCTGCCACAACGATCAAGTGAAAAAATTGATGTAGACAAGATTCTCCCATTATCGATCTCTCCGATAATAATGGCTTTTGACTCCGAAGAGACCATATGCCAATAGCTACGACTTATACCGCATAATGAGGAAGTTAGAGGTTGCTTCCATTTCGAGCCATTGAGTTGAATCGCCACACTATGCAGGTTTCGTGGTGCATCCATGCAAGTGATGACCAATTCAAAACAAGCGTCATGAAAATTGTGACTCACCTTCGGTTGATATGCGATCGCAGAATCGACCTATGTCGATGTGTCCCAAGTTAGTATCAACGATGTTCTCATACTCTGAATGGAGCGTCGAGGTGAGTAGAATGCCCTGGAACCTATACCACAACATCGTTTTGTTTGGAGATGACATGATTGTGACATAAGCGTGATTTCAAGCTATTACTTCCATCTTACAAAACTGCACAAATCACTTGTAAAACTAGCCTGGTAAAAATACCAAACGTCACCTTGAGCATCTAAAAATTGGCAAGGGAGCATATGAAGGTGAGGATAATTGAACAAACAATTCATTTCTCTTGATGATCATCTGAGTCTAAAATATCAACTCTCAAAGTGAGTCACCTTGACAGGCTGAAAACTGCGCACGCAATGCAGCGAAATCATGCAAACTGCATTTTATTTGACTCCGTGAAAAATATCAAACGAACTGTTGTACATTTAATTTTTGCAAATAAGTACATGAATGTGGGAATAATTCAATGAACCAAACTGAACCAAACCATTTTTCTTGATGATCATTTGGGCTCGAGATATGGATTCTCAAAGTAGGCCTTCCGCCAAGCTGAAACTGGGCGCGCGGCAAAATCAAGTAAATTGGGTTTTTCTTGGGTTTGTGAAAAATATCAAATGAGGTGTTGCACATTTGAAATTTGGAAAATGAGTATACGAAGATGGGAAGAATTCAAGGAACCAAACCTTTCTTCCTGACGATCATCCGTCTTCGAGATATCGAGCTCCAAAGTTGATTACTTCGACAGCTACTACCCGCGGCACGTTCTTTCCGCATCTATTATTTTCTTTATTAAATTCATTTTCTTTGTGCCGATATACATCGGTAATGCATTTGAATGCATGATATTTTTGAATAATCTGAATACTTCTCACAAATGCGTTATGAAAATGATTTTTTAAATTAAATTCTCCCGATTTTTAATGACTTCGCATAGATCAATTCAAATTTTTTATTCGCCTTGCTCACGTTCCTTGGTTGTGTTTCCTCCATGCATTCATTGGAGCTTCATTTCACTAGTGGCTGGCTTTCTTCTATCTTTCACGTGCTTGATCTTCTACATTACTCTCCACGCTGGCTTGCTCAACAAAGCAAATGCTTTCTTTTAGTGTTTTCTTTGTTCTCCCATGCATGGACAAAATTCTTGGTTGTTTGGAATATTTGATTTGGACAGCAATGTGAATGTCTTTTCTCCCCTACGTTGAAGCTTGTAATCTTTATAAATTGCTATCCTCCTTCAAAATGCGTGGAAGCTTGTATTTGTTGACTCTTTTTTTCTTAAAATATTCCAACTGCATTTAAATTCCTCCTTGCTATATGGGTGTTCTTATTTTCTTGTTTTGTTTCCATACGTCAATGGCTCCTCTTCAACAACTTTTTCTTCTGATAATGGAGTCACATTAACCTCTCCAGTTGTTGGCTACTGCCTTTTTAGCCTCCTCCAGATCTTGTGCAATAGTCTCATCCATGCCTCCTTCCTTCAAATCACCAACATTTGGTTTTGCTGCATTTGACACTTTTGTATCAACTATGGATTCTAACTGAACTAGTTACATGCACTATGGTATTTGTAGCCAACACTATCATTATAGGCACCAACACATTGACAAGTCTTGAAGAAAATGGAGCAACAACATATGCTGAAGCGACAATGGATAGCTGGCATGACACCAGTTGCAGGAGAAGCTATGGGAACAGATGAAGCCAAAGCAGGTGAGACAACTCCAGTCAATGTGGAAGCAGTGGGAGTTAAAGAAGGCATTACAGTAGCTGGAATTGCTGGTGTAAGAGGCATAACTGGTCCGGTAATTGTTGGAGTTACTGTTGAAGCTAAAACTAGGGTGTAATGTAACCCATGCTAAGAATAAGGTATATTTGGAGATGCTTTTGCTTTGGAGAAGAAGCTACCACAACTATCACTGGTGAGGGAGCCACAGATAACGATCCTTCAGAGCTTATGGTGGGATTTGCCTCTATTTTGGCAAGTGAATGGATTACTAATTCTCTTCCTTCAAAATCTGCATGGAAAACTCCTTTTCTGCCTGGCAAATGATGGAACGTTGGACTGTTTGCTTCCACATTGGATCTTTGATTTTATTCCTTTTAATCCTAATTGTTGGTGTGTTGGAATTTTGATCCTTGACCAGCATTGAATCCTTGCTTTGCCTTGGTGTAGAATTCTCCCTTGACTTGCGTGGAGATTATTTCCTTCACCAGCGTTGAATTTCCTTTTGTATTTACGTGGAGATTGTCCGAAAGTGCGTGGATTTTTGTTGTCTCAAGGTTGAATTCTCCTTATGCTTCCACGTTGGATTCTCCCTGCAACTTGGACTCTCTTTTCCTTATTGCGTGGATTCCTTGCTTGGCTATCAAAATCAAATGCGTGTATTAATCTTTGGTGTGACCAGAGACTTCTCTTGGCAACCTCCTCCTTTCACACATGTATCCATGTCTTCTCTCTTGCATAGGCATTGAATTTCTCCTTCAAAACCAATGCATGGTGTTGAATTTCCATGACTTCCCTCTTTCACCAGTGTGGAAAACTGATTATGTTATTTCTCCTTTGGAATGGCCTTTGCTTGGACTGTCCTCCTTGTATTCCTCCTTCACAATGGCATTCACAGACTATTGTTTGATGGATGTGATAAAAATATTATTATGCTTCTTAGAAGAAGTAAGAAGCAATTTAGAAAGCTTCGTATGACTCTTTCCAACGAGTTCGATGGAGGAATTTATGAGGGTTAACCCAACTTCCCCTCTTCCTGGGTAGTGGAATTAATTGCTGGGGGAAATGGGGAAAGCAACGACCAATTGCCAACGGGAATGGCAAAGTGGGATGGAAATCTCCGTTTTATTTCCCCATGTGGGAAATCGGGAGATTTTTTTCCATTTTTCAATTCATTAATTTGGCAATTGGGGGAAGAAATCCCACGAGCGGGGATTTAAAGCAATTTTGCCAGGAAAGGGGAAATCCAGCCCGGGAAGCCAATTTGGCATCCCCGGCAATGGGAAGCAGAAGCTTATTTTTCCCCTCGGAAAAAAACTTCGATAGAATTTTAATTAATATTTATTTAATTAAATACTCCAAATTTATTAAAAATTAATTTTATTAAACAAAGATTAATTAATTAATTAATATTTAACGTGATTTGAGACCTGGCGGGAGGAGTTCTCACCCGAAATGGACGAAACAAAGACGAAACGATCACAAAAATGAGACAGGTCATGATGAAAGTGATAAACCACACAAAGTAACACTTTTGAAAAATTTCAAAATTTCCATTTTTATTATTTTTATTTATTTTGTGTAGTCAAAATTGGTTGATAACAGTGCCCATACCCCTGGGGTCTCATGGTGGCATTCGACATGCTTGTGGCGGACTCATGTTGATTTTTCCCCTACCTCATTATCTTGTATCCTCCACCACCTTCTTGCATGCTCGTCCATTTTGTACATGCTCACCTCCTTACTACACAGTTTTTATTCCACTCTATGCACATTCTAGTTTTACCTTGTATGATCTCTTCCTACCCCTTCTACGTTATCATTCCCCATGGATTCTATTTACCTCCATACTCACTCACACCACAAATTTCTCCACCAACACCTCATCAAAACCTCACAAAGCTTGAGTCCCAACACTTGTGGGTAATTTTATCGACACCTAGCTATCACTAAATTGAAGTTGATCCTATCCACTCGATGGTACCATTTTGCCCCTATCCACTTTGCATTTTAGATTTACCACATTTGAAAAATTGATGGTATTAAGGACTCCCAACACTACAAGCATTTATTATACTATGCATGCCACCTTGTTCAAAATAATGACACCTTCCTATTTTCACTCACTTACCAAACACTTGACTTATATTCCTACCTCCCACAATATAGGGTTTACACATTTTCATAGCTTACGACACATTCCTATCGCATTCTCCATCCATATTATACCCAAATCAACACTAGTTGACCTTTACATGCTTTGATAATCCCATAACGAGTATATTCTTGACTTTGTCATGTGTTGGCATGCATTCGATCACCTTATGTCATTTCCACTCCCATAATTTGACCTCATTCACCTATTTTGCAAAATTTGCATCTCCAACATCTCACACCATTTACAAATTCATCCACTATGCACTTTTGATGAGGCCATACACATCATCCCTTTTTCTTTCCCCCGCGTGCTTTTTTTTTTCCACCCCCTCTTTTCTTGGCCTTTTTCTCTTCAAAGTCACGAAACCACCACCCCGAACAGGCGGCGGTCTCGTGAATCCGCCCCCTAAACAGTGGCGGTGGTCCTTTACACATTTTCCAGAAAGCTCTTTTAACACGACTCACATAATTTCAACGTTTTACCAACTTTCTTTCACCGCCATAAGCTTGCATTTATGATTCTGGTTCCCTGAATAGTGTTTTGCCATTGTTTATAGTTTAAGAGTTCTATTTGGTTTTTACCTTGGGTAAATGCAAATGCTATAAATAGTTGGCTTGTGCTCAAGCAAATGGCCCTCAAATTTGCCTCTGAATTTCTCTTTCGCAATAGATTTAGTTTTCATTTTGCTTAGAGTTCTTAGTTTCTTTCATCGCATGCCTAGTTAGTGTTGTTTTGTTGTTAGAAGCCACATATCCATCTTGTGCAAGTGTTGTTATCATTTTATCCAATCCATTGAGTAGAATAGTTTGTTTTCAATAGGAAGCCATTAAAGTTGCAGGTTTTGTTCTTCAAACAGATAGTTTCGTGTTCGACGTTTCATGTTGCATGACTCGCAATAAATCCCGCTAGGAATTGCATAAGCCAAGCTCTACTCTTGCGCTATCCCTCTCCTACTCGCATCAGTATTCACCCCGTATCTTGAGCTGCCTTTGTCCCAATATCTACTTCTATGATGCTAGCATTACACACTTTTCTCGGATCCACGTGAACACGAAGGAACGAGGAGATCACACCGAGGGGACAAGATCACACACACCATCGGATTCGCCACCGTTCTCTGTAATCCAGTTCTAGCTTTCAAAGTTCTAGTTAGAAACATATCAAATAAAGTAGCCAATCACTTTATTTCACTAATTCTACTCTCGATATTGCCAGGGAAGTCATGGGGATTGATAGTTTCTGAGAAACTATGATTCACTCCTCACTTCTGAGGTAGGATCGAGAGCCTTACAAATAGATTAAGTCAATTATTTCATTGTTTAGAATAGGTTCACAATTGCACAGACAAATAACTACACTCGGTTATCTTGTTTGTTTTAATTTCATCATTAGATTAATTGTCAAATTCTAGGTATGATAAAGTAGTTGCTCTTTTAAAATTCCTTCATAAAAGTTCATCAGAAAATACAAAAAAAGGAGAGAGAAATCATATATGCTATAGATATACTTCACGTAGTTAAATTTCATTTTGCTGCAGTTTGTTTTTACATTGTTACTTTTGTATGACAATCACGGGACCTAGGGAGCCCAGAGAATACGTATTCGAGCCAATCGTGCCCCAACCCAATCTCATCACAACAATAACTCGATATAGATCAAAATCTTAGATCCAAGTCTTCCAAACAATGGTAAGCTTTCAAACAAATCAATTCCTAAATGAGCGGATTAAACATAGAAGACGACTAAGCACACATATTTTGGTCAAGTCAACCAAACTACAGATTACCCTAGAAACATCCATATGACTCGTGGGGGCTTGAAAGAGAGAAAACGTTCGGTTGTGATCCTTTGTCCCACAAACCAGACGCAGAGACATTCTCACGATATAGATACTAGCCTAAGAATTCAGTTGCAGTAAAGAACACCTGTGAGGTACTCCGAGAAGATCACACACTATTAATTTTGAATATAGAAGGCCGAGAAAGCATATGATTATTGGATACTAGGGATCGGGACTCGAATTCCATACATGACCATAAAGAGACCGCAACAACCAAGAGTCTACGGTCATGATCCACAAATCCCGCAACCCAACGAATCCGTAAGTGAATCGACATGAGACACTGCCTACGCACACTAGTATTCAAATCTACCCACTTCCACCTATCATCATCAACAGTTATCCTTACTAGACACAAAGAGCTAACAAAGCTAAGGAGTTCTGACTAGGCCGTAGAATCGCCCATGAGTCAACTATATCCATCATCCACTCTATGACCTTATCTCGAGACATACACGAAACTATCCCAGTGTCATTTTCCACGTATTCCACAACCTATAGATCGAATCACGCCGAGCTCGATATTGATTGAGCCTTGAGCAGTCATCCTTGCTGATCGATCTATCACACCAGTTTAGGTTAGGAGGGCCTTCTTTGCCTTAGATTCACAATTTCCACTAGTGCGTATGTCAAAGACATTAGATTGCCTAACTAGTTTGTCTATATCCCACACATATTCCATCCCCACTCAAGCTCTCGCACGACCTCGGAGGTCGGGTGCGAGGAAGAGTTACTTGTAGATTCCCACGCTCGCTTGTCACTTTTCCATCGTACAAAATTGGTGAACCCGACGTGAACCTTTCTACTTTCTAGTCTGGAGTCAGATTTCTACTGGTTCTTTCAAATTAAAAATGATTCTTTCATCTTTACTACCTCATTAGCTTTCACCATCACCTTCGCTCCTTCCCATTATTCTGCGGGTATTCATATACCCCCCGAATATGTCGGATTCGATGCATATGGCAGGCCCCTCTTGGGCCTTGAGGCATACTACGCCCAACAAAATAGGCAATCATCACCCTCACTCTCAATATGGGGTGACAACTACTCAACTAACCAGTTGTCAACACAAACTCCAAGGATCAGATATAACTCATCTTTTCAAACTGAGGAGTTAGATCAGCTCGCTCAAACACAACAAACAGAGCCTTCAGGCTCGAATAATATGACGTTCACCGGAGAATCTGGTTCATCTCCTCAGGTGCTACTTAGACCACAAATTAGTAGACAATCAGACTCATACCTGGTTTTAGATGATGAACAGTCAATACGTTATCCCAGGAATGAACAACGCTCTCGAGAATGTACCCACCTATAGGAGGTTTACAAACACAACCTGAAATCTCTTTCCAAGAAAATACCTCCATACCACGTCATATAGGAAATGCCCTCGGGAAACTTGGCAGGATAATGCGATCAGTTCATAGCAGGATATCACATGCCTAAGCAACACCATGATATACAACAAACGCCGTCAAGGCAAAAGTATTGTGACTTCACCAAATGAAGTCATTTCAGCTCTAGTAGAAAAGGTTAGGGAGTTAGAACTTACCCAAACAGGTCAAAATTCTCAATTCATGCAAGCAGGAAGTTCCAATCCTCCACACCATCCTAGCCAATTAGACCTCCTCACCGAGAGTAGGCACGTTAGGCATGACTCCTCAGTATTCACAACAAACGCCAACTAGACCCACCATCTCTAACACCGTGCTCCTCCTGCCTAGTACAAAACAATCCATTCCTGACAATACCCCATCATACTTAAACATGTACTCCAAATCACCACAAGGGGATATGTTCTCCTCTCCCGCATGTTTGCTCAAACACAGTGTTTCCTTATGCCCCTACCAACGCATACGCTACGCCATATCAACAACCCATTCCACCTCCACTCCCTCAGCAAGTACCATCAATGGTCGAAACCTATGCGATAGGGACTTATTCAGAATATTTGAAAGAGCCCTTAGATTTCACCATACGAAGCATCATGCTTCCAAGACCTCTTCCCGACTTGCCCAAATACAAAGGTGAGGGAGATCCAAATGCACATATCAAAGCTTACGCTACAACCATTCGAGAACTACTCCCATGGGATGGGGTTGTTGCTAAGATATTCCCAAAAACCTTGGAAGGCATCGCTCTCGATTGGTATTATAGAATACCTGAGGCTTCCATCCATTCATTCAAGCAGCTCGTGTCAGAATTCATCAAGGCCTTTGACATGAACAAATTATTAAGGATAGGAATCAGGGAATTCTTACACATCAAGCAAGAACACAACGAATCTGTCACCCATTTCATCCAAAGGTGGCGTACAGTTCTTTATTCTTCGCAAGTGCTCCAAACATGGATCAAATGGAACTATGTGATTTATTCCTTCATTCTCTTAGCAGAGAGGTGAAGGAAGAAGTCCAGAAGTTCCCATTAAGAACTTACGATGAAGTACTTGAGAGTGCTCTTCAATAGATCAAGCGGCAAATCGATAGTGGTCGCAAAACATATGGAGCAAATGGGAGGTTAATCACCTCCAACCAGAACACTACAACTTATCCTACTACCACGAACGTCAATCAAGGACCTAAAATCCTTAATAAAAATCGGGTGTAACAACAGATGGAGTAACCGATCAGCCTAAGAAGGTAAATGTTGTCAATACTCCATCACAAATAAACAACCAACGAAACAACAACTTTACCCCGACAATCAATACAGTGGATTTTAACCATCCACAACAACAACAACAACAACAACAAAAAAATCCCACACAGGGTCCAAGCCAAAATTCAACTAGGTACCAAAACCAGAATTCAAACCAAAGACAACAAACGCAAAATTTTAATCCTAATAGGCAACGGTTTGATCAAAATTTTGGGCCACAATACGCACCAAACCAACAAACTAGGAATTACAATCCTAATTCATATTGTGGTTTCCACAAAATTCGGGCCATGACACTAGAACGTGCCGTGACTACAATAAATTCATGCAACGCTTGCCAGATGAACAAAGACAACTTTTCATGGATATGTTCTTGGCAGATCCTACGTCACCAACATCAAATACTTTTTCAGGGGCAGTTTCCCCTCAAAACACCCCCAAGATCTTTAATGATCCACTCCCAAATCACGATAACAACAAAGCAAATCTAACTCGGGACAAACAAGAGTGTAATGACAGAAACAATGATCATGAAGCTTCAACTTTGCTAAATCCATTAGTCAGCGCCACAACTAGAAGTCACCACGACCTAAGATAGTCGGTTTAGTAGAGTTAGACGCCGAACTACCCATCGAAGCTGTAACAAGGACGCGAGAGTATTTCTCTCAGCCAAGTCCAAGCCACCTGCCAGGGATAGATAACTTCCAACAAATAGTAGCAAAGCCTGTGGGTGCCTATGATTTAATTAATGACCTAACAAAAACCTTCTCGCACATTTCATTTTTAGACTTACTAAAGAACTCTCCTACCCACAGGGCTGCTCTTTTAGAAGCATTAGGTTTAGGTCATTTAATTAACATCACTCCACCTCCTGAAACACAGGTAAATCATATAGACTTTGATGTTCATCCTCCGGGCAGGCAGATAGGGATGTCGAATTCATATTCGAGATAAACAAAATGCCGACAGATGCTGAGATCGCACGCCGAGGTGATCCAACCTTACATTTGCAAGTATGGGTTTATAACAACTATGTAAAGCGTGCAATGATAGATGATGGGGCAGCGGTTAACATAGTCCCCTTCTCTTTCCTTCAAAAGCTAGGGTATGGAGAAACCAATTGTTCCACAACTCGAAACACACTAAGGGGCTATGATAGCCTTAAAGCCACCTCGGTTGGAACTATAATATTACCGGTCACCTTAGGACCCAAAACCATCTTGACTGAGTTTTATATTATAGATCGGGAAACTAACTATAATATGATCCTCGACCGACCATGGATACACCGCATGAAGGCAATCCCTTCTACGCTATTTCAAGAAGTAAGGTTTTTACACTTAGGAAAGATATTTGTAGCCAAAGGTGATCCAAAACCATTCGATGTACACCTAGCTGACTTAAAGAAAAGACCAGTGTGCACTCGAGTTTGAACTCCCAACAAACCAACTTAATAAACCTACCGACGCAAAACCAAAAGAAAAGTTGGTACCTACGACAAATCTTGAAACTATGAGCCTAGCCAAGGCAACCCCAACCCCCAAAGATGAGGCTAACACTGTAGAAACAATATCATTAGGAACTACTACAAAAATCATTGAATTGATAGAACAAGATCTACCAATGTTCTTACCATTTGATTCTGTAGGCGTGGGATATTCCCTGGGTGTCGGTTCTCTCCCAACAGTAGATCTCTGCATGGTAGAGGTAGAAGATGTTAACACAACAAATATCCCAACATCTATACTCCCAGCTAAATATTGGACTCTCCATTTTGATGGGGCTAGATGTCATTATGGAGTTAGGGCAGTATAATCCTTACTTCTCCCGAGGGGAAAGTCCTACCATTTGCCTTTAAACTAAATTTCGAATGCACAAACAATGGCACTGAGTACGAAGCCCTCCTCCTTGGCCTCATCTTAGCTAAGAGAATCGGTGTTGATAACATCAGAGTCTTAGGAGACTCACAATTGGTAGCAAACCAAGTCTCTGAGATATATGAAACCAAAGCCGAGCACTTACAGCTTTACAAAATAACTGTATTGAATTTAAGCAAGGAGTTTGACTTCATATCAATTGAAGCAATCCCGCGAGAGAAAAATCTTCTCGCTGATTCAATAGCAACTTCAACATCACGTTTTACTCCAAACAGTAAGTTAGAGGATACCCATTTCATAGTATCCCTTCGTGATGAACCATTGATAAAAACAATGACAAATTCTCTTTTAAATGGAAATGAAAACAAATCTACTATCCTAGACCACATTGATAGTGATATGGCCACTCTGAATTACTTAAACACCTATGCGGCATTACATCTCTCCTATCATATGATAGATTTGTCCTTAATCCCACATTCATCTTCCTACTTCGAAATCCCATGATGGAGCTTCCCTCGCAAATGGAACCTAGCGTATACACAATAGAAAATGGGGACGATTTGGATTTACCTCCAGCCCCACCTGAGTTTGAAGAAGGTAATGCCTCTTTAATCGAAGAAACAATTGATGTTAACATCGAATGGAAGATGAACCAAGGATATTGAAGTTAGGATCCTCGTTAACTCCATTAGAAGTAGAAATACACACTCGATCCTCAAAGAACATCAGAAGGCGTTTGCATTTAATTATAAGGAAATGACAGGAGTTGCACCCCACATTGTGGTGCACAACCTCGTCACTAAATCAGATGCAAAACCAATTAAACAAAAATCGAGACCAATGAAACCCAAAGTAGCTCTCATGGTAAAAGAGGAGGTAATGAAACTCCTCCAAGTAGGATTCATCAAACCAGTTGATTACTCTCAATGGGTATCTAATATCGTTCCCGTTCTCAAAAAAAATGGAAAGATACGCATCTGCATAGACTTCCGAGACATTAACAAAGCATGTCCTAAAGATGACTTCCCATTACCATCCATTGACGTCATTGTTGATGCGACAACTGGATTTGAACTTTTGTCTCTCATGGATGGATTCTCGATACAATCAAATCAGAATATCTGAACAAGATCAAGCTAAAACCACGTTTATAACTCCTTGGGGAACTTATTGCTATGTTGTTATGCCATTTGGTCTCAAGAACGCTGGTGCTACATACCAGCGAGCTATGACATATATATTTCACGATCTAATTCATAAAATCATGGAATCCTACGTAGATGACTTGTTGGCTAAGGCCAAGAAGCTGTCAGTGACCATCCGGAAGTACTCCACATCATTCTTTCACGTCTGATAGAATACAGAGTCACGCTAAATCTAGAAAAATGCGTCTTTGGTGTAACAGGAGGGAAGCTCCTAGGTTACATCATATCGTCACGAGGGATAGATGTTGACCCAACCAAAATTCGGGCTGTCCTCGAAATGGTCCCACCTTCGAATGAATCTGGAATCAGGTCATTTCTCGAAAACTTGGTGCAATCCGAGATTCATCCTGACTTAAGCTTCACCATCCATCCAATCAACAATCTACTCAAGAAAGATTATAGTATTGATTGGACCAAAGACTGCAATGAAGCTTTTGATGCAGTTAAGCATTTCTGTTATCACCACCTACGCTAATGCCACCTAAGCTAGATCACCCGTTAATTTTATACTCACGAGCTACCAATGTCTCGCTAGCCTGTATGTTGGCTCAAGAAGACGATGACAAGAGAGAACGTGTGATTTATTTCATTAGCCAAACGTTGCTCGACTATGAAACACGTTATACACAAGCAGAACGAGAATGCCTCGCCATAGTCTTTGCAACCAAACGCTTAAGACATTATATGCTAAATCAAGAAACAAGGGTCATGGTAAAAACAAACCATTTACGAACTTTTCTCACGCAAGGGTCCTTGTCTAAGAAGGTTGGACGTTTTATAACCTTAATGGGAGAATTCAATTAACATTTGTAAATCAAAAATCCGTTAAGGGACAAATCATCACGGATTGGTTAGCTGATAACCCATTAGATGGAGGCGATCTAGTAGATCTGGATTTTCCAGATGAGTGCGTATACTACATCAAACCAGCACTCCTATCTCTCGAGTGTCCCCGGTACACCGATATCATTAATTATATCATGGACCATACGTATCCGTAAGGGGCTACACCGCAACACAAGAAGGTGGTTACGCATTATCGTAGCAAAATATACGCATTATAGAGCAAGTGCTTTATCGAAAGCATGTTCGATGGAATGCTTCTAAGATGTGTCGACACGTAAGAATCCAAGAAGATTCTCCATGAATCTCACAAGGAATGTGTGGAGGCCACTTCGGTGGCCATGCCACCGCTCGTAAAATACATCGAATGGGCTATTTCTGCCCACTCTAGAACACGACGCAAAGAGAGTTTGTACGAGCAGTGTCATAAGTGCCAAGAGTTCTCCCATGAGATCCACATGCCACACAAACTCTACAACCAATCGCGACTCCATGGCCCTTTTCTACGTGGGGCCTAGATTTAATAGGGAAATTCTCTCCTCATCTACTGCATGGCCATAATTTTATAATCACGGCCACCGAATATTTTACTAAGGGTAGAGGCTATGCCTCTTACTACCGTGACTGGTTCTCAGTAATCGCCAAGTTCATTTTGAACCAAATCATTTGCAGGTATGGTATCCCGCAAATCATTATCTCAGATAATGGAACTTCTTTTAAGAATGACGAAGTTCACGAATTGTGCAATAAATTTAAAATAAGCCATCATACGGCTTCCTCATATTACCCTCAAGCCAATGGACAGGCTGAAGCAACAAATAAAACACTAAAAGCCATTCTCCTTAAAACGGTGAAAGAAAACAAACGAGATTGGCACTTGAAGTTATATCCGGCCTTATGGGCCCACCGAACCTCAATAAGAACACCAACAGGAGCAACTCCTTTCTCACTAGTATTCGGGGCAGAGGCAGTTCTCCCACTTGAGGTTGAAATACCCAGTCTCCGTATTTCATTACAAGGGATTCTGGATGAAGACGCTTATAGAGAAGCACGTCTCTCCCAACTAGAAAGCCTAGATGAAGCTAGGTTAGATGTTGAACAATGACACAGAGCCTATGCTGACCGGATGTGCCGGCAGTATAACAAGAAAGTCTATGAACGCGACATATATGAAGGTGATCTAGTTCTAAGGCTGTAGACAAATGATCGACAAGAAGACCGCGAAGGAAGGAAGTTCTGACCCAAATGGTTGGGCCCATACCGAGTCATGAAGGACTATGGAAATGGTGCATACCTCTTATGTACGCTGGAAGGTGAGGAATTTGGTGAAACAGTCAATTCCCTACACCTCAAGCGGTTCTACGCGTAAGCAACTAGCACTATTTATAATTACATTTACATTGCATCTTCATATAGATTAAGATCATTTTGTCCGCTTGTTTCGTACACAAATTGTGATCAAGGAATTTATTCTCAAAGCAATTCATTACAAACTCATGATGTTGTTGGCATAAACACTCTAATCATACTTCTCCATTTTCATGATATCATCAAATTATCTCGAATCATTTTATCAAATAAAGCTAGATATGACAAAGTCTTAACGGTAACCATGCCAAGATCTCGCAGTTTATTCTCACTTTTGGTTTCTTCTTAGATAGTGTCTCTTATATGGTCTGCTCTAGAAGCTTCATGGTGTCACATCTATCCCATATGTATATCTCTTTTCGAAATAAGCACATACCGACATTTTACTCAAGTAAACAAGTCAAATATTGATCAAACAAAAAATTTTAATTTTACACATTTCCCTTGCCCCACCAACCTTTGGTGATGAGCTTCAGCATCTCTTACTAGTGACGTAGGGTTGGGAAAGGATGGAAATGCCCTTACTCACCTATGCTTTGCCCACGTGATAAACCCACGCTTTTACTAGTAGCATGGGGCAAAGTGTAGGGGTCCTCTTGACAAACAAATGCAAAAGGTCATACACAAACAATTCAAATCTCGAAGTCTTTGAGTCAAAAACAAATGAATCAGATGTCCAAAATTCCAAAAGAGTTAAAATCCTAATAACCTAGATTTTGTCTACTATGTGGCCATCTACGGATCTAAGTCTAGATAAACCGCAAAGCAAGTTGCATCCAAAACTATGAAGTCACTCGAGTGGAGTGGGCTTGTGGTATCCTAATTTGGTTCCGCCAAAGCTTTGTCTGTCTTTCATCAATATCATTTCAACACATCTCATAACTTGCGCCCTTCCCAACTCTCGGTGATGAGCCCTCGCATCTTACTAGTCAGCGTGGAGTCGGGGAGGGGCAGTTTATCTCGCTCATCATACCGCTTATATTCATCACTTTTCCAAAACAAATATGAAGTATCCAAAATTGCTTACAGAAACTAAGATTCAAAATCACATTATATCTACATTATCATATATCAGCATCATGAAATACAAAAGGAAAATAAACACTTGCATCATTTGTTCTCCATTGCATACATTCTAAAGAGCATGCATACATACATCATAATCTACATAAGGAAACTAGAAATGGAAAGTAAGCCATGAATGCCAAGGGTTTGATCCAAAACGAATATATATATATATATATATATATATATATAATATCAAAGTTTCTATATAATGCCATCATGCACTAAGCATGGTCAAAACGCTCAAAGAGCCCGGGATATACAAAAGAATGTATCATACAAAATCTAGAGAGCCAAGTGGCTTCTCAATCCCTACGAGACCCCTCTGAAGGCGCACGCCCACGCCTAGGACTCTCGGCTACGCCGGCGCTCTGAGTGCACAGAGGGCTCAGGATCCCGAGGGGCAGCCAGTCTCACCACGAGAATGACTCCTCATCAAGCGCTCGGCCGTCCTATACCCCGCTAGCTCCGTGCGGAGAGTCGATACCATCCCGCCACATGCCGATCGGGGAAAAGATGTCAAGCAGTGTGTCTACCAACTTCGAGGGCTCCCCAGCATCTACAGATAACTCGGCACGGGTCCTCTCCATGGGGATCATCAGGGTATCGGTGCATACCCTGCGAATCAAGTCTCGCCACTCATCGGCGGTCTCTGCAAAACAAAGGAGAAAAAAATTAGAAACCAAACAAGAGATTAGAAATACAAGATAAAACAAAAGGAGAGATAGCAACTAAGGAGATCCTAACTAAAAACAAACATTAAAAGGAGAGAGGGTAACTTACTCGATCACCAGGCCTCCAGGATGGATCTATAGGATCAACACCTGCCACGGATGCCGCCGCCGACTGAGGGGCTGCTCCTGTGACTGGAGCAACGTAGCGCCCCGCAACGGACTCATCCTCCCCGCCATGGCCCTGGGAGAGTGGCTCCTCTAAACCAGAGTCACTCTCTCTCGCACTCGCTCGCCCCGCCGCTCGCATAATATCCCCGAGTGTCATGCCACTCAGGATCGCTGTCCTCCTCTGTCTCTCCCCCTGTAAACTCCTCAGACTCGGAGTCTATGTCAATGGGGTCATCGCTGCTATGGGCAGGACCCACGGAAATCTGAAGCAAGGGTGCCTGAGGCGCACCGGCTCTCCCTCTGGCACGTACTACCCTCCTGGCCGCAATAGGAACGCCAGAGTAACCACTGTCCAACCCCGCCTCTGTGCCCCCTCCGGCCTCTCTCGACCGATCTCAGATACCGGCGCTACCGGGGAAGCATGCCCATATAGGTAGGCCAAACTGCTAAGGAACTCGGCCAAAGGGGTGTATCTCCACTCGCCCCACTCTATCAATAAGTTGCCCTGTGGTGGAGCAGGAGATCAAAGTAAGAGCCTCCTCGCCCCATATACCTACCATAGTCTGATACGGTGTGGCCTCCATGTCAACAATGGTCGAGAAGCAATCGGCCGATGAGGTGCTCGAGCACCGACATATCTGTCCATCTAGCTTCCCTCACAGCTCCGATCTGCCACCTCTACACCTCTGCCATAGGGGATGAAGTGCTCATAGACCCAACTCATGACTAGGGTCGGGTGGCTCAAGGACTGCCCCTGTAAATGGACTACCCTGTATAAATCATGGTAGGTGGTCCCAAGTATGTCTTCTCCCCAGGCATATATCCGGCCATGTCCCTCTATCTGTGCAATAATGGGGGACCAACAATATAACAATGTGTCTCCTCCCTTGTCCCCGATCAGTCTCGAGGCAAGGATCCCCATAATAGCCTGGCGAAGTAGGGGGATGGGAAAACTGGGAATAGATCAAACTCTGACCCCCTTCTTCAAACCCGTGGAGATGACTGCATCTCCCATGTATGTAGCCCACTGTGCTATCTGGGCCCGTGAACCTGCTGTCTCTAGGGTGAGTCGTCTCCCGATGATCGGGACCCCCAGGATACGGTAAACATCCTCTAAAGTGATGGTCCACTCACCGCGGACCCCTGGTAATCGGAAGGTGTTCCGATCAGCATCCCAATATGAGAACAAGTCACAAAGAATGTGACTGGAAGGAGCAACGTGGGGCACGCGCGATATACGCAGATATACCCCCTCAAGAGTATCCTCCTCATCCCGTGAGAGGGCATCTAACACTCCCGGGAGCCACCACACTCCCTCTCTCGCCTCCACCGATATACTCCTCTCTCGCCTGCATACACCCAAAAACACACAAAACAGAGCAAGTTAGCATCCGAGTAATACTGGAAAAATCATGAAAACATGTAGAAATGCTAAAAATGCAAAAACAATCTCAAACAGATGTTCTTTTGGCATTCTCAGGTCAAACCGCCGCCCGAGCAGGGAGGCGGTTTTGTAACCGCCGCCTTAAGGGCGGGCGGTCATGTAACCGCCACCCCAGGGCACCAGGTCATGGCGCCTGGGGTGGCGGGTCGTGGCCCGAAACCCACGCGGGTTTTTAAACCTAAAAAGCCTAAAAGCACTAAAAAACAACCATTTTACCTAAAAACAAAGCCTACCCAATAGGCGCCCCCTAGATGGACCTTTTAACACTAACATTTTCAAAAATTACCCCCCCATGACAAAGATTTTAGCATTTTAAAATTAAAGGGGTAAAAAGGATAAATTGAAGAAAACTAACCTGTGATCTCGCGGGTCGATGTTCCGCTCACGAGGCATGATCACTATCCCGTCACGGATGTTTTGACTCTACTCACGCAAGAAACCGTCACCGTGGGTTCCAGAGCTCAAAATCAATCAAATCAACTCACGCAAATGAATAGGAAAATGGGCCCACTTTCATATATATAACACCCTGATTCATTTTAAATGCCTTTTCACATAGGTTTGGAGCACCGACGGAGGTAAGTTCTTATCCCCGCACAAATGGTACGTTCTCATTTCCTATTATTTTAGCGTTTATTTTCCAAACTATTGTGTCTATCTGCACTTGAGTTCTCTTTTCATTTTGTAGGTAGCAGGAATTTTGGACGGCATCATTTCAACACACGGACGTATCAGGTATAACTTCTAACTTCCCATTTCGGGACCGCCATACTCAGACCCACCATTTTACGCCTCTTCATGGCTAAAACGCTTCTCCGAGAGGGCAATATGTACGTACCCAAAATTGTAGGGTACTGCTACTGCCGAAACAACGTAACACGTGCCCCAATGATGATACAGGTCTCCTCGCAAGGTGTTCGGATCCGAAAAAGATCTCCAAGTGTGCGTTAACATCCCGCATGCCCCGCTTAGCCCCCACGTGCTTTGTTTTTCCCTTTTCCCCTCTTTTCTTGGCCTTTTTCTTTCGTGATGAAACCGCCGCCTGCCTGGCGGCGGTCTCGTGACCGCCGCCCGAACAGGCGGTCCTCAGAATCGCCGCCTTGCTCAGCTGGCGGTCCTTTACGCATTTTCCAGAAAGCTCTTTTAACACGACTCACGTAATTTCAACATTTTACCAGCTTTCTTTCACCGCCATAAGCTTGCATTTATGATTCTGGTTCCCTGGAATAGTGTTTTGCCATTGTTTATAGTTTAAGAGTTCTATTTGGTTTTTACCTTGGGTAAATGCAAATGCTATAAATAGTTGGCTTGTGCTCAAGCAAATGGCCCCTCAAATTTGCCTCTGAATTTCTCTTTGCAATAGATTTAGTTTTCATTTTGCTTAGAGTTCTTAGTTTCTTTCATTGCATGCCTAGTTAGTGTTGTTTTGCTGTTAGGAAGCCACATATCCATCTTGTGCAAGTGTTGTTATCATTTTATCCAATCCATCGAGTAGAATAGTTTGTTTTCAATAGGAAGCCATTAAAGTTGCAGGGTTTTTTCTTCAAACAGATAGTTTCAGTGTTCTCGACGTTTCATGTTTGCATGACTCGCAATAAATCCCGCTAGGAATTGCATAAGCCAAGCTCTAGACTCTTGCGCTATCCCTCTCTACTACTCATCATTGTATTCACCTCCGTATCTTGAGCTGCCTTTGTCCCAATATCTACTTCGCTGATGCTAAGATTACACGCTTTTCTCGGATCCACGTGAACACGAAGGAACGAGGAGATCACACTCGAGGGGACAAGATCACACACACCATCGGATTCACCACTTTCGCAGGAATCCAGTGTTCTAGCTTTCAAAGTTCTAGTTAGAAACATATCAAATAAAGTAGCCAATCACTTTATTTCAGCTAATTCTACTCTCGATATTGCTGTGGAAGTCATGGGGATCGATAGTTTCGAGAAACTATGATTCACTCCTCACTTCTAGGTAGGATCGAGAGCCTTGCAAATAGATTAATCAATTATTTCATTGTTTAGAATAGATTCACAATTGCACATGCATAAATATACTACACTCGCTTATCTTGTTTGTTTTAATTTCATTATTAGATTAATTGTCAAATTCTAGATATGATAAAGTAGTTGCTCTTTTAAAAATTCCTTCATAAAAGTTCATCAGAAAATACAAAAAAAGGAGAGAGAAATCATATATGCTATAGATATACTTCACGTAGTTAAATTTCATTTTTGCTAGCTTCATTTTTACATTGTTACTTTTTTGTATGACAATCACGGGACCTAGGGAGCCCAGAGAATACGTATTCGAGCCAATCATGTCTCAACCCAATCTCATCACAAAAATAACTGATATAGATCAAAATCTTAGGATCCAAGTCTTCCGAACAACGGTAAGCTTACAACAAATCAATTCCCAGTTGAGCGGGTTAAACATAGAAGACGACCAAGCACACATATTTTGGTCAAGTCAACCAAACTACAGATTACCCTAGATACATGCCCATGACTGTGGAGGGGTTTGAAAGAGAGAAAACGTTCGGTTGTGATCCTTTGGTCCCACAACCAGACGCAGGAGACATTCTCATAGATATAGATACTAGCCTAAGAATTCAGGTTGCAAGAACGCCTGTGAGGTACTCTGAGAAGATCACACAGCTATTAATTTTGAATATAGAAGTTGAGAAAGCATATGATTATTGGATACTAGGGATTAGGGACTGAATTCCACACATGACCATAAAGAAGACCGCAACAACAATAAGAGTCTACGGTCATCATGATCCACAAATCCCGCAACCCAACAAATCCGTAAGTGAATTAGACATAGACACTGGCCTACGCACACTAGTATTCAGATCTACCCCACTTCCACCTATCATCATCAAATAGTTATCCTTGCTAAACACAACAGCTAACAAAGCTAAGGAGTTCTGGACTAGGCCAGAGAATCGCCCATAGAGTCAACTACATCCATCATCCACTCTATGACCCTGTCTGGAGACATACACGAAACTATCCTAGGTCATTTTCCACGTATTCCACAACCTATAGACCGAATCACGCCGTAGCTCGATATTGATTGAGCCTTCGAGCATTCATCCTCGCTGATCGATCTATCACACCAGCCAGGTTAGAGGGCCTTCTTTGCCTTAGATTCGTAATTTCCACTAGTGCGTATAGAAGATATTAGATTTCCTAACTAGTTTGTCTATATCCCACATATTCCATCCCCACTTCTCGGCACGACTCGGGAGGTCGGGTGTGAGAAGAGTTACTTGTAGATTCACACGCTCGCTTGTCACTTTTCCATCGTATCCTACCACTTCTTACCATACATTTCAGTTTCTCACTTCCATGTTCATAATTTCATCCCAATGTATTCTCCTCACATATAATCACCTTCTACACTCACATCTTGGAATTCATCACATTCTACTAAGGATTATCACTTCATCTGAATCCCTTTCAAGTTTACTCCATTGATTGAGTCACTTTCTTCTATTCTCCACAAGTTTCTTGACACCCATATCATCACTCTCCCTCTCCTAGACCACCCCGTCATTATGGCATGCCTCCTTGAAAGGTGTGCCTATCATCATACCAATGGTCATTCCACTAACTCATGTACCTAACTTTGTCACATCATTTGGGACCTTCTCGACAAGGGAATTGAATTGTTGGTTTTTCCTCCATCTCCTTCATATTCACCTACTAAAACTAATCCAATCATTCCACATACTACTACTATTGATTCTTCTCTATATGTCACATTATATCCCACTACTAATCAATCATCTTACTCACCTAGTGTCTCCTCATCTATGTCACCCACTTCACAATCCACAACAACACATGTTTCCACCTTGGAATCCACATCATTTTTATCCTTTAATGTCTCATCGTGTGATTCCACTTTGGACACATCATCATCATCGTTCTCTTTAGAATATCTCTACAAATTTTTACCACATCCCTTAACATCACCACCATCTATGCCATTTTCTAATTCATTTTTCACCTATACTTCATCACTTGCATTAGTCATATACAAGCTACTTATTATACATCTGATAACCATACCTATATTGTGGTATTTTACACATACTATGCCACTTGTCACTTCACATTTCTTGGATCCCTTTTCCACATACATATATTTCCTCCATAATTGCTCATTCATGAACCCTTCTTACTTCATGTGCCCCCATTACATCCTATACTAGATATTGTGCTCATTCACACTCCTCTTTCATCTATTTACTATCATTTGTATCAGTAATTTTTGTCTCTTCCTCACAAGTCACTTACACTTTCTCTCATTGATTCACCTCTTTTGGAGAATTATTCCACACACCTTCTTTCCTCCATCACCACTCATTCAGGCACCCTTCTTATTACTGAATTTTCCTTCTTCATTCACATCATCTATCATGACCACAAAACCATTTGTTTGTAATCATTTTCCTCATAAGTTTCCTCCACATCTAATTACACTTTCACATCATTTTGATTTTCTCCAAAACTATCATTTTTAACCTCACCTCTTACATATCCCTCATATTCCATGTAATCATCCTCTCATCACACACATTCACCACATGACTAAATTCTTAGATCTCATGCTTCCTTCAGACATCAATATGTTCTCCACTCCTTATCCACCTAACATCATCACTAGCACCATGATTCATATCACTTTATCTCATACCATTGATCTATTTTCATTTCCTCATCCACCCAAAACTATCTCACATTCACCACAATTGAAATTTATCTTATTTTATTCATTTATGCAATCACATCATCCACTCACTACCATCTTATGGATTCTATTTGACATCATTGCTTCACTCATCATCCACATCATACAATCCAATCACATTATCTACCTCATCTATCAACTTATTCTATACATCATGTCTCTCATTCATATGGTCCCTAAATAGATTGGGGAATCTCCTTTGTCTACATTACCACATTATGTGTGCTCCATACATTTTACATCTTCATCTATCTTGAATTTGAAACACATCCCGATTCTCCACACATCCTACATTATCATCATTGATACAAACACAAACATAAACTCTAACACACACAAAATTCAAAAATATATAAAAATATTTAGAAACCCAAAAAATCCTATATACCCCAAAAATTGTAATAAAACAATACTTGATCATGGATGCTCTTCTATAATTTCTCCATTCATTGATTTTCAGTCCAATTTTCAATTCACTACTACATATTTCACTTATAGTCTATTCACATTCCATGTCATGGTTTATTTCATAACATTTGGTTAAGTCCTTATTAGCTTGTTGTCAAATTTTTCGAGTCAATAGTCTCTACTCAAATTTCTTGAACTTGGTCTCTCACTACTTGGTGAATTGCATATTGTCCTCCTATAGATCCACACACTCTTACACACTTAACACATTGTATTGAAGGCCTCAGGTATTATCTAGTGATTATTGTTTATTTCATCTCCATAATCTCTTCCAATCCCTCCATCAAGCCACTAGTAGTTCACATGCCTCATAAAATCAAGATATCTAAATCTCATGTCAAAAACAAATCCATAAAATTCAAAAGCAAAGTCGTATTTTTTTACAAAAAACAATATCATGAACTCTCTCTTAGGGGTGTTTCCAATATATCTACCAGAGATGTGGACATCTATGAAAATAGAGAAATGTTGTGACTATAATAAAATGCATCTCCATTGGGGCTATAAACAAATGGATGTCAGGTGGAGTAATGCACAACCTACCATTTTCATCCATTTTATTAATCACCAATCACCAATTTATCTTACACCTAAACATTGGCTTATGTTTTCACTTAGTGTCTTATGGGAATTACCTTCAAGTAGCAATTAAATTTCATACACACACTATATACCAATGATACATAGGGTTAATATGTCACCTTTTTCAAGTTCTTGTTTTATCTCACTCATTGTCTTATGACTTGTTCTTTCTGCTTCATCACATGCTCACATATAATATTATTTCAAACATTTTCTATATAAATACACAACCGTGTTCATAAACATACATATCTCTTACACTCCATCATTACAACCATATCACTTAACACACTTACATTCCACCTCATTTGGAGTGAATATAAATGGACATTCAGTGCCTTTTGTGTAATTTTACATAACCACTACTTTTCATGTCATTTACCTTGCAATCATTCCTCATCACATTGGGATAGGAAACAATTTTCTCATGCTCTCTAACTTTCATCCACTCTTATAGATATCAATCATTACATGTCACATGGACATGGTTGGGAAACAATGTCCCCACTTTCACTAATCATGCCTCTACCAATATTAATTTTCTTTCATTTACCAAACACCACTTTTTATCCTTTGGTATCTTGGGGAAACCTATGGCTATAAAAATTGTCAGTTGATGGGGATATCATATTGATTCCTTATCATTAAATCTTATGAAAAATAATCATCATCTACCTTAATCAATCGAATCAATAGTATTTGCCTTGTGAATCAATCTATTGATCCCTTCACATACTCTACTTGAAGTGTTCCATCGATCGTATTTATAGTTTCCTATATATTTATTCATCCACCTAAGCCCACATTTATAGAAACCATTATCATAGGGTTAGATGAACACCATCTCATCTTCAATGTTTTTCCTTACATTTTTCCTACTGCAACACACAACCCAAAAAGGGGTAAAATGTATACATTATAAAATACACCTTGCACATAAGGTATTTTACACTAAAAATAATACAAAATATAAAACCACAATATTCCCAATTGAATCAAATAATCCCACAAAAGAAGATATAAAATATAAAACTACACAAAAAGGTGATAAAATACACCTTGTCACTCATTTACTAACCCTTACCCACTTACATTTAATTTTATCCATCCCACCTACCCATTTGCATGCCTAATGCACTATGGAACCTTATCATCTCACCCATCTATGCATATTGCACCCATATGTGTCATATTATTCTATGAACTCAAAAATATAAAACACCACTCACCCTTGTCATTCCAACCCCTTGACTCTTAGTGCACTTGAGACTATACTTGATGTTTTTTTTTTCTTTGCTCACATATTTCAAGATATTGGGTTTCAGAGAGGTAAAGACAAATCACAAAGGACTAGTGTAACTCACGAAATCATTGTTTTACTAATATTTCAATGTAGGTGTCGATCATTCTTGTGAATGACCTCTGACAACTTCTTACAAATTTTGGAAAATTGTATTTGCATTTTGTTTGTAAATCGAGCCAAGTATATCATTCATTTTTATGCATTATTTTGTCATTTTTCTATAAATAAAATTTCTTTAATCTCCTTAAATGGTTAGGGATTTGATCAAGGTAGGTCCCCTAACCACAAAAATAAATAATATTTTTCAAGTGTTTACATGTAAGTTTTAGATTTAGATCTAGGAAGTTTACCCACTTTATTCATTGAAAGAACCCATGATTGTCCTTCTCATTTTCAATGGTAGCGTAAGCCCATTTATTTAAGTAGCATTGATTTGGAGCTTTATATCTACTAACATACTTGTAGGTGATCCAAATTTAGGTGTATAATATATATTGGGATATATGATATGATTAGGATACTGGGACTAACACTTGTGGATTTTACAAGATTAAAAATCTTGTTTTATACACTTATTGTTCTTGTGGATATCTTGTTTACATAATACATTATTTATTACATGTCTTATGTGTGTGGACCTTGTATATTATGTGTGTACAAATTTTTTTCATTCTTTATTTACAACCTTGGTAGCATTTTCTTGGATAACCCTTGTCTTATTATGTGTGTGCGACACTTTTGTGTCCTTATATGTGATTATTTATCCTTTCTATGTGACATTATGCATGAGTTTATGTGTAAGCTTGTATACTTGTATGATTGTTGTGATTTTTCTCTCTATATTCTATGATTTACATCATAAATTATCTAATTGGTTAGGTTTTGTAATATTCCCTTCTACAACCACCTTATATGTGAATGATGATTATATGTTATTTTTGAAATGAACACATTTTAATTATTTTGATCAAGTGATCTATAGTCTATCTAAATCATCTCAAAATAGATGGTATTTAATGTGATCATTATAGAAATATAAAACCAAAATATGTGCATGAATAAGGTTATAAGAATAGGTTATAGGAAAATATTTATAGGTTCATAAACAAGAACATGTATAGTTACTATATGGGGACAATACATGTACTTGGAAAAAACCATGGTATGATAGTGTCCTAATATTTGATGTTAATATATACAACTCATTTGTAACAATAAAAATGATCAATTTTTAGAAAAATAAATTTTACAATGTTTTAACAGAAATCACTTACAATAATACAAATTACACCAAAATTTACTACATTCAATTATAAATGAAGGGGCATGATTACTTTTATTACAAATTCATAACATCTTTATAGGAAAATGTAGGGGGCATTATCACTAAGGAAATTTCAGGTTAGAAATTTATCAATTTACATATTTTATTTCAATATCAATCATTTAGATTTCAAGAATTATAAAGTTTAGATTTTTTTATTGGTAAAAGGAGGTTTATTTGGTTTGTTACCCTTTCATTAATCATCATGAAGATTTATTACAATATTAGTGTTATTAAAAAAGTAAAAAAATAAACCCATATTCATAAAATATTAGCTAAAAAGTTTCCCAAATAGGAAGACCAAGAAAACAAGTCTTTCATGGAAAAATAGATCTTCAATAGTGAAATAATGGCCTCCAAAGCATACCAACAAAATCTAAATCTATAGACAATAACTTGACAAAGTTTTACAAAAAAACCATCTAATATCTATATCCATATGTAGTCCAAATAACTATTCCACAACATAGACTATTGCAACCAAAGCACAAGACTTTTTTAGCGAAGCCAACTAAAATTCCTTTCACAACACAAACTAATTCCTTTTACAATATGTATTCAATATCTCAAAATGTATAAGCTTTCACCCCTAAAAATCCATCCTTGTCCATTCCTATAAAAGACTCTTCCATTATCTCCTCCACCATGCACATGATGCTTTGTTCTACTTGCTCAATGATCACTTTCTTATGTAGCTCTACATTTTGTGCCTCCAATAGAACCTTTTTATTCTCCCATATAACTCCACATTTATCTTTCTTCAGCTATTCTTACACAATTAATGTTGCAAAATGAAAATTTCACGGCCTTTAGATGACCCATTTATCACCATTTCTTCCCTCCTTTCTCTATATTCTATAGCTCTTTAAGTTTCCCATTTTGTAGACCTTCTTTTCAATTCCATAGCTCCTTCATTAGATCATTTCCATCCATCACCAAATAGATCTTATCTCAAAGCTTTTAATCACTCTACAAAAGTCCCCTCTACATAACACCACAACAAAATATTTAAGTTACTTTTATATATCCTCATATATACGAGTTTGTTTATACTAGTTCTCAAATCATCCATCCACTTCTATGATATCCAATCCATCCAATATAATAACAACATATGAATATTTTTTGTAGCATCATTATCCTTATCTAATGTGATTCATAGTTCGGGAAAAATATATCTATCTAATTAAACATACTTCATCATGTAGAAGTTATTCTTAAAATCTTAAAAAGTTTCCCAAAACCTAGTAATATCAAGCAAACAAGTATTTCAAAAAATAATCTTCCTCGGAAAAATTTCTTTCACATCCAAATGAATATAACACTACTATGGACCATCATATAAAATTCTATAATAGAACCCTAAATAATAGGTATAACCAATTCAATCCAAAATCATCCTTCCATAACATAGTTTTATGCATTCAAAGCCCAAAATTCCATAGATAATCATATTCTTTCTCTCTCTATATATGTATCATTCCTTCATGTTATTCTCTCAATGGTCTCTTACTTCCATGGCTCTTCATTATGTGAAATCACTAGCTCTTTGTTCCTCTCCCACCGAGATCCATGTTTCTCTTTACCTTGTATATTCACTCATGAAGTCATCTTCCATAACTCTACTAACTATGTCTTCCATAAATCTTCTTTTGTCTCCACATTTTAGGAGATAGTTTTAAGGTTTAGAAATCTTCTAAAAATTCATGGCTTCCATAATATCTATTTTCCACCTCTACTTATTTCCTTGATGTATCTTACATAGCTCTTCAAGTATCACTTTTCACAACTTTTCTTGTATCTTCCACTATTTTATACAAATCCTATAACGGCCTATCATCTAACATTATGCTCATGCATCATGTGAGCAAAGAGAGTTCTAAATGGAGGATCATTTGTAAAACATAGTTACATTCATCTACTTTGAAAGGCGTAAGGTATAACTAACATATCTACACATTAATGCATCACAAAAAAACTAAATAACATTGATAAGATCAGCCATATAAGTCATATAACATGAGGGTTTATACCCATAAACAAGATGTACAAATAGATCCATGTATATTGATTTAACAGAGTCTCTGTAGCCATACTACATTCAAAAGGGTCATCTCAGACCATATATATTAAATGACAGAGACTTAACTCCTGTAAGCCTCTCTGATATGAGATCCTAACTATAATTTTTCCCATTCTATCCCTTGTTACATATCCCAGTACCCATACATATGTTTATGGTATCCCTTACAACCCTCTAACACTAAGTACTCTAAACCCTAGCACCATGAACTCTAAACCCTTAGCATTTTAACATTTATGCAACACTTCATTACTCTCCTTCTCTTTCTCTTTCTCTATGCATTCTCTTACATTCCCTCTGTGCCTCTCTTTATGCATGTCTTTCTCTTCCTGACCCAAACACCTCTTTAAATAGGATCATCGACCACCACCATGACTTCTCTTCTAAGAAGATCATATGCCAAGTGTTGATGTGGTCCTCCATTGGTGAATGCTTATCCTCTTTACAAACCTTCCACTAACTGTAATGATGTCTCTGGGAATATTCCTACATGGAATATCCTTTTCTTGACCTCCAAGGTTCCAGGATGGCACCTTATCCACTCATCACACCTAGTCGGGTCCTCACATTTTTCCTCAAGTGACTCCATGATGCCAAATATGGCTAAGTCCTTTAAACCCTTGTTCTTCCTCCCACATGCACCCTTAGTTTCACTTAAACCCTTCTTAAACCCCTTTTTCCTACGCACTTTTCCCTAAGTGCCCTTCTATCTACTGATCTTATGCACACACTCTTGTACTTAGCCAATATTTTAGGGTCCAACATCACCCCACACTATGTGTGTTCTCCATCCTCGAAACATTTTTTCTTCCTCAAAGAATAAAGAATAGAGGTATCAAAACAATCAAAGAATGGAAGGATGAAAGAAATGGAAGAATAGAATAATGTGCTATTACTTGTATGAGGAGTGGGAACTCCTTCTTCATGGATGCCTCAATCTTCTCCCATGCATCTACTTCTCCTCCACTGCCTACTGAAGTAGGTCACCCACTAATGCACTTACTTCATCAAAACTAAGTTCCTCACTCTTAGATTTTAGCATATCAACAATGCTTTCCAGTTGCTTGCTAAGATCACCTAATGCATCCATCCTGTGAGTGACTTAGGGGTACAATTCCTTTAGTTTATTCTTAATCAAACCCCACAAGGTCTCGATTGCTTCCAATTTCTTCTCAACTTCAGCCAAGATCTTGTCACACTCTCCCTATTTACCTTTGTGATTTTCCTAAAATTATTTTAGATCCACCTCATGTGTAGAAACCAATATGCTTGCTACCCTATCCCTATTGGCATAATTTTCATACATGACTTTAGCCATTTGTGTGGTGGTATTTACTATGGAAAGGAGCTCGAGTACCGAGTCACTATCTCCCCAATCTTCAACTTTTCCTCCTCCTTCTTATGGACATGCCATCACCTCCTCTAGCTAACTCTAATGTGAGTGGTCACCTTTCCATGGTGAGGATGTGGGTCAAGTCTTCCAAGAATTGCATGGTTGACTCATATTTCTTCTTAGGAGGGCTAGGTCCTAGGTGCTTCAAGATTATGGCATCTAAAATGGCCTCTATCTTCTTATGGATTTTGCACACTTTTCCTTTTCATCCCTCAATTCATGCCCTTAACTACACACTGATCAATTCCTTCTATTTTATCTCTTTTTCCCACTCAATGATCTCCTCATTATTTTTCTCAAGCTCTTCCTCCAAGACCCTTATTCTATCATTTTTTCCAAAGAGTCTTTCCTCTACCTCCATCGATACTTTGTTGAGCACGCATTGCAAAATTTCTCATCGAAAGTTTGTTGGGCATTTACTAGAGGGTTTACTCCTTGGCATTTGGTATCTTCATCAATGCATCTCGGTTGACCTCAATTTGGGTTCATCAATGTGGGACTCAAAATCCCAAGATAACATTTTCCTCATGTGCATGGTACGCACCTCTTCATCAAAAGAAGACCAAGAAAGGAGTTGGTTTGTGGGCACGGTACTTTGGAAGTGCACATGTGAAGTACCTTGTTTGGATCATTAATGTAAGTCATTTCTTGTTCTTGTGCCACTACTATGCCCTTTCCACCTGTGTGTGCTTACCTTTGGGAAGCTTACTACTAAGTTGGGGTCTCCACCCATGCTTCCATACTCCTTTCCCACACTTGCACTTTCCTCTATTTCCTTCAAGTACTTCTTCACACTTCACTCTCAACTTCATGTGCTCTACCAAATGTTGGATAATTCCTGCTACTTCCCTCTCTATGGTATTATCCATCTACTCCTTGGTCAGGTCGGGGTCTTCTAATCCTTCATGTTTACTTCCTCGCTCTCCCCTTTTCATGAGCACCTCCTTCATTCTCATCCTTCTCTTCATTTCCTTCTTCCTCTGACTCATGTACATCATACACATGAGGATGATTCTGAGCCTCATCATGCTCTTCATCATCTTCATCACCCTTTTCGGCCTCCATGCTTTTTTTTCACCTAAGTCCACCCTTTTGTCACCCTCTGCTTCTTCCTTACTAGTGATTCTCTTGTGGGACTTCTCTTTTTTTTCTTTCTTTCTCTTATGAATCTTCCTTCTATGGTGACTCTTCCTTCTACGGTGACTCCTCCTTTTTTGGTGACTCTTTTCTCATGGGAGACTTCTTCCAGAAGACATAAGTACTGTACCCATGCCTCGACTCTTCCGCCCCTACTATCTTGCCTTACTGTCTACGCACTACTCATGACTGCACCTTTTTCTCAGAGTTTCTCCTCTATCTCTTTTCCTTAGCAGTCTTCTTCCATGGTTGGGTCTTCAGAATGGAGACATCATCTTTAACATAAGTTCCCTTTTCATACTTAGGCCTTATGCACAAAATACACCCTCACTTGTTGTCCTCCCTGCAATAGGTAATGTTACTGGTTTTAACATGTGCACATCATGGGAGACATACTTCTCCACATAGGTGCTTCTTGGGGTATATTAGTTTCATGTGCATAGCTCATGGTAGTCTTGATCCACTACACTTAGATCAAATCTATGAGTTTCTTCACCTCTTTGAAATGATTGACCCCACCTAGAAGTACTGTGCTGTGAAGGAGAAAGGAAATTTACACCAAGGACTCTTGGTGCCATCTACCAAAGTAAATATGCTGATGCAAAAATGCTTGGTATACGGAAACTCAACTTCTCCTTGCACTAGTGAAGGAAACTATTTGGGTATTCTCCATTCAACCCCAAATGCATCATGCATCCACTTATACCACTTTTCTAGGTGCACCTTATGAGTGGTCATCATGGTGTCATAGGTATATTGTTCAAACCTCTTGGCGGGGGGGGTTCTCATCTGGGTATTCCCAAACAAACTTATCCATCCCATCGGCACTCCAATCTCTAAAAATAAAATGAGGAGGACATTACCAAACATGATCTTCTCTCCATCATGTGTGGTATCTATGATCTCCTCTCATAATGAAAGATGAGAGGTTATAGATGGTTCCCTCCGAGATCTTATGGCACACATTCAACCAGGCCTTGTTGATCTTGTGTCCATCTCTCTTTCCCATTCAACTTTGTAACCAAGCGCATGCCATCCTCATCACTCGGGTCAAGTAATTACAGAAATGTCAAAGTAGCATGAACCCTTCTTGTAGTCATAAGCCTCAATGGTCTTCTTAATGGCTTCCTTGTCTTCCAAGTCATCGTCCAATGAATCTCCTTCACAGATAAGGCCGGTGAACTTAGAAATTAGTTGGGGGTTATGCGCATCCTCCTCGACCTATGAAATAGAAGTGGTCTTCATGTGCATGACATCAACCATTGGTATAGTCACTCAAGGATTTTCCAAAATAGGGAAACTCATAGAGTTACAACAACCCAACCTTCTCCATTTTTACCTTTACCTCATCATCATAGATGGGCATTCCATCTAGTGTCCTCTTCTCTATAGGGTGAACCAGTTATAGTGTCATTTCATTCTCTATGGTGCTCATTTGATGGTTATAATCACTAACGGCCATCTTCCTGATGTGAGACACCCATTCTTTACCAAGCAATACATCGTCTGGGTACTTACATTTTTCCATGTACCATTCTTCATTGAAATTGGTAGAGATAACTTGTTTCCCCTTTCCCTTTCCCTTCTTCGGTGAAACATTTTCTACTTTCCTTGGTGCCATTTCTTCATTGGGTCCTTAAAACTTCTTCCTTTCTCTTGATCCTGCTCTGCTCTCTCAACTTTTTGGCTCCACTCCATTCCTTTGCAAAAATTCCTTCAAACCCCGTGCCCTAGCTATGTAACCCTAACCTAGGAAAACCATTTTTCCACAAGATGACGTAACACCCATGGGATTCTTCCACACAACCTTCTCCACTTATACGCCCATGTACTTATTTCCACTCTGGTTTGCTGATCAAACTAGCTATGCACACAAATCTTCACAACTCTTCTCAAAATTTCTTCACAAGGATGCCCTAGTTCACGAGAGCTCTTTGATAACTTAAAATGTAAGGTAGAAAATAACGCACCCCCAATCTTCTATTTATAACTTTTTTATTTTCTCCATAATAAATTCCATGCCACCTACCAATGTACTTTTGCAATAAAGGAGGATTTTTCTTTCCAATGCCAACCTTCAACACTTTTCCTCCATGCTCAATCCTACACAAACACTTCCACAACCTTCTAGCGCATGCAACTTCCTCACCATAGAGTTCTTCACACTTTCTCCCACGCCAAAGTCAATTCTTCTTCTATGTCTTGGACCAAGTTTTTTCCCTTCCTATCTCATGTTGCTCTTGTGATTTTTACCCTTGTACATGTGGTTTCTCAAATCCTTTTGACACCATCCTTCCTTTATGTTCACCTTTTCCACACGTGATCTTCCAATCCACGTGTTTTTGATTTTTCAACCTGGCCATCCACAACCATAGCTTCCAATACTTGTCACATCACTCCACCCCACACAAAAATTGATGTGTGGTCCTCTACGCATAGAAAATTTTTGAAAATAATAAGTGGCTACCAATGCACAAAAAACACAACAAAAAAAGCAAGAAAGGGAAACACAAAGAAAGGAAACTACAACAAAGAAAACCTAGGCTAATTGACAATACTACCTTATTTACAAACACAAAGAAGACTTATTTATAGTAGGGCTTCAACCTACTCCCATTGAAATGGCTTGGTAATTGTGTTCCATCCAACACTTGTAATTGGAAAGTACCTAAATCAAGTATATAGATACAATGTATATGGGCCCATCCAATGGACTTTGAATTTCCCAGATGGTGCAAAAACTTGGAATCATATAATAGAACCATCTACCCAACCTCAAACTATTTTTTTCTTGATGTGTCTATCATGCCATGCCTTCTTCCTAGATTTTTTTATTTTCTAGACTCTAACGAGCAATAGCCCACCTCTCATCTAACTGCATTAACTTATCAATCCTCTCCTCAAGCACTTGTTCATCATCTAATCCTCCTATGCATGCACTATACACAATGATGGTAACATGAATTCAATAGGTAACACCGCTTCCACACCAAACACCAATTGAAAAGGTGTGGCCTTGTTCAGTCTTTTATAAGTAGTCCAATATGACCATAACACAAAAAAATTTATCATCCCAATCCTTTCTTCCCACATCACAAATCTTGGTTAACATGTGATTCAAAATTTTGTTAAACACTTAGTAACAGTCCCATTAGCTTGTGGGTGATAAGGGGTAGTCTTGTGGTGGGATACCATGAATTCTTCCAACAAGATCCTAATTGTCTCATTCAAGAAATGAGTACCCCTATCACTTGTTAAGCTCAAGTGGGCATCCATATCTGTTGATTATGTTTTCCCACAAGAACCTAGTTGTTGTTACCATTATGCAATCCCTTGTAGGCACCTTCTACTCCCCACCTTGTAAGGTAATCTATGTGTATGTAATGATATAACATGCAACCTTCCTTCACGTGGTTGGGAAATAGGGCCTACGAAGTCAATTTCCCACTTCTCGAATGGTTCTTGCATTGGTAATCGGTCTTAATGGCATTTCATCTCTTTTCCCTAGTTTACCAAGGCACTGGAAGTGGTCACATAGGCCTTACAATACTTGATACAATATTTGTAAACCATTTCCCACCAAAATCCTACTAGAAGGATCTTGCACATGGTTGCATTCCCTGCATAGTGTCCTCCTGCAATTCCACCATGTGCTTCCTCCATGATTGCAATGCATTCATGCTCTAACACACACATCAACGTGCAAAACCTCATCATGACCTAGCTTGTATAAGTCTCCACTAATTAACATGTAGGGCGCGACACATATGGCTAACTACTTCCTTTCCAAAGTCTTCATTCCTCTCGCGCACACACCCATTTTGAGAAACACAACAATATCTTCCAAGTCGAGGGTGCACGCCACAATCTAAACAATTGTGCATCTATGGAATTATATCCTCAATGCTCTATGTGTCCTCCCCTGAGTCAATCCTTGATAAATGGTCAGGTCCCAAATTACTCTTACCCAGTTTCACAACAACCATAAACTCAAACTCTTGAAACAACAAGACCCACCGCATATGTGCCCTTGTAAAATGGGCTTGTTTACCAAGTACTTCAATGCCATGTGGTCCATGTAGAATATAAAGGGTGTTGCCAATAGATACTACCTAAATTTTTGTAGCACGTAGATCATTGATAATGCTTCATGCTCAGTAGTAGTATAGTTTTGTTCTACTAGGGTTAGCTTCCTACTAGTAAAGCACAAGGGGTGGTCAATAATTCCCTCTCTAGGTTGTGCTAAGATTGCTCCAATTTCCATCCCTAAAGCATCAACATGTACATGGAATGGATTATCCCAAGAAGGAAAGTATAATATGGGCACAATGATAAGCCTATTCTTTAATGTATCAAACACCATCTGTTGTGCCTCTCCCAATGAAATGTACTTTTGTGTTTTAGTAAACTTTTCTAATGGCATGATGATCTTGGCATACCCCTTAATAAATTTCTGTAATACCCCATATGCCCAAGGAATCCACACATGCTCTAGCTGGTAGGTTCCCCCAATCCCATAATAATGACAACTTTGGCAAGATCCACCAACAAGCCTTCCTTACATATGATATGCCCTAAAAGGGTTCCAAATGGAGTAGTGAAAACACATTTCTTAATGTTGAGGGATATCCTCAACTACCAACATCTTTCAAACATCAGCCTCATATTTTCACAATGGTCCCTCACTAATCCATATACCATCCAATCATCAAGGTAGACTTGAAGAAACTTATGGATGAAGTCTTGAAATGCTTGCACCACAATGCACGAAAACACATAAGAAGGCACATTCTTCAGTCCAAAAGGCATGACCGTGTAGGCAAAATTCCCCATTCAAGTGGAAAAAAAGTTGTCTTTTCTTGGTCCTCCTTTGTAATTCTAACTCTGATGATATCCTGAGAATCCATCTGTGAAAGAATAGATCTCACACCCAACTACTCCTTCTAGGATCTCCTCAATGAAGGGGGTTGGAAAAGGGTCAATAACACATACCACATTCAGATCCCTATAATCAACACAAATCCTTATCCTCCCATCCTTCTTAATGTTGATGACCATTGAATTATCCATTTTGATTCTTCAACAACCTCAATGATGCCTGATGATCATCTTGTCAATCTCCTCCTTAACTTTGATGTGTAGATTTGGATTCATTCGATAAGGTCTCTTCCAAATTGGGCATGCACCTTCCTTTAATTTGATCTTCATTTCTCCCAAGGAGTGGTGAACTCCTTTAAGCTCATGGTACCCACATAAATAAATCCTGAAACTCATGCAATAGATCAATGATATTCAAACCTCCTTTCTTGTCTAGTAATCTCCAATAGTATCCTCCTTAGGTTTTTCCTCTGAACCAATTTTAACCTTCTTGGTTTTAGGGGTTCATGGTAGGTGTGTGCTTGCTTATCATTACTAACCATAACCTCACATGTACACACAATATGGTTAACATCCAAGTTTTCCACCTCTTTTCCATCGATCACATAGATCAAATTTCCTTTCTATTTTCCATACATGCACTCTCAAGTTGTATCTCATCCGATTATTCCTCATAAAAGTGTGCTTCTAAGCCAAGGTTCACCCAATAATTATAGTATCTATCCTTCATCATGGCACTATCTCCCATAGTTAGGTGTTTAACAACATACAACACCTCATCCACCGATGACTTAGTACTCGATATTAGAAAGATTCAAGGAGCTCATCCAATCAACTCTTGCCGCTTCCTATCCGATGATGCATCTCTCGAGTGAATGTACCATGCACGTGCGTAGCCTTATAAGGTAGAATAAAACTTATATACCTTGTTGGCAAGGAAATTTTTCGGCAGAAAAATTTGTGAATTCCTTGCCAACGCTCGGGAATCTAAGTCCCTCTACTTAACCAGGTCTGTTGCCATATATGCATGCATGAGAAAATGTGGATTTCGTGGTGGCCTTTCAACTAGGGATCCAACTAGGAACTCCATTTACCATGTGGAAAAGATAGAAATTTCTTGCTAGAGAGGAATTTATCTGAAAGTGGGAAAGGGAGTGAGAATTGAGGTAGGAGGACTAATGTTGCAAGTAGAAAATTAGATTCCTACACACACTAGTTATAAACTTCAACACATGCATTCATGAGAAGAAACAACCCTGCAAATGACAATAAGATGAGATAAGATTGCGAACTCAAAGTTTCTAAAATATCCTCATTAAATAGGCTACAAAATCCTTCTTCTTGTATTGATGCTTAAACATGAGTTGTACATAATGTGGGAATAGAAGAAATTTGAGAATGGAGGAAAGTAGAAGAAAATTGGCTATCTCCTTTGCTTTCTCTAGGTACAATGCACTCTTGAGTTTATAAGATCAATCACCCCCCTCTTTACAATGGCATGAAGAAGCCATTAAATATCTTGCAATAAATGGTTACAACTTCTTCTTTGTTAGTAAGAAATGGTTTACAATCTTTTCAATCACTCGTGTCTGTTCAGATTCTTGATTCATGAAGAAACGCCAATGGTGAGAAAAACCAGACTTTTCATAATGCAGCCATTACACTCATTTTGTAACTTTGAATTTGAACCATTCATCTTGCCTTTGAACCTTTAAACCAAAGTCATCCACATGGGAGAAATTTACTACAACGGGCATGGAGGATACCTTTTACATTTTGTGACTTTATAGAGATTTGGCATTTTTTTACATTTTTGGTCCGCTCACCCGATTTTGATATGGTCTTGAACACGTGGCCTTACTTGATTGGAGATAGAGTAGCGGGTTGCTTTTATAATTTTACCTTTTTCAATGCGGGCTTAAAAACACAAATTAATCCACCGACTCGCCTTCCCGCTTTGACCTTTGATGCGGGTTTAATATTTGACTTTTTGTTTGGCGTGGGCGAGGTTGTGGGTCACTTTTTAACTTAAAGCCCCTTTAATGAAAACAAGGCTCAAATTCTCAAATCTCCCTGATGGCTCGCTTTGCCACCTTGACTTTCTATTCGGGATTAATATTTGAATTTCTCCCTTTTGTTTGGTGGGGTTGTATATCGACCTAGACAAGTGGAGAGCTCCACTGTTCTTTTATACTTAGTCAATTCAGGCTTACTTCCCACTTGACTTATGTTAACCTCTAGACACATGGAGAACTAGCGCTCATTTGAAGATTGGCCCTTTGGTTTCATTATGAAATTACGTTGTTGAGGCACATGGAGGCTTCCACCGACCTGCTCATACTTAGTCAATTTAAGAAATCGGCTTTGTCTCCTTCTTTGGACCTAGAACACGTGGAGGATTGGCTTAATTTTGAGAACTTCCCCTAGCTTCAACCCTTGAAATTGTGCCGATGAAGCACGTGGTGCCGTTCACTGAACTTTCCATATTTAGCCAATTTGGGCTTGTTTTGTCTTCATATTAGACCTTGGACACGTGGAAAACTTTTTTACGTGCTTATTTGTGGACTTTCCTTTGGGCCCTGCCCTTGGAGTTGTGCCATTTGGACATGTGGAGGCTTCCACCATTTCTTGAAACATGTCCATGCCGTCATCCAATCGAGATATCCACATACTACTCGTGGATAATGGGGCCAAAATTTGATGGGGAAGAAAATGCTCATCATTCACGATCTGGAAAATGCGAGAAGAAGAAAGCTCCACCTTTTCGCACTGATTTTCAAATTTATTTTGCAAACCAAGGGATTGAAAACAATACAAGGTTCAATGATCCATGGCCATAGAAAGATTGACAATTTCATCCAAACGAGGACAACAATAAAATTTTCACACGTCTAGATAGGAAAACAGAAAATTTATCAAAACCTGTAGACTGGAGAGTTTAAACAACTTTAAAGCATGATTTTCTCTATCTTTTCGGACTTCTAACTTTACTTGAACACTTCGAGGGTGTGAGATCAAAAATTTTGAATTTGAATTAAACAATGAGGGGGGATTTTGAGGGTGACAACAAATGGCTCTAGCTTGGGGACATGACATGGATTGAGAATAGTGAAGACATGACATGGGAATTTAGAATCTCAATATCTAGACCTTATAGTTTGTTGAATAAAAGTGCCTTATCCATTAGGCCTTGTAGAGTCATGCACAACTTCAAGAAAGAAAGATCAAGAAGGAACCACACAATCACACAACAAGATGGAAACACACGACACACAATAGAAGGGGAAACAAAACCACACAACGGAAAGGGAAACACACCTATGGTACAAGGCGGGGGAACAAACCGCTTTCACTGATGATACAATTTCAAGTATTGCCACTTTGAGGCAATTCCAGTGGTGTTCCATCCAAATATGAGAGAAGAAAATCATTCTCACCGCAAGCTTCACAAATTTGGAATGGGTTGAGCCATAATGAATCAAACTTTCCATGGCTGCCTTTTGGTTCTCTTCTCTTGTTCCATAACATGATGAAGTCTCCAACTTTGAATTCTCTTGCCTTGGCCTTCTTATCAAAAATCTTCTTTACTTTCAATTGGTGCTCGTTAATGCGATCCACCACTTGGAGTCTATTTGCTTCCACTTCTCAAGAAAGAGGATCCTCTTGTCAATGGAACCCTTGTATTAACCATCTTCTATTGCATGTAGCAGCTTGATAGTTGAAATCTCGATCATGAGAGGAATTTCTACTTCGACTCCATACAACAATTGTAATGGTGACATACCTATTGCCTTCTTGGGAGTGATCCTATCTCCCATAATGCATCATCATACAACCTTTTGTGTCAATTCCTTTGATTCTCATTACAAGCTTGTGGAAAATGGTCAAAATGTTCTTGTTTCTTGATTCAACTCGTCTGCTTTCCTTCGGATAGTAGTCAAGAATGAGATAGGGAGATTTCATACCTATAGAAAACTCACAACTCTCTTGAAGAGAAATAGGTAGCATTATTTGCTACAATCTCTATGGCACTCAAAATGGACTATGATATTCTCCTTGATGAAGTTACATCTTGTTTTAGTGTTGGATTATTTGGCCGTAATGGCTTCCACCCATTTGGTGAAATAATTTGTTGTTGTGAGTACATAGGTGTGGCTCGCGCTTGAGTGAGGGTTCAGAACACTAATGAAGTCTAGCCCCTACTATTGAAATGGTTCTTTAATAACCACAAGCTTGAGTGGTAATGCAACGAGTTGTGGTCTTCCAATGAATTGTTGGCATGCTTTGCATTTAGAAACCCAATCTTGAGTGTCTGCAAAGATGGTGGGCCAATAATACCTTCCTCGGAGGATCTTGTGTGTAGTGACCATTGCTGAAAAATGTCCACCACATGCTTGGTCATGGTATGCTTTAAGCAACTTTTCTTGTTGCTCTTTATCTACACACTTGAGGAAACAACCATCTAGGCCTCTTTTGTAAAGTGCATGATTCTAGATTACAAATTTAGCTACCTTCAGCTTGAGTGTTCTCCTTTTCTTGTAATCAAGATGGGGAGGAATTCTCCATAAGTCAAGTAATAGGAAATATCAACATACCACTCATCAATAGTGGTGACAAAGAGAATCTGTCATCACCAATCCAAAGCACTATGATAATTCACCACCGGAACTACAATCGCTATGATTATTTACTAATGCACAACCTTTAGTTTGGTGGATGTAACTGAAAACAAAACAACAAACAAAACACAAGAATACCATAGACTATGATACGAAGGAATGATGAAAAATCTAAAATCTAAGTGTAAATTATAATATCAACATGAAATTGTTACAATTTCACCCAAGAGGTACTTCAAGTGTTACCGACTTCACTTGCCTTCCAATAATAACTATGGGAGAAACTTCACAATTACACCTCTTAATGGCTTCTTTAACACACCTTCAAAATGATGGCTTCCTTTACACACTTACTCATACAATATTTCTCACTACTTCCTTCTATGCTAAATGAGGGGGTGGCCTCTTTATTTATAGAACTTCCAGTGCTTATCCATCTTATCTCTAAGATAGATAAGAAATCCACTCCGACGAATCATATTCCATACCTTAACTCTTATCTCGTACATGTAAGCTTATCTTTTAAGATAAGATAAACCTTATCATTTCACATGGGTTCCACATTTTTAGACTTTTTATAAATAAAATATACACAAAATATTTATGACCTCACTCCTTGTCCTTATTACCAATATAATATTTCTAATTCCTAATCATGTAGACCCTACTTCTCTACTTACCCCAACTTTGACATTTTAACATTACCGACCACTTACGACAAATATTTACTTTTTACCACAACATTCCTATTATACTTTTGACTATTACCGTACTATACATTATTGGCGGCGTACTGGCAGTGTCGTTATCTTCTATCAGACGCTACTACTAATTATACTTAACAACATCCTATTCCTAATACATACATTAATGAAATAGAAATTACGGAGGAAAATTTTAGTGTCGACATCTTCCCCTTCCTAGATTCTACTCCGTCCTCGGAGTAGACTATTCCGGTGCTTTGGAAAATCTTCAACTTGTCATGGTTGACCCATTTTGTAATGGGAGTGCCATCCAATTCCTCCAATCGGTATGTACCATTTTCATGCACAACTGCTATTTTGTAGGGCCCCATCCATTTTGGAAGAAATTTTCTCTGCTTTTTTTTTTGTATCTCGAATCATATACTAGAACCAAGTCATTCACATGAAATGGAGACCAATGGATCTTTTGATCAAAGTATTCCTTCTAATTCATTTTCTTCTTATAGCTTGTATCCTTCACTATTTCCTCATTTCCTCTAACAAATGAAGATGTACCAACCTTTCTTTTATCAATCACTTTCATCCATCCTTTCATTTTTCATAACTCTCATAAAGGGGAATATCAAACTCAATAGAAGAACTGATCAATGCCATAAGCCAACTAAAATGGGGAGTATCATGTTGCTGACTTTGATGTTGCCCTATATGCCCACAATGCTGCATGAATCCTTTTATCCCACTTATGTACCTGCAAGGCTGCATCTTTTGCTAGAATTTGACACAACACAAAATTTGTTCGTTCCACCTGTCCATTTGTGCTTGGCTTGTATGTTGTTTCCTTCCTATGCTTAATAGAAAACTTATTGACTAGGGCTTCTACCACCTCATTAATGAAGTGGCTTCCTTGATCTATTACAATTTCTAATGGACAACCAAATCTGGTGACAATGTGTTCATATATGAACCTTGCCACTTCATCCATGGAAGTTGTTTTCAATGGCCTAGCTTCAACCCACTTGGTTAAATAATATGTGGCAACTACAATATACTTATTTTGGCATGGGGTAGTTGAAGTGGACCTACAATGTCTATTCCCACTTTTCAAAGGGACCAAGTGGAAGAATAGGGCATAATGGAGCTGATGAAGTCTTACGGTTACCATGTGTTTGAAAATATCACATGTCTTACAATAATTATAACAATCTCTAAAAAGAGTGGGCCAATGATAACCTGGCATCCAAGATCCTTCTTGTTGTAAGTTGTCCAGTGAAGTGCCTCCACATGTACCATTGTGGAATTCTTCTATCAGCTCCTTCCTTGATCACGTCCAACTCGCCTTGTACTCCCATCGTGTCCTATTCAAATAATACTCCATGCAGAATAGAATATGGACGACTGGCTTGAGTAATCTTCCTCTTAGTCTTTGCATTGGCACCATCAGGAAACTTGAATTCATTCAGATAATTCCAAATATCTATGTATTCACTAGGGATTGTGTCAAGGGATAACAATGTTGCATCTGGGAAATCATCATCATCACAAGATGAACCTAAACCATCATAGGCTCGAGAGAGTGCATCTACATTGACATGCTTCTTTCCTGGCCTATCTATAATATCAAATTCAAATTCTTGTAGCAAAATTATCCATCTTGCTATCCTCCCTGATGGGTTAGGCTTATTTACAATATATTTTAGAGCCTGATGATCTGTTACAACTATAAATTTCTGCCCTAGCAAGTAATTTCTAAACTTCTTTACAAAAAAAATGATAGCTAGAGCCTCTTTTTCAGTTACAGTATAATTTACCTCAGCACTGCTCATTTGTCTGCTCCCAAAGTAAACTGGATGATCATTCCCATTTTCATCCTTTTGGCTCAGAGTACTTCCTAGTGCTACATCTGAGGCATCAATATACACAATGAATGGCTTGCTCCAATCTGATTCTTTAAAATAGGTGAAGACACCAAGGCTTCCTTCAGTTGTTCAAAAGCTTCATGTGCCTTATTTCCTGGTTCATAAGTAACATCCTTCTTCAAGAATTGGGTTAGTGGTTATGCAATCTTTGAGAAATTCTTGATGAACCTTCTATAATAACCCACATGGCCTAAAAATGATCTCAACTTACTTCTATTCATAGGAAATGGTAACTCTTTGATTTTTGAAACTTTATCAGGATCAGTACCAATACCATCTCTGATACAACATGCCCTAACAAAACACCTTTAGAACATCCAAAGACACACTTTGTAGGGTTTAGTGAGGCTTGTGCTTCATCTAACCTTTGAAATGTTGTCTCCATCTGGTGCAGGTGGTCCATCTTGCTCCCATAGATGCAAAAATCATCCAAAATACTCTGATGAAGTTCCCAATGTAGGGTTCAAACACCCTATTCATCAAACATTGGAATGTTGCTGAGCATTACACAACCCAAAAGGCATAACTCTATAAGCAAACGTTCCCCAAGGAGTGGTGAACGTGGTCTTCAGCTGATCTTTCTCCGCTATACGAACTTGGTCAGATCCGCTATATCCATCAAAGAAAACTATAACACTCCCGCCAGCCTACTTCATCCAAGATCTGATCTCGAGAATGGAAGAGGGTAATGATCCTTCTTTTTTACCTTTATTGAGCTTCCTATAATCAACACAAATGCGTAGCTTCCCATTCTTTTTTATTGAGATCACAATGGGAGAAACCCATTCTGAATTCTCCACAAAGAAATATGAATCCTACATCAAGCAACTTATCTATTTCTTCTTTTACAATCTTGAAAAATTAGGATTCATTCTATATGGCATTTGCTTTATGGGCTTAAGACCATCTACCAGCTCAATAGAATGTTCTACCCAACTTACTTGACGAGTTCCTTGTAATCAAAAGTGAATAGGTGTATGTACCTTCAAAGAGCCGAGGTAGGATTCCTTCTCACTCTCCATCACAACATCACCAATCTTTATTTGTTGGAGACGATCATCAATTTCTTCTTCGATAATTTTATGGGTTCATGAGTCAGTGTGACTCGGAAGGATATCCATGACCAAACATCAACCTCACTTTCTTCATCTTCTCGTGTCCACTTCACTCGGTACTAGAGTAATCGAGGATGTCCAATCATCGCTTTCATCACTTGAATCCATGTGTTCGCCTTATGATGCCGAGGATCATGTTTATCTTCACCCTCTCTCTACCACATCCAAGTGTCATGAAGCCTTCATTCCAAAGAGTTTCGCATGAACTCTCCTTAGCCATGGTCTTCCCAACAACATTGGGTACGCAATAAGCACCATTTTTCATCACCTGAAAGTCTACCACACATACAACACCCATAACAGATATTTCCACATTTGAAACTACACCTTCTGGTTTAGTTTTTCCTTATTTAATGACCTTAACATAAGTGTTGAGGGGCGATCAATTTTTAAACCCAACATATTCATTATAGACTTGGTCATTACATTAATTGCAACACCTCCATCAACTAAGACATCATGAATTGAAATACCATTACATAATACCTCAGCTTGTGGAGCATAGGATCCGCCTACCTCCAAAATAGGACCTCAACCTCCTTCCTTCATCGAGCATTGAGTCCACTTCGCAGCTCCCGCCTCTTCTCAGAAAGACATAGCCAAGAGTTGACCATATGTAATATTTGCAGGCTTTTTGGACAGATCTTCTAAGATGGAGTATGGTCCTTGTCCCGTGAAATCGAAAATCCCGCACACCCAACTTTCTTCTCCTATGTTTCTTACTAGTTTCTCCTTTCATCTTCTTAGGATCATTTCCATCTTGGTTATCTTTTTCTTTCTTTCTTTTTGTTACAAACACATCTACTTCATTATTTATGCTCTTATCTACTACATCAAAAGAATTCACAGTGTTTTTCCTTTATCATTATCTCTTGTACTGTATGTAGAAGCTCTATCTCGACAATTATACTTATAATGACCCTTTTATAACAACCATAACATACAACTTCAGAAATATTTCTTTTTGACCTCTATCTCCTCCCCGAGAACTAAATTCTTTTCCTCAAGAAGATTAATAGTTAACTACCCATCTTCTTGAGCAGATCTTCATACTCAGATGTACTAGGAGAAAGATTTGTGCTCACCGAGAGTGGTCAGGATTCTGACCAAAGGTGCTGGTGTAGGCTCTACTTTAGCAACAATTTCTTTGGGCTCCTCTTCCATGCTTTCTTCTTCCTTCGCAATCTCCTTTGCTTGTTCAATGGTAGTTAGGCGGTCATACTTCACTCGTTGTCTCGATCTCTAGCTCATCCCAAGAATGAAGTGCTTACAAAGGAGATTATCCATGCCATTCATCAACCCATCCGCTAATCCTTCCTTCCGAATCTCGGCATCGAGCTTCCTCCTTAGCTCTAGAACATGAGCATGATAATCTCTTATCTTCTCCTTCTCTCCTTGGGATAGCTTTGTGATATCGATCATGAGATCTCGTATATTTCTGTTGTTCACCAAATTCTTCAAGAAAACTTTCAGTTAATAAATCCCATGAGTTTTTCACATTATCACCTAGTGTTTCAAACCACCTAAGGGATGAACCATCCAAAAAGGTAGGAAAAAATTCAATCCATTGTTCCCTTCTTATAAGGCCATTACAAATACAAGATCGTTTAAACTCTTGAATGAAAGAGGAAGCATCTTCATTAGATTGGGCTGAAAAATAGGAATCTTCCCATTTTCAAAAGTAACCACAGTGAAATACCAACCCACAAGTACAATCAACAAGACTTATGTGCACAAATAATTGGAATCACTATAATAGAAAATAGAAATGACCACGGTAAACTATGGTAAAACTTGACTTACTGTGGTAAAAATTGACTTTACTGTGGTAAAAGTGACTTTACATGGTAAACATTTCACAAAAAAGTGAAGTTACTGCGGTAAATACTATTCACGGTAAAAAGTGACTTTACTGCGGTAAATACTATTCACGGCAAAAAGTGACTTTACCATGGTAACTACTATGCACAGTAAAAACAAGGTTACCCTCCAAATGTTTTCTGACTAAGTGGGAATATCTCTCCAGAAAATCCACCAACGAGGAATGGTCCTGAAACGGAACCAAAATGTCATCACCAATCCGCACTATGATAATTCTTCACCGAACTCCTCGTGCTATGATTATTTACTAATGCACAACTTTTAGTTTGGTGGATGTAATCTGGAAACACAACAACAAACATAACACAAGAATACCATAGACTATGATAAGAAGGAATGATGATAAATCTAAAATATCAGTGTAAATTATAATATCAACATGAAATTGTTACAATCTCACCCATGAGGTACTTCAAGTGTTATTGACTTCACTTGCCTTCCAACAATAACTATGGGAGAAACTTCACAATTACACCTCTTAATGGCTTCTTTAACACACCTTCAAAATGATGGCTTCCTTTACACACTTACTCATACAATATTTCTCACTACTTCCTTCTATGCTAAATGAGGGGGGTGGCCTCTTTATTTATAGAACTTCCAAGCTTATCCATCTTATCTCTAAGATAGGATAAGAAATCCACTCTGACGAATCATATTCCATACCTTAACTCTTATCTCAGTATACATGTAAGCTTATCTTTAAGATAAGATAAACCTTATCATTTCACATGGGTTCCACATTTTTAGACTTTTTACAAATAAAATACACAAAATATTTATGACCTCACTCCTTGTCCTTATTACCAATATAATATTTCTAATTCCTAATCATGTAGACCCTACTTCTCTACTACTACCCCAACTTTGACATTTTAACATTACGGACCACTTACGACAAATATTTACTTTTACCACAACATTCCTATTGTACTTTTGACTATTACCGTACTATACATTATCGTGGCGGCTGCACACCGGTAGTGCCGTTATCTTCTATCGATGCTACTACTACAACATCCTATTCCTAATACATATATTAATGAAATAGAAATTACGAGGAAAATTTTAGTGTCGATACGAGAACTTGTGGGTTGTCTTTTGAACAAGTTGATTTTTTCTTCACCATGTTGAACTTTTAGTGTTTCATCTTCAACAATCAACTTGCGAAGCCATTTCCCCTTACTTGCAGTTGGAGGGTCAAATCTCCAAGTCATATTCTCAGTCTTTGTAATCCAATTTCCTCTTTTAGCTCTGGGATCCTATTGTGTCAAGATGGACTTGATTGCACTGTCAAGGGACCATCACCACCGTATGGGAATTGAGGATGTAAAACATGAATTTTTTTATAGCCTTGACCACTACATAGGCATGCTTCTCCAATTGGATGTATTTTAGCTCATGCTTTTTCAAAGGACAACTCATGAAAGCAATAGGTGCTTCCACACCTTCATCATTTTTCTGAATGAGAATGACAGAGAGTGTATGCTCTGATGCATAACAATACATGATGAATTCTTTGTTAAAATATGGAGATACAAGATTCTAAGCCTTGGTAATGGATTTCTTGATTTCTTGAATGATGCCTTCCCTTCATTGTTCCATTTGAATTTTTCTTGTGGTTTCATCATGGAAGTGATGTGCTTCATCAACTCAGCAAACTCAGGCACAAAATGACGAAGAAAGTTCACCTTTCCAAAGAATGAATGAACTCCTTTCTTGCTTATGGGTAGGGCTAATGCTTGAATGGATCTAATCCTCTCAGGATCAATGTGTGCTCCATGTTTGTTCACAATGTGCCCCAATAACTTGCCTTCTGTGACTCCAAAAATGCACTTTTTTGGATTTAGTGATATGCCATGTTTCCTACACCTTGCAAGTACCTGTTCCAAGTGATAGATATGATCTCCCCTCTTCTTTGAAAATATTGTGAGATCATCAAGATATATGACAATACAATGCTTCAGATCTTTGAAGGCCAAATCCATCACCCTTTGGAATGTAGCTCTTGTATTGATCAGGCCAAAAGGCATTCTCTTGTAGGAAAAAGTGCCCAGGTGTTGTAAAGGATGTCTTGGTGTTGTCCTCCTCTGCCACTTTGATTTGATTATATTCTAAGAATCCATCAAGTAATGAAAGCATTTCAGATCCAGTGATTGCTTGCAGGATATGGTCCATGATAGGAAGAGGATAATTGTCCTTTAGTGATGCCTAGTTTAGGTTAAAAAATCTACACATATCCTTATTTCACCATTCTTCTTCCACACTGGCACAATGTTAGCCACCCACGTTGAAATGGTGGATGGGAAAGATGATCCTTGCATTAATCATCTTCATTACCTCTTCCTTGATGGTATCAATAATCTTTTAGTTATGCGACCTTTGTTTCTTCCTGAAGGGCTTAACACCTTGCTTTAAAGGAATTGAGTGATGCATTTCCTTTGGCTGGAAGGATTTGAGTTCATCATAAGAGTAGGCCAAGACTTCGAGTATTTCTTGAGTAATGCAAAAAACCTTATTTTTCTTCAGGTGAGCATCATTTTCCAATATTGACCATCCTTGGCTCCTCCGGTACCAATGTTTTCTTTATCAAAATCAGTGGGCACCGAGAAGATTGTTTTCTTTCTCTTGAATGAATCTGTCATGTTTGTCAAAGAGGTCTTCTAAAGATACCAGACTTTGGGAATTTTGTTCCCTTTCAATTTGATTACTCCTCATCATCAATCCCTTCAATTCCTTCTTTCTCTTCTTTGGGGACTACTTCTCGGTGTGGATTTTCACCTCCTTCAAGAAGAGATTATTTAAATTATCCTTTTCTCTAAAAAGGCTAGAATTTGGTTATAATCATTGAAGACTTTCCAATGATTTGCATTTTATGGTATACTAGGCCTAAATACCATTTCAATGGTCACTTTGTCTTTACCAAAAGAAGGATGAGTGTCATTAGGGAAGTGACACTCGTAAGAGAATCGACCTTTTCATTATGTTCCTTGGAATAGCTATTAGTGCAGAAATCACAACACCACATTCAATGCTTGCAACTAGATGGGTTGAGACTCTCAGTGTGATTTCAAAACATGGATCATCTCTCAAAGTGTGGGACCTTGCGAGTTGAGAGAGCTCTCCAGATTAAGGTTGGTTCCTATTCCTCTGTTCAGGTGCATACAAATAAATTGTAGAGGATCTATTCTAAATCTACTCTATTCTACCAAGGAGATAGGGTTGAGGAGATGTAAGAAAATAAACTAAGATAATGAGGTGATGCACCAAAGGAATGTTAGACACTCATTTTGTAATTTAACACAGACCACGGAAATGTAATACAAACACCATGCATAAATGACCAAATTGCAATAAGAGATCGGAGAGACAATAATGAATACATGAGAGGGTCGAGAATCATCCATAGACATATATATTATTTCTCAAGAGTCGATACAATATATTGCAGTGACCAAGAAGAAAAAATTGCATTACAACCCAAATGAGAGGTTAGGAAAGCTCCACAAATCCTCTTGCAAGAAAAAGAAGAAGGGAGGGCACAAAACATAAATGTCCAACCTTTTACAATGAGCCCCGACCCTTCCTTTATAGATTCAACACAAAGAGAAGGCCTTCTCGAGAAGTGGGAAAATTAATCAAAGCTCAACATTTACCAACCATTAATTCTCCTATAAATTTTCCCCAAATATGTCATGTTTGCATTGATTACTTGTTTGGCGCATTGAAGGAGGAAGAATGGTGGATCAGAATCAAATCCGATCTAGTTGTTGGAGCAAATAGATCTTGTATTAATTACACGAAGATGTTTTCCATTTTACACCGACTTAGCTTCTTCAAAATTAAAATTTTTTTCTCCATGGCATGGATGAGGTCGAAGATCTTTCCAACGGTGCCAATTTTTTTGGATTTTGAGAACTGAATCAAAATATATGCCCATTTGAAAATTTGAATCGGGCCCTATACAAAATGGTGGGAACTAGTTAACAAAAGTCTTTTGGAAACTGGACATGTGGAGGGTTGGTGCATGTTTAGAAACCCACTCGGATTTTTACCTTTGAAGGAGCATTGAGTTAACATGTGGAAGCCTCCGCTTGAGGATCTTGGACTTTTCAATGGCCGCTCTTACTTTTCCGGGCCTTGAACACGTGACGAGTTGGTGCTCATTTGGGGATCACCTTTTTCTTTTCCCCTTGAAGGTGTGTCGTTTGAACACATGGGGATTTCTTACTCGGTCCTCTATAATTAATCATTTTGGGCCCAAAATTCACCCTTTTCTAACTCTGACTTGCTCATGGACACTTTGATGCTGTTACTCAAAAGTCTACCTTTTGATTTTAATCTTTGGATGTGCCAATGATGCACGTGGAGGCTTCCACTGATTCTCCCATACTTAGCCAATTTTGGGGCTCATTCCAATCATATATCGAGCCCAAAGAATTCTATTTTCTCTTTTTCTTTTCCTTATGGCCTCTGGATTTCTTTGACGTTGCTTTCCTCCTTAAAAAGGCTAACCTATTGCATCCATTATAGAGACTTGCACGTGATGCAACATGTTTGTTGGATTTGAAGCGTGGATTCATTTGATGAAACCATTTCTTGAATTTCTTCCTGCACGGGGTCATGTTTGATCAATTTTTTAGGGGAAAAAAATAGAGTTAACAATAGCTTCAATGGAAAATGCATCAAAATATTCAATGCGGTCCCACACTTTGTTTTACGTAATGCCGAGTCTTGGATTCTTCACTGTATTGTTGGCGGACCTGATTTACTACAACCTCTGTATCACCTTGGCATCTCATTTTCTTGATTCCCATGTCCTCTACTACACACTCATGCCTAAGAGTAGTGCTTCATACTCTACGATTTTATTTGTATTATCAAATTGTAGATTATAGGGAAAATGGGTACAACTCATTGGAAGGAGAGTACAATACTACACCAGCTCTCGAGCCCACACTGGAATGAATACCATCAAATTCCATTGTCCAAATTTGATCTTCATCTTCCTCCATAAGAAGTGGAAAGTTATCCTCTTTTCTTGATGTGAGTAAGTAGTTTCCTAGCCCATAATCTTGAAAGAGAATGTTTTCTTTCGGATCATCGACTTTCATCTTGTGAACTTCATCTTTCTTCTTGTAGCAACTTCTTCATCTCACCTTTTACTTTGGGATAGTTGAAATGATCAATCCATTTTTATCTCTCCACCTAGGTCTCTGCAGAAACTCCTACTCAATAGCATACCAAAGGATGTTGGGATGTCTACTACCAGTGTGGTTAGGAGCACCTTCTTGTCTGAAAATCAGCTAGTGCTACCTGTGCATATTTGATTCTTCCTACCAATGGAACTTGTTTGGATTCCATTGAGTAGCAGGTGCCATTTACTTGGGTCAAGGTGAGGCCTAGAGCATTTGCAACTTTGGTTGGCATCACATTGTCTGAGGCTCCGAATCTATGATACAATTATTTAGTTGGAAGCCTTTAATGAGGAGTGACAGTAGAAAGGTTCAACCCTGTTGGTTTTGGAGGCACTAAGGGCTATCATGTTTTGGGAAGGTGGTGTGGATGGTGTGGGAGTAAGCCTTTAGAATTAGGACTCGAGGATACGGGTTATCACCATGAACTGCATTAATGAACTTGTCAAACTGGGCAAGGTGTGTTTGTAGGTATTCTATTTCTGAGAGCTGGAATTTGGTTTTTCTTGCATGTTCCACAAAGTCAAATGGGGTTATGGTGAGTGAGGAAGAGGTTCTAAAATGGAGGAAGATTTACATGGTAGAGGATTTGCTACTTTGGGTGTTGAATTCTCCTTTTTGGGTGTAGCAATTGGCTTGGAAGGGGGTGAGGGTGTAGCTTTTGATTAAACCTTAGATGTTTTTGTAGGAACAACATTTAAAGGAGAATTGTTCTTAGAAAATTTTGAGTTGGGAGAAGAATTAGATGACTTACTTGGCATAGTAGCATGATCCCTGACAACCAATGAGTCTAGGTTTTTCTTTGGCCGACTCCATAGAAGGTGGTAATGGTGATCCTCTGTTGATGATTTTATTTTGTGTGACCTCTGGAGGAGAATCTTCTTTATTCTTCTTATCCTTTACCATAATCGTTGAGGATGAAGCACCTTTCCTGGATTGTGCACGAGTGAAAACAACACATGAGAAACTTGTAGCTTCTTCATCATCCTCATCTTCATCATCAATGTACTCAATTAGGCCATTGTGCATATCAACTTCCTCGAACCTCAAGATAGTTTTCATAGTCTTCCATATTTTATTCTTCAGTTTCATCAATTTTTGCTTCCTCCTCCAACTCTTTGGTGTCACAAATGGCATTGACTAGTGGTGCTTCAAGAGCAAGTTGACAAGGAGGTGGAGAAATCCTTGGCCTATCTGGAGGGTTTGGTTTCCTTGAAGCATTCTACATTGTGATCTGAGATAGTTGCTTCTTCAAGGCAACCAAGTCATTTTCCATTTTTGGAACATCATATCTATGGTGATAGATTTTGAATTATGACCATTTTCTTTCCATTGGGGCCTTTCACCTTTCTAGAAAGGATTAGATCATCATCGGTTTCTATTGCATAGTCCTGGGCTTCCCTTAATGTTCTTGGTTGGGCTCTTCTGAGGAAGAAACCTACTTCTGATGGAAAAGCACTAATGAAAAACCTCTTCAAATTATTTTCAAGAGGCACCACATCTTCAAGGATCCTTCTTATCACTCTATCATATCTTGCTATGAAGTCCCTCATTGACTCGGAGGTTTATTTCTTCATTTGTACCAATTGGACCAAAATATCCTGACAATATTTTATGTGTCTTGAACCTATGTTCGAATGCACTTCTTATATCCTCCCAATAGGTGACGGACCTCGGGGGTAGCATGTAGAACCATTCGACAACTTTCTCTTAAAGTGACTCCACAAAGAGTCGGACTGACACATCTTCATCCTCAACACCCAACACATCGCAAGCAATGATAAATGTTGCTACATGCTCTTCATGGAGTTGAGAACCATCCCCTCTAAATTTTAAGAAGTTTTTCTCAAGCATCTCGGTAGCTCATGGAGTGGTTGAGCAAGATCCAAAGTGGATCAGTGTTTTCTCCCATGGTACATCAGGCCTACGGGGCTCACGATCATGTTCACACTCACACTCACGATCCCCCATTCTATTTCTATTTCTAGCTTACAACCTTGCATTTGTCATGCCAAATCACTGCACCCTCCGAATGGCCGGATGTGAATAGGATGTTCGGTGTGATTGGGACACATGGGATCACCTCTCAAGCTGTGGGACTTGGGCTCGAGGTGAACCTCTAGAGAAGGCCGGATTCCTCTTCCTAAACTAAGTGTTGTACTACTCCTAGTGTAACAAAAATGATTATCTAGTCCTATGCTAACATTTCATGGGGTTTTAGGGAAAGAGATTTATAGAAATGAAACTATACTAGGGATGGTGATGCACCAAATAAAGGGTGTTTCCAGACTCAGGAAGGGTTAATTTGAAGAGGGTGTGTGCACCATAGGTCAACTTCACCTACTGCAACTTAGAGAGGGTACAAGATACCACAAACTAAGAGACATGCGTTCCCTTTGTTAAACTTTATCAGACCGAGAAATATACCAGTTTCCCAGTGAATAAGGATGAACTCAAGAAGGGTGAACAGACACCACAACTCAACTGCATGCAATAATCCACCACTCGATAAGCACGTAACTCCAAGAACTCTGCATAGAAACTTAAACTTGCACGGTGTACTGCAAGTATGAGAAAGGCACAAAGAAGCATAGAAGATGAAAGGACCGAGATTAGTCATAAAACACACACTTTTATTGCTTCAATAACATGCACAATGCATCATACATTCAGAAGAGGCAATAGTTTCCATTACAGTCTTGAAGAGGAGGCTTGAAAGTTCTCTCAACACATAAGAACAACTTGCAGAAGAGAGAGGATTCTTGAAAAGTATACACTCGCCTGAGATATCTAACTGTCCAACTTGTCTGAACTGTTGGAACCCTTTGAAATGAGCTTCCAACTTACATTTATAGAAGAATATGTGAGAAAGAAGAGGAAATGGTCATAATTACATTCCTAAAATGAAGGCCCATGATGTATTTATTACAGTTAGTTGAACCACTTGAGAAGGTTCCATCATGGGTCATTAATTGCCTGATGACCTAGTCTTCTTAATTAATTAAAAGAATATTTAAATAATAATAATAAATATTATTATTAAAATATTTAAATAAAAATATTAATTTAATTAACATAATGTTGGGACCCCCGTTGACCGTTTAACTTGAAGAGGAGGGGGTCCATGTGAATAGAAGTCCCTAAATCTCAACTCGGTGAGTTTTCGAATCCTCTAACTCGGTGTTGCACTCGATTTTGAACCCCACACCAACTCTTTCCTTACCTTGGCAATCGAGCTCTTTTGCATTGAGTCCTTCGAATGGTGAGCTATCAAACTCGATTCTTATCATTTTCCTTGGTTAACTCGAGGCCATTTATGCATTCCACGTTCAAACTTCATGAAACAACACCACGAGCTCCCTGCGAAGTCACCGAGCTCTTCATCCAGCAAACGATCTTACCTTTCCTGGGCTCAAACTCACTTGAATACCGAGCTTAACCCAACATTTCTTCCAAACGATGAGAAAATGCCATTACCAATAAAGACCTAATGCTGCCATGATGATGACCCAGGTTCATGCCCATAACATGTCGATAGACACCCTTAAGACTGATTTTTGGTCAAAGAGCCCTTCAAAAAATACATTGAACCACTGGGGCAACCAAGAGGACCTTGGAAAAATGTATAGGTAACAACCATATGAATTCTTCCTTAGTCGTGGATCAAAGCTAATAGAAATAAGCTAGATAAAATTAGCTTGAAATTGCAGTATAATCGTCCATTGTAAAAAAAACCACAGTTTCTCTGAACCTGGTAAAAGAATACTTTTATTGTCTGATTGGACATACATAATGGAAGGGTATAAATATTGCCTACTGCCCACAGAGTTTCTCAAAGAGACCATTTACAAGTGACAAGGATGTGGCATACAAAACGGCCACCAGGTATTTCAGAGTTGACCTTCACATTCAATTCGTTTCTAGGAGAGAAGTCTTTGAGCAATATGAATCGTTTCATTCTGCACCGTAATAAACCTTCATCTCCTGATTCAGAAAATTTTATGAAGCCTTGAATGGCGTGACTCCAATCCATCATACACGGTAGTGAATATTTGTTTCCTACAGCTGTCATTCGATCTGAGTTCAGAATAAGGATAAGCATGCATTCGATACTGAATAGATAACAACACAGTTGGACAACCTGCTTGCTGGAAGCGCTCAAAAGAAAGGCCTCTACTGTACTGCAACATGCCTGCTGCCTGTGCATGGGAGCTTGTCTCGCGACCACATCAAGTTCAGAATTGTACAGAGGACGAGGAGAAGGTCGTGGCAGCTATTAAAGCCGATTCAAAGTCTGAACAGTTCAGTGGAATCCTAACAAGGGCGGATCTGTATGAAAGGAGACACTTTCTTCGTATGATCTATGGAACCCAATCCACAGTCCATGCAACACGCATCCTTTCCATCTGGACGAGTTTTCAGCATTGCTTTCTGTCAAACTCTTCGCATATGAGCCACGACTGAGCCATTAACGTATCGCCTTGGTTGGGTCTGCTTGTAGCCTCCGCTGAAATTGGTATCACGTCGCGTTTTTAACCCATGACCCGCTCCAATTCACAACTGTCCTATTAATCCTCCCGGTGACTCGCACAAAGACTCGGACCACTCCAAGCTGCGTGGAATTCTGTTTACATGGCCCGTGCGGAAGTCTCATGATGGATAGCCATCGTAATATTTCCACGCTTGGCAGTTTGATCTTTCTCCCATTTACGGAAGTTTGATCATGGTTTACCAAACCAATATTTCCACTTGGCGGTGTACTCCCTGAGTTCCCCTATTCATACCTCATCTTCGGGATTAACAAAATGGCTGCCATCATCAAATTTCCGCTTCTTGACTTGGTCATACCAGCTCCAAATCTCCCCGTGTGGAATTTCTTCTTTGGCTTGCCATCCACGAAAACCCACTTGGCATTGCTCGCCTTATTTCCCACGTCTGGGATTGGAGTGTGGGTTTCATTATCATTTGGCCAGATTTCGTTTTGGATAGATGGCCACCGATTTCCACTTTTCCGCTCAGTGTGAGGAGACATCATTTTCTTGGTGCAAACATTTCAGCTGTAGCTTGTAAGGTGTGATAATTCCGACATAATCCTTTATGCCCGCCAACTTAGTGACTCGTTGAAGATGCTCATATAATTGCAAAGAAAACTGTGCCTCATGAATATTCTGATATGAAGTCTATGAGATTCTCCTCTATGAGTTACATCGTAAAACCAATAAGGTCTCGATAGAGAATATTTGTAATAAATTTCCTCAGGTCTCCCATAACACTCTCACTGTCACTTAATCGATTTTCATAAAAATATCTTGAAGGAAAATCCCAAATTTGAGGATGCATTCGATGCTGATCAGATAACAACATAGTTGGACAACCTGCTTGTTAGAAGTGCTCAAAATAACTCTTACTATACTGCAACATCCCTCTCACACTTATGCACCGAATACTCGGCGTAGGAAGGTCAAGAACACCATTATAATTCATAGCTCTTTTTAAAATGTCGGTTTGACTCAATTTTACATTGGTATTCTATGGTGCTTATACTATCTTCCTGGGTCGATAGAAGTCCTTCCATTATGTAATTACAAACCCGAGATTCAATGATGTTGAACCTCCCATATCTACATAATTTCATATCATCTTGGTCAAACAAGATAATTCTCCCAAGTGGTTGGTGAAACCATTGTCTTAATGGATTAAACCTGGCATCATGTTGACTTTGACTCTCCCTGACTTGGCCTTCAGATCTTTTTGCATCGATCTCCACCGAGATCCTTGTACAGTTCCTTTCATTTGTCAATTTTCAACGAGCTATATTTTGCATTAACAAGACCATCGTCGAGCTCTTACAACTGAGAGTCTCTACTGAGATGATTTCCGAGATGACTATCAATTTGACACCGGATTCTCTATCAACTCGACCCCGAACTCTTCACTGAGTTGAGATAAACTGGGTGCCTTTCGATGCTAGGTGATCTCTTCATATGCAATTTAGGAATTATTTTTAATTATTGCATCTCGATAATAATCGGAGATGGGTTCCTAGGATTATTATTTCATTTTGAACATGATAGGACCCGTTGTCCAATCTTGCCATTTGTGAAAATTGGATAACACTTGCTAAGGATGCAACTCTAGTCTCGGCTTGAAGTCTCTCGATTTCTTCGAGTTGAGCTCTTATTTCTTTTTGGATCTCACCTCTCTTTCTATAGATTTTCTTCGATCTCCACGTCGATGAAGTATACAAGGTTCATGTTGATGTATGGAAATTCGGTGTCTAAAGGATTGGCAACACTCGGTTCCCAATGTGACCGATTGCTTGAAAAGGAAGCCTCTAGATTCTCGAGTAACTCTTATCTCCTTTGAAGTTCCTTAAAATGGGATCGATTTGTCCTCCTTGTCTCTTGCCAGTGTATCTTCTATCCGCTATCTTGAAAATCTATGTTTTTCTTTATGGTGACAAAATTTGTCTTTGCCTCTCAAATTCAACAACACGTTCTTCTTCAAGGTACATAATTCTCGTGGCAATGAAGTAGTGATTGACACTTTGTCTATTATGCCGGATAGCTTCCCTCAAATATGAAGCAATGTCTTCTTGGATGTGGAATAGCAATTGGGTCTTTCAACAGGAGGATTTCTGGAATGGCCATGATATAAATCCATGTGGCTCATATATAGCCATTCAAATTCCAAAAAAATCTCTTTTTGAATTTTGAATTATTTGACCTTACGGTCGCATTCGTGTGCAATGCTAGTAAATCTTCCCCACGCCCAGTGCCAAAACTATTGGCGAGGAATTTTTAGGCGAGAAAATTTGTGAATTATTTTCCAACACTGGGAATCTAAGTCCCTCTACTTAACTAGTGCAGTTGCCGTATATGCATGTGTGAGAAAATGTGGATTTATGTGGTGGCCTTTCAACCGGGGATCCAACAGGGGCACTCCACTAACCCTGTGGCAAAGCTAGCAATTTCTTGCTAGAGAGGACTTTGTCTGAAAGTGGGAAAGGGAGTGAGAATTGAGGTAGGAGAACTAATGTTGTAGGTAGAAAATTAGATTCCTACACACACTAGTTAGAAACTTCAACACATGCATTCATGAGAAGAAACAACCATTGCAAATGGCAACAAGATGAGATAAGATTGTGAACTCAAAGTTTCTAAAATCTCCTCATCAAAGAGGCTAAAAATCCTTCTTCTTGTATTGATGCTTAAATAGGAGTTGTACATAATGTGGGAATGGAAGAAATTTGAGAATGGAGGAAAGTAGAAGAAAATTGGCTATCTCCTTTGCTTTCTTTAGGTATAATGCACTCTTGAGTTTACAAGATCAATCGCCCCCTTTTTACAATGGCGTGAAGAAGCCATTAAATATCTTGTAAGAAATAGTTATAACTTCTTCTTTGTTAGCAAGAAATGGTTTACAATCTTTTTAATCACTTGCGTTTCGTTCGATTCTTGATTCACGAAGAAACACCAATGGAGAGAAAAACCAAACTTTTCATAATGCACATTATTACACTCATTTTGTAACTTTGAATTTGAACCATTCATCTTGCCTTTGAAACTTTAAACCGAGTCATCCACATGGGAGAAATTTACTACAACGGGCATGGAGGACACCTTTTACATTTTGTGAATTCATAGAGATTTGGCATTTTTTTACATTTTTGGTCCGCTCACCCAATTTTGAGTGTAGACACGTGGCCTTTGTAGAAAAAGCTGCGGTTTACTTTTATAATTTTACCTTTTTTCAATGCGGGCTCAAAAACACAAATTGCTCCACCAGCCTACCTCCCCACTTTGACCTTCATGCGGGCTTAATGTTTGACTTTTTCTTTGGCATGGGTGGGGTTGTGGGTTAATTTTTAACTTTAATCCCCTTTAATGAAAACAAGGCTCAAATTATCAAATCTCCTCGACAACCTACTTCCCTGCCTTGAATTTATATTTAGGCTTAATATTTGACTTTCTCCCTTTTGTTTGTGTGGAGCCGTATATCTAACCCTGGATACATGGAGAGCTCCGCCAGTTCTTTTGTACTTAGCCAATTTAAGCTTACTTCCTACTTGACTTATGTTGACCTCTAGACACATGGAGAATTGATGCTCATTTGAAGATTGGCCCTTTGGTTTCATTACTAAAATTGCACCGTTGAGGCACGTGGAGGCTTCCACCAACCCACTCATACTCAGTCAATTTAAGAAATCAGCTCTATCTCCTTCTTTGGACCTGGGACACGTGGAGGATTGGCACAAGTTTGAGAATTTCCCCTAGCTTCAACCCTTGAAATTACGTCGATAAATCACATGGCGCCATCCATTGAACTTTCCATACTTAGCTGATTTGGGCTTGTTTTGTCTTCATTTTGACCACGGACACGTGGAAAACTTGTGCTTATTTATGGGTGTCCCTTGGGCCCGCCCTTGGGTTGCGCCATTTGGACATGTGGAGGATTCTAATGTTTCTTGAAACATGTCCATGCCACATCCAATCATAGATATCCATGTACTACTTGTGGATAATGGGGCCAAAATTTGACGGAAGAAAACACCCATCATTCACAACTGTGGAAAAATGTAGAGAAGAAGAAAACTCCACCATTTCATGCCCGATTTTCAAATTTCTTTCACAAACCAAGGGATTGAAAACAATACAAGGTTTGATGATCCATGGCCATAGAAATATTGACAATTTCATCCAAATGAGGACAATAATAAAATTTTCACAAGTCTAGACAGGAAAATGGAAAATTTATCAAAACCTACAGACTAGAGTTTAAACAACTTTAAAGCATGAATTTCTCTATCTTTTGGACTTCGAACTTTACTTGAACACTTATGGAGGCGTGAGCTCAAAATTTTTGAATTTGACTTAAAAAATGAGGGGGGATTTTGAGGAGAAAACACACCCATAAAGAAAGTGGAAAGGCTTCCATGCCTTCCATCCAGGCCTTCTCACATGCTTGGACATGAAATGAGGCAGGTTCCTTCCCATGATAATCTTATATGATAGTAGGTACATTACTCGGAAAAACCTAATAGAGAATGTGATTCTCACTTCATGCCACTCTAGAAGGTTATCACGATGGGTCACCCACCAACATGTTACGGTCTCGAGTAAGGTATAACTAAGCATCCTTCTCCTTTTGATCTTACATCTCCAATGGGTCCCCATTTCTCATAGGACAACATCGGGTTAGCTCCCCAAAATAACTTGGAAATTTTTTTCCTCCTAGGCTCTTGACTAAGTGCACCTTTGTTACTCTCATCACGAAACTCTCTTAACTACCTTCGGACTAATTCATATGTCCCGTGCACCTAATTGTCACATGCCACACTAGTTATATCACTTATAGATTGAGTGTCTTCCCACTGAATAATGCCTTCTTTTTGTTGGTTGCACAACCTCATGGTCCCTAATAGTGTGTACATAAATTCTATCTAGGTCTTCTTCTCCTAAAGGCTCAATATAGGGTCTTTGACTTCCCACCCATCAAAGGAATGATGATGCGTTCTCTTTTTTCCAAAAAATTATATACCCCTTGTTGAAACGTAAGTCAACATTGTTCTTATAGCACTAGGCCACCTAAGTAAAGCTCAAAATTTTCCACCTTAGCAAATACTAATACTTCAAAGTCTTTAGTTAATTTCACCCCTTGGATAGTGATAGCATCATCCTTTAAAACACCAATGGGCATTTCCTTTATCTTGTTAGCCATATACAACACATTTGAAGATGGTTGTAATGGGGGCCTTCCCATTTGATTCCAGGCATCCAGGTGAGAACATTAACTTCCACGCCCATGTAAATTAGAATATTAATTAGAAGCCATCCATTAAAAACTATATTCAAGGTAATATCCTTATTTTAGTCAAGGCTGTGAGGAGGAAGATTAGCATGCAAAACCTTCCTTTGCGTGCTCTCTTCCAGTAGCTTGTTTCATATCCCTCAACCATTATCCTAATAGAGTAATGGTATCCTCTTGGCATAACATCTTACACACCTTTCTAATGTCATCTATATCTGATTAAGGGTCTTGAATACTTTTCTTCTACCCCACCTCCTGGATTTCTCCTTTAGAAATTGAATTTCCCCTTGAAGACCCTTTATTACGTCCATGATATCTTGATATACTTCATTCTTATGGGTAGGGTCCGGATACTTCCCATACACCACCGCTTATCTTATGACCAATGGTCTCTACTTTGGTATTTCCTAGCGTGTGTAGCCTCATTTCGTATCATCACTAAAGTACATGTTCTAACTTTGACTCATTCACCACCCTTGCCATCCATCTGTGAGTCTAATTTCTTCATGCTTAGCATCCTGACCCTTGTATTTTTGTTGTTTTTGGCTCATGTGTTCAAATAACTTTGGTCTCTCCTCATACTTATGCTTCTTCCCACACCAAGAGAACAGTAGGTTAGGACATTCATGCTTGTAATGATCTATGGACCCACAGTAATAACAAGTTCCTTGAGGGAATTCACCTATTCCCTCCTCTATGATTTCCATGGCTTCTAAATCCTCCATGAAAGCCTCTTCCATGAGATCCTCCATCCGTGTGTCCTTCATAGTGATCGACCATCATCCTTGGAATTGGTTCACAATGCGATCTAGTGCACACCAATATCAATGGCATCATGTATCTAGTCAATCAATCTACAATCCTTGGTGTCATGAGTAGTAGAGGTGAAAATCTTGAAATAACAAGACACATTTTTATATATTACATGTTGTAGTAGCGAACACCTACTTACATCATGATCTCTATGGAAAATTTCATAGTCTACTATCATGGTGCATACCGATCTCCAAGGACAATTGTCCTTCATATGCCCCTCTACCTCACAATCCATGCACCATAGTCCACTGCGAGTCTCATAGGCTGAGTTCGTAGAAAAAAATTCTAGATGCTTTTCATTGCTGCAATCGAGCTTCAAGAAAAGGACTAACACCGGTATCCATGCTTCCCACATCCTTAACGCACAAGGCAGCCTCCAAGGCCTCGCATGGGTCTGTGAAAGTCTTATGTGAAAGTGCTCTCTGAAGGGCATTATTAATCCTCCAAAAACCATTGAGCATGTTGAGAAGGATGAATATCATAAGACAATTTTGACAAGAGATTCTTAAAGCATGTGTCATACTCCCATACACTCTCTACCATACCTTGTTGAATCTCCTTCAATGCATGCTAATGTTCTTCTGTTTAAACTCAGGAATATGGAATTCAACTAAGAAGGCATTACGCGGTGCATTATAATATACTAATGTCCGATGGGGGTCATAATTCTAGTACCAATTATATGTTTTCCCTTGTAATGTTGTTGCAAACTAACTTGCCTTCCATTCTAGGGTAGTGATCCCCTTCACGTGCCATAACAACTCACATTTGTGTACATGTTCTACAACATCCTCAACACCTTTGTAATCTGGTAGATGTAAAGACATTTCAAAAAATACTTGTTGAGATGGTTAGGATCCTTTCCTGCACGATCTAGAACCTTGATTCCCTCCAATGTTGCCTCCACCACCAGATCTACAATATCAACCAAAGCACATGTTCCTCCTAACCCACAAGATCCTCTAGATCCTCTACATCCTCTAGATCCACCAAGTCCACCAGATCCACTAGCTCCTAATCCACCTGACCCACTAGATCCACCTCCCTCACCGGAAAAGGTCCTAAAGTGGTCACGCCTTATGTCCCCATTGTCACACTAAACTGCATGCCAATAGTCTATGATATTACACCACAACCATATGTGTGTCTGCGATGCTTCCAAATGTGATACCCAAGCTTTGTGTACCCGTAATTTGTCCAAACATTGTACCATACAATATACCTCTAAACACAAGAAATGATTGTGTAACCATGGATGTACCAAATGAAAAATTATACCCCGTAGGTGTTGATCGATTACATCTACTAATACCAAGGGTTAGTAGTACTATCTCTAGATTTGGAAAACTAAGCACCAAGGGTTGGTCATGAGGTGGATTTAGATGTGTGCCAACGACTCTTCTCCTTTCTTCATATGATGATATCTCTCCGGAAGAAGAAGAGGGGTTTTTTTCTACGATTTCTAAGATGGGGTAGCACAAACTACTCAGGTTCCACGTCCTCTGCGTGAACCTCAAATCCTTCTTGCAACGTATGCCTCCATAAATCCATCACTCATGTAGCTTTGTGTTGTCTTCTTAACTTCCTCTCCCAAACCTCATTATACTTAATCCATCTCTCTTCCCTCTCCTTTTCAGCCATAAGGTCCATCATCTTCCTCTACTTTAGCTTCCTTTCCTAGTGCTCGGAAGAAGCTTAGCCAACCATAGGAAATGCTTCCAAAATTAGTGTAATGATCACGGATCTATAGAACTAAAGGGATAACATGCAAGAATGATCCTCTTGGTTCCCTCAAGAGCTCAAACTCAGTAATCTCTGGATATGAATACATAGAAATCACGTACTCCAAGGTGTAACTCATCAACACTCCACTCCACTAGTGATAAAAACATGCATCTAAGTTAGATCAACATCATGCAGCCTCGATACTCATCTTGGTTCCATACGCGTGAGTCTATAGTACCCGACTTGATCTAGATGCATACGCCGAAATCCATTCATATAAATCCACTAGAAAATAACAAAAGAAGGTTTCATATAGCTCATGATACAGATGTTTTTCTACCCATTTACGTACATCAAACTCAGGTCCACTACTAAATCTTTGAACAAACTCATCCTCCATGATTTTAAGCCATGCTTTGACATTGTTCAAGGTCAAGTGCTCTGTCATCACACACCATTCTCACAATAGCTTCAAAAGAGGTCCCGACAATAGAACTAAGATGTAGTGATTATTTTACCCTTAACACTTCTTTCTAACCCCAAGTGTGTCAACCTATCATCTAGCATATGTTGGATACTCACCCGAGGCACACGCGGGCACCGAGCCCATTCTTTATGTGAGCTTTCAAGATATTTCTACCATTATGGACTATTATTTACGAAAATGAGTTACATTCATCTATGTTGAAAGGCAAAAGGTATAACTAACAGATCTACACATTAATGCATCACAAAAGCTAAATAATATTGTAAGAAGTAAAATAAACCAGATCTGAGCCATGATAAGTCATATAACATGAGGTTTTATACCCATAAACAAGATGTATAGAATATATCCATGTGTATTGATTTAACGAGTCTCGTAGCCATACTACATTCAAAAGGGTCATCTTAGACCATATATATTAAATGACAAAACTTAACTCTTGTAAGCCTCTCGATATGAGATCCTAACTATACTTTTTCCCATTCTATCCCTTATTACAGATCCCAATACCCATACATATGCTTATGGTATCCCTTACAACCATCTAGCACTAAGTAATCTAAACCCTAAGACCATGAACTCTAAACCCTTAGCATTTCTGCAACACTTTGTTACTCTCCTTCTCTTTCTCTCGTATTCTCTATTCATTATCTCATGCATTCCCTTCATGCCTCCATGAATTTATGTGTGTCTCTCCTCCCCGACCCAAGCACCTCTTTAGATAATATCATCGACCACCACCATGAATTATCTTCTGAGAGATCACATGCCAAGTGTCAATGTGGTCCTCCATTGGTGAATGCTTATCCTCTTCGCAAACCTTCCACTAACTATAATGATGTCTCTGGGAATATTACTTGTGTAGAATATCCTTTTCTTGACCTCCAAGGCTCCGGCTAGCGCATTATCCACTCATCACACCTATTCATGTCCTCATGTTTTTCCTCAAGTGACTCCATGATGCTGGGTATGGCTAATTCCTTTAAACCCTTGTTCTTCCTCCCTCTGCGCATCCCCCTTCTTAAACCCCTTTTTCTTGCATGCTTTTCCCTAAGCACCCTTCTATCTACTGATCCTACATGCGTGTGCCTCTTGGTACTAGCCAATATCTCGGGTCCAAATGATTCTAAAACCAAATTTTACACCATTAACTTCTTCCCCCTCTTCTTACTCCTTAGGGAAGAAAAATATATGTCATTATTTTTCACTTTGGTATGAGATATATAATGTATAGGAATAATTTATAATTCCTGGTCTTTTTAATAGATTCATAGTCCATCAAAGTCCCCTAGTTGTGCTTGTTTGAATTTTTTTTTCAATATGATGCAACCCAAGGAATACTTTCTCCTCGAATATTTGTATGAAAAAAACCTACTTAGGTTCCTCTTGAAAGACTATTATTTATGTAGTCATATCTATAACTACTTCTATAGTCAATAGTAGTTTTTGATAAGACTCATCCACTACCATTTATGGATCTTCTTCAAAAGTTAGCTATATTTTATGTTGAATTTCATCTATGATTGAAGGCTGAAAATAAATCTTACCTTTAGATATCTCATGGGTCCATGCACATTCAATCCTTATCCTTATAAACCATACTATCTCAACATCCTTATCATTCCTATACTTTTATCCTTCCTATACTTTTATCCTTTATAAACCCTTAATATTTTAGAATATATATATTCCATGTTTATCTTAAATGTTGTGGAGGATTTAAGGTTGTAGGAAAAATGAGAGGAATTATAACCTTTCATATTTCCCCCAGTACTACATCTTTAGTAGTTTGTCAATATTTGTCTCCTTTCCCAAACCTATTCTATGCTAAATGGCCATTTCTGAACCACCAGGATTTTCATGGATATAATTTAAACATGAAATCTATATGTCCACCTAGCCATGTTAATCCTATCTCTTTCTAAATATTATCTATCTTCACCAAATCCTCATATTCAATTGATTACTTCAAATTTTTCCCATTGATATTCAAAATTATAATTTGAGGATGCTTCTTATATCTTCCATATTAATATTCATTAAAAAAATTAGCATTTTTTCAAAGGTTAGGGACTCCAATTGAAAAAATCCTCCCAAAGCTTCAATGACCCTCTAAAATATCTCCTACCGATAATATTCTAAAGGTAGAGAATATAGTCTGATCCAATAAAAATCCATCCCTCCAACCATTTTGGTTTTCATAAAATTATATTTCATGATTGAACAAAGATATTTTTACCCTCAAAAAACCAATTTTGAGTGAGGACTCAATCTCTATCTTCATAACTTTAGAATTTTACCATAAACCAACATTTAACCAAGTATTCAAGATGAGATCTATTAAACCCTTTCCAAGTATTTTTGAGCCATGGTTCCAATAACCCCCTCTCCAAGAGATAATTGGAATTTTCCTAATATCACCAAAGTCTCCAATTCATACATTCCTCATCCACAAATCCTTGAGGGATCATCACTCTTTTGACATGTGATGTTAAATACACAATATCATTATCCCTTAGTGAACAATGTGAAAGATCTCAAGTTTCAACTATGTTGGGAATTATGTCTTAGTTATTTTCATTTATTTCAAGTGTCACATTGATGTCAAAGGGAGTTAGGAGTGTTCATTGAGTCATTATGAGGTGTCATGATGAGTTGCATTGTTGTAGAGGCATGATGACTAGGTGAGATTACATGATCTTGATGCATGATTAAGAAAGTTGCTAACATGTATGGGATTTAGGAGTTGTATGAGTGATGATATGGTGTCAAAAATGATCAATATTATGTGTCAAGGGTGTTAGAGTGACTTCAAGGTGTTGTCAAGGTTAGTTCTTAGGTGTCATGTGTTGGTTAAAGTCATTATAGGCCTAGTCCTAGACCTAACATGAATAGGTGGTGTGGAAACGTGAATTATGGAGAAAAAAGTAAGTACAAGCATGATAAATGTGTTTTGTCTTGGTATTAAAGGTGTAGATGATGGTTAAGGTCAACATTTAGGTATATGATGCAAGTATAAGGTCCTTTGAAGCATGTTCATTGAAGACTAAGCAAGTAAGTAAGGAAAACCTTGGTGTTTGGAGATTTTCAATTTCCGTTGAGATTGGATGAGGCATGGAAAACATGGATGAGGACCCTCTTGTTCTTTGAACAAAATTTCAGGTCAATAAAGTGAAGGAATTGCATGAAAAATCATTTTTAGCTCTATCGAGCTCTTGAAACATTGTTTTCCCAACTTGAGGTCATGTTTAGTATGCTCATTTTCTCATAAAATATTTTCATGGAGACCTAATAATTTCACCATAGTTGATGCATGGATCTAAGATAATTTTGAGGTTAGAATAAAATCAAATGATGTCTTGTTCTTTAAGAATGATTGCTAAGAATCCAAGGTGGTCAAAACCCTCCATAAACCCTAGTTTAAGAGCGATGGAGGAAAAATTGTTGGTGTGAGATCAAAATGCATTGGATCATCAACTTTTATTAATGGAAAATGTAAATTACTCTTCAGGATTTATGATGGTGGTGATTTAGTGTTTTGACAAGTGGTGGACCCTAATCGAATTGCATGTTTTCAGGAAAGTTTTATTTTTTCTCAAGTTTTCCATTGGAACTATTGTCTAAATTAGTGTTATAAGTAGAAGGGAAGCTAGGATATATGTTTGAGATGATTTTAGACCATGGTAGAGTCATTTGTAGGTTTTCATAGGTCTAAAAGTGAAGATTGGTTTTGGGCCTATTTGGAAGTTTTGTATAGTCACGGTGAAAGGTCATTTTTGGGAATGTGTGGCCTAATAATAGGTGTTTAATTAATATGATGGTGTTGTGTAAATCCAATATGACATGTTTCATGATTTTTTTGAGCCATACAAGTTAATATGATTGATAAGGATGAGGTCATAAGTTGACCTACTTGACAAGGTTAAGGACAATGAAGGTTCTTTGGTGTAATTGATCGGAAGACCAATATATTATCTTGATTCATGATATATATATATATATATATATATATTTTATGATGGATTAAATATGATCCTCTTCCATACATTTATAGGTCTTGAAATTGTCGATACATGTGTGAGAATATATTGTTTCAAGATTGGTTTCTGGGCGATACATGTATCTGTAGGACATAGATGATTTGATGAATCTATGGGATGAGTCATGAAGTATAACATGGTTTGTGATGTTTCTTGGGTCATTTTATTTACATTTATTGGCTACATTCTATGGTTGAGGAGATATGTTGAATCTTGGTCTTCATCTTTGAAGATTGGTTTATTGGAGGTGCTCAAAATGAGTAGGACACGAGTCTTATTTGATGGTGACATGGTATTGATGGATGGTGCAGATGTTCTTGAGATTGTATAAGGTTTTGAGAGGATTTATCTGATATGTGTGGATATTTTTGAGTCATTATGGACCATCCTTTTGCCCTTAGAGTCCAAGAAGCATTTGGTGATGAAACTAGCCTTTTAGGCCTAGTTGTGCATGTTGTGTGTTTTGGCCTAATGCCGACCTATAAGGTCTAGTTGTGTGATTTATATGAGATGGTAGATATTTTTTAAGTTGGAATGATGTACCTTATTGGTCTTGGCCAACCTATATTTTTGTGTAAGATAGATTCATGTATAAAAGTGCATTGTATTTGTTCATTTGAGCTAGTGAAGCGAGATAGTTGTGAGCGAGATAGAGGAGGTGAAAGAAGAGGTTAGATGGCTCAAGGGAAGAGTTGAGAAGAGGTATGAAGAGATGATAAGGATATATAAATAGGGTTTCAAGGTCATTATACCTAATCATTAAATGAAGGAGAATGTTTGAGCGAAAAGAAGGGAGAGAGAGAGAGAAGTTAGTTTTGAGTGCATAGAGATGAAGTAGTGTCACAATAAGTTGTTGGAGAAATAATAAATCAATGATATTCATATTCAGGTGGTTGATTTGGTTCTTAATCACATTATGGGGTTGTATCCTCATTCTAGGATTGATGTCTTAGTAAACTAGGGGTTGGTACTCCTTGTGGGGTTGGTGCCTCACTAAATAAATCTTGTGTGATGTGTAATATTCACATGAGTCTTTTGGATTGAGTAATATATTCAAAAGTTTTAGTGAGTTTTATTCCCCTTGAGGGTTTCCCACTTTACATCTGGTGTTCATGTGTTCTCTCTCTTGTTTCATGTACTTGTGAATGGATGTTACACACCTAATAAGCTCATATTAAATATGTATGTTGAATGGTTGTTTTGAATGATGTTGTAAGCTATGGAAAATGAAATGAAAGTTTTGTAAGACTGATTCATCCCCCTCAGATTCTGTGCATCTAAAAACTAAATCCCCTTAAGATATTTCACTAGTATGACCCATCACATCATCCCCGATTTACAATCCTTATGGTTTCTAGGCTAAACAAATCACGTCTCTTACTACCAATGGTGAAATTTTCAACTTGATATCTTATTTTGGGTTATTTCATATCCCATAGGTCACCCTTAATGTGAAATTAAACTTATGAACACATATAAAATAAGGTTCAAGTCAATTATTTACCTCACTTAGCACTCATTTAGTATTCTCAAGAGATTTCATTGAAATTTTCTTCGTAAATCACTCGTAAGCTATTCTTAATTCCTTAAAAGGAACAACACAACCTAGGAATGATACATACATAGGTTTAAAGTCAATAAACCAAGTTTAAGAGTCATGCTTATCATTTTATATACCTTCTAAGTCATGCAAAGTTAAGCTTAAGCTTAACTAGCCATTACCTCTTATTATCAAAGGATCATGCTTCCAAAGTAGTTACATCCATATATATCACATGTTTTGTGGATAAATGTGTGTTTTGAGACCTCAATAAATTAGTGTTGATGTAGGTAGTGAAAATGCACTTCAATCCAAACATTAAACTTTTTATAGGGGTATTCCACCCATAGTTATGGTTTAAGGGTATTTCTCATCATACAAAGGATTTTACATATGTATAACACCTAGGGTTACATTGTGAAGCTCATCACAAAATTTAACACTCCACAATACGTTCTAGAGTTCCAAAGTATCCTTCTCTTAAATCATACATCTCATGAATAAACCATCCATACTCCAAGATATGGTTGTATGGTTCTTATTTAAATCCTAATTAATTTATGGAAATGCAAAAAAATAAGAAAGATGAAAGGGTTTACAAAATGGTATACTATTATGATTTAATTAACTTCCAACATAAATTATACATGACCAAAATAATGCATTCAAACTTGAAATGATTGAAATGATTGATAAATGATAAGTAATTTCTAAAAAACATGAGAGGAAATATAGACTTATCTATTCAATAATGATCTATAAGTGTAAGGTAGTAAAATATAGAAAGATTTGGAACTATAGATTCTACATTGGAAGTCTTAGAACTAGAAATTGAGCATGGTCAAGACCACACAACCACTATATGGTCTATAATAGAACTGTATGGTTATGACATGGAGTTGTATAATTTTATACCCTCTGATAATGTGGATCTATAAATTTCTATGTGCTTCATTTTTATAGAAATGATGCTTGTTGTATGCACTCTTTCTTGTATAGCTTGAATGACTGTAATAAATAAATTACAACAAAGTAAAACCCTATAAACCTACATAACACTTCATCAAAGCATTAACAAACCAAAAGGATAAAAATGTGTGTGTGTTTGAGGCTAGAATACTTTTGTGGTCATACTCCTAGCTTCTAAAATAATCCAAGTGTTGTATTACATGCCCTCATTACAGGATCAAGCTCATGTAGTCTCTGGTGCTTGACCAAGTGTGTATAGTAAAAACCCCTTTAGGGGTGCTTTTATGTCTCTTGACACAAAGATAATAGACTAATTGCATAGTATAAAATGTAAAAACATGGTAGTAGAGATATGCAGTGTGCCTCAACTATGTGACCTAACCCTTGTGTTGATTAAAACCATTGTGTAATGTTTGGAGTGATTATTCTCTTATTAAGGCATGACTCTATGACATTTGCATGCTTATAAATGGATGAATCTAGACTCCTTGACCTATTTGAGTGATTTATACTTGTATTAGGGACTACTATAGATGATGTGTAGCTGATTTAGGAGGATTTAGGAACCCTAAGAGTGATTTTGTAATGATATTTACAATAGAATCTTATAAGGGTGCCGGGTGAGATATAAAGTGATAGAAAAATCCTTATATCCTTTTATAGGTGAAATATTATAATAAGGTTGACCCTAGGAAGATGAAATGACCTAAATAATGATTTCAAATTGAAATAAGAGTCAGTGAATATAAAAGAGTAGGACCATACATGTTTCCCAAGACCAAACCTTATATCTCAAACCTTCCATAAGTGTTCAAAGAAGAGAGAAATGCAAAGATAAACTAAAAGTTGTGACATGAATATAAGTTGTTTATGTTTTTTTAATTATATAATATTATAGAAATAAATATAGAGAAGAGTGTAAAGATAAGTAAGTTTTAGAATGACTAAAGAGATGAGGATATTAGATTTTGAATGTGAGAATTTTTACTAGGAAGGATACATGGTCAAAACTTGGAATTACACAAGGATATGTTATCAAATTTTAATATCTACATTTTCTACTCCTTTAAGTGTGTAATTGAAAATTACATGCTTAAAGGAAAATCAAACTTATGAGTTTACACATACAATTTTCCTTTACTAGAAGGGATTTCTCGATGTGTTGATGTTGATATGCTCCATGACAAAACTTATGAACACAAAGTGTAGTTAATGTATATGATATAAACTAATATGTAACTCATAATATTGATAATGCATTCTAACTTTGAATGTTAAAATAAGTTTAGACACTAGAAAACACACCTTGCACATAAGTTATCCTATTCAATAATACAAAAACACTATAAAAAAAAATAATCGTAAAAAATCAAATAATCACAAAAATCAAATAAAAAATATTAAACCCCACAAAATAGGTGATAAAAGACACCTCATCACTCATTTACTAACCTCACCCATTCACATTTGATTTTTTCCATCCCACCTACCCTTTACATGCCCAATGCGTCATGGACCTTATCATCTCACCCAACTATGCACATGGAACCCATATGTGTCAAATTATTCTATACACTCCAAAAACTATAAACCACCACTCATGCTCATCATTCCAACCCATCAAATCTTTGTGCACTTGAGCCCATACTTGAGTTTTTGCTTCTTTTCTCACATATTTTGGTATTGTAGGTTTTAGAGAGGTGAAGGTGGATCAAAAAGGACTGGTGCAACTCACAAGATCACTATTTTGGTGAAATTTCAACACAGGTGCCATACGCATCCATGAATGGCATGCAACTTTCGTGTAATTTTTGGTGAACCATAATCGTGACTGAGTTAGGTATACCATTCATTTTCATACATTGTTTTTATCATTTTTATTTAATAAAATGTATTTTATCTCTTTAAATGGTTAGGGATATGACTGAGGTAAGTTCCCTAACCACCAAAAACAACTAAATTTTTTTTAAGTGTGTTAATGTGTGTAGGTTATAGATTCAGATAAGGAAGTTTAACCATTTTATTCATTAAAATAACCAATTATTATCCTTTTCTTTTCAATGGAAGCATAAACCCATTTATTTAGTAGCATTGATTTGGAGATTTCTATATCAACTAACACATCTTGTAGGTGATCCAAATATAGGCATACATTTTGGTGACTACAATAGGACCATTTTGGTTATGGGTAAATTTCTTTATTTTATCTAATTACATATTCTTTAGGGTTTTATAGTCCTTTCAATTTGGTTTTATTTATTTCTAACAATTTGGTTCTAGATATAACACTTGGTTTTACAAGTTTTCCAAAAATAAAAAATAAAAATAAAAATATGGTATGCAAGCTAGTCATGATAAGACTGTGTTGTGATTTTTCTATTAAAAATTCTAATAATCTGGTTGTAGGGTAGTCACATACATGATTGTTATGTACTTTTAATTTGTAAAAACATAAAAATACTTGTTTCTTCTTAAGGAAAAGAATTGGGAATGAATACACACTAAATATAGGTTCATATACATCCATCTCGCATAATCATGGGAAGTACTTGGGAATAATACCTAAAACTCATTGTGAGAAGTACCACAGAACCCTAAAGTAGCTGACACATTGAGAGGAATTTTTAGTGAAATGGTTAAAACCCAACCTTATTGACTAGTTCCACCCATGAGGTAGACCCAATGTTGTATGTGGTAATGGACCTACCTTGATTGAACAAGGGAAAAGTCCTTGACTAGAAATTTTGTGGTGAATGATACTCATTCGGATAACATTGGTAGCTAGATATATATTTACATAGGCATCCAAACTAACCGAGCCTATATTTAACCTAAAAATAAACAAAACACCATTATCTAGATCAAAACAACTCATCTCAATTTCCATTATATCTAAGTCACATCTATGACTTGTTTGTATTCTTAACAATATTCTCTCACACTTCAATATCCAATTCTAACAGCTTTTTTTTGAGTCCTAATTTTTCCAAGTCTCAATCAAAGGAATGATTTCCCTACAATTTTCATCTCATATTTTTCCTAGATCCATTCATAAATGCGAGTACTCTGTAACCTTCTAGATCCAAATTTCACTCACTCTATATTATGTTCTACATCTTATATTTTTCCCAGGACTTCGGCCGCAAGTGTGACTGGTCTATAATTTTCCATCCATCTATTCTAGCATTCAATATTGTTGTATTTTCCATAATTTTGTACTTCACCACATAATCCAAATTTCTATCTTAAGTTGGTCTATATTTATAATACCTTGATCATTTCACATTATATTCATACAATATTAGACTTACCTTTACATGGTTACTACCCGTAAATTTTCATATAACTCATATCACACCATGGAGTCATTAGAATTTGAGGATTCTAATAAATACATATTTAATAAACTTACATATTATATAATTTTACAATAAATATTTAAATAAATATTACATCATAACATAAGTAAATAAAGAAATACTTATAGGAAATAAATAACACAGGTGACACAATATTTATAGTAGAAAACCCCAATAGGGTAAAAACCACTTTGAAAATAACCTTTTACTTTAGAGAACTTATTTTACATCCAAAGAAGATCACCTCCTCCTTTGAAACCCTATTTACAAGGGTAAAACCAAATCACTTGATTTGCACACCTTTGATATATTTCCCAAATATATCAAATGAGGACCTAAAGTCCTTTTTATATAAGGTGACCGGGTATGTCTTTTGACCCACCTTTTCAACCTAAAATGGTTGACATATACACCTAGGTTTATAATATTTAATATTAGAAATATAATCATTTCATGATATTAAATATTTAACCTAAAGTATATACCTAGGTTAACATATTTAATAATAGAAATATAAATATTTCATATTATTAAATATTAACCTATATATTAGTGATGGACCCATATACATTAAGGGTTGTCCATACCACTTAATCATTATGTTCCAACACTCCCCCTTAATGTTAAGTTGGATAACATAACATATGTCAATAGATTACTTGCTTGTGGTACACTATAGGATTTACAATCCTTAAACCAAAAATATTTTAGGCTAACATATCGGTTGAAGAAATTATAATACCTTCATTATACTCAATTTATCTTTTGATACAAAAGGATTTAGAATTCCAAAGATCATCCCATGACCAATGGCTAAGTATGATTTGAGAGTTTTACACGTTCTCACGGGTTCTCATAAAAGGTTTATTAAACCCAGCGTATAGGAGCCTTTACAATCAAGGACCTCCTTAACAATATGCTTGTCTTGGATGTTTACCAAGAAACTCAATAGCACTAAAGAGTTTATTAAAGACCAAATTTAAGATCTTTCTACACTTCTTTCTAAAAAGAAGCCGAGGAGGTATACATGCCCAAGGTCTTTTTACATTTTCCCCAAGATCTTTTTTTTTTACACTTGTCCGAATGTATTTTATAAACTATTGAAGGTATTTTTACAAAAAAAAGTTCCATTAGGAGTGACATTGTCATGCACACTCCCCTCAATGGAAACTCCGAAATATAATATTTTTAAGAAAGTGACAAAACTTTGCAACACTTAGGGACTTTGTGAAGATGTCAAGAAACTACTCTTCACTACAACATGAACTCAAGATTTATCTCATCACTTTGCACCTTCTCATGGGTGAAGCATATATGTATCTCAATGTTATTCATTCTTTGATGTTGAACTATATTCTAAATCAAGAGTAATACAACTCTCACCACCACATAGAAGAGAAATAATTCCTTTAGCTTCCATGTGTATCTCTACTAATGTACCGCTTGTAGCCACATGACTTCTTTACTTCTTCCATTGTACTTCTCTACCTCAGTAGAAGAAATGGAGATTGTTGATTGTATTTGTTGTTCCAAGTAATGATTCCTACACCAAAAAACTTGAACACATATCCAGTATATTTTATAACACAACATTAGTATGGTTAGAATCACAAAATCCATATAAGATAGCATTTTTATTCTTATTATAATACAACCCATAATTGATTGTTCCTTTCAAATATCTAAAAATTCTTTTGTAAGATTCCAATGATCTCTAAAAAGGTTCCTACATAAACCTTGAAGTAATTCCTATTGTATAGGAAATATTTGATCTAGTTATAGTTAGATAAATCAAACTATCAACTAACAACATATATAAAATATGATTAACCTTTTTCATATGCAGATTTAGGATCAATATTTATTCCAACTTCCATTGAAGTAGAAAATGATTTACAATCAATCATAAGAAACTTTTTCAATACAATGGTTACATATTGTGTTTTGAAAAATAACAATAGAATGAAATACAATCATACAAATAACATGATGTGAGAGACCTAACTCATTCATTTCAAAGTACTACTTCAATTTCTCTTTAATCCTATGAATTAAATCAGAATTGTCACCAGACATAAGTAAATCATCAACATATATACATATAATGATAATATGTGAGTCTTATTGTTTAATGAATATATCATTGTTAGAAGAACAATTAACAAAACCTAACAATTTAAAGAAGGAAACAATTTTCACATACCAAGCTCTAAGAGCTTGTTTTAAACCATACAAGGATTTCTCAACTTAAAAACATAGTTTTCTTTACAGTTTCTTCAAATCCTTTAAGTTGAAACATGTAAATTTCTTCTTTTGAATCACAATTCAAAAAGTATTTTTCTTATCCATTCGGTGTATTTCCCACCCAAATTGAGTAACAATTGTAAATAAGGCCCTAACGATTTCGTTTTAGCTATAAGAAATGTATCAACATAATCAATAGTAGCTTTTTAGTGAAACCTCTTGCAACAAGTCTACCTTTATGTTTGTTAATACTACCATCAACATTATATTTTACTTTGTATATCCACCTAGACCTATAATACTTCACGACTCAAGTTCATACAAGGTAATTAATGCATGGTACATATGATGTCTTCTAGTCATTTTCCTAAGGTTAATAGGATTTGAAATTTTTAACATGGATTGAGTCTAATTTAATTTCTTATCTATGAAAATAAGAGTTTTAGAAATATTTATAACATCAAAACATCATCATGACCATTTACTAAATTAGAATCAAAACCATCATTTAGAAACATTTAATGAAGTAACTTCAAGAGTAGAAGACAACATATGTAAACCTTTCACTAGATTATATCTATACATTTCATATAAGCTTAAATAATTAACATGTCATAACCTTTCATGCCATAGTTTTGAATTATTCAAACTCCGAGATATAAAACAAGATGAAGAAGAGAAATCCTCAAAAATATACAGACCATTTTTTGAATTCCTTTAGGTATTATACTCTTATTACTATCCTTGATATACCAAGTATCCTTCATGCATGGATTTTAGTTGTGTCCATACCTCTTTCGGATGTTTGATATTACCAATGTGTAGAAGGTACTTGTCGTTCACATTGCACAAAATCATAGAAAGAGCCTCTTGCATTCGTTGCAAGAATACATTCATGTTATCTATAATTGCTTGACAACCGGTGGGAGTAACCTCAGATCTAGAAACAATCATCCATATTTTCCTTGCCATAAATTTTATTTTGACCCAAATGTTGTAGTTGGTTTCATTCAGGATCTGGGTTTTGTCAAGACAGAAATAGTTGGACGTCATTATTTTCCTAAACCTATAAAACACACCCCATTATAATATATAATGTACCACAGAGTTAGATACATATTTATCAATAATAAAAACAAAACTTTTAATAGAATCATATCTAAATTTTATAGATTTAAAGAAACTATTTGATCATAACTAATTATGTCATTACAATGCATACTAATTAACCTCCCATGATCAAAATAATAACCCGCAATATAAAGGGCTCTGCATTATACCCCAAATTTATATAAAAATATTTTTGACCATATAGAAGTGAAGAAGAGACCCCTAAGAATGCATAACAACATCAAATTTTTGAAAAAAAAAAATATAGACAAAGATCCGACTAGCTTAAATTTGACGTCTAAATGACCATCATAATGGCTTATTTTTTGGTCTGTCGCGATGGTCATTTGACTTTCAATTTTAACAAAATGAAAGTTTCCTAGAACCTACGAGCTTAAATTTGACGTCTAAATGACCATCATATTGTCTTATGTTTGTCTACCGTAACGGTCATTTGACCGTCAAATTTAATGAAGCCAAAACTTGTGTATTTCCAGAATGTGAAATTCCATAATTTCTTCTTCTATATAATATTAGGGAGGTTATATTTTAATACATTATAATAACCTATTATAATTTATAATGTAAAAATATATACACTTTAAAAAATATATATATATAGTTTATAGAATGTAAATAAAAATAACATATAGTTCATAAAAATTATAAACTATTGTATATTTTTTTATATAAAAAAACATATAATCATTATTAAAGGGGTTTAAAGGACATAGACTAGGTTAAAAGAATTTTACCAGTGCAAGTAGATTTATGAGAGTATAGATTAACTCGCATATTTTATAGAGGGGATAAGTAATTTCACTTGACTAATGAAATACATAATTATGTGAAAATCATGAAAATAGCAAAATCTGCGAAAAATGCAAAAAGGCAAAAAACTTGTTTTTTCAAAAATAACAAAGGTCGTGGCGGGAGATGGGTTTCCCGCACCGGTGCTTCAGGGTCCTCACTGGTGTGAACAAGATCCCAGTGGGAAATGGCTGGTGAGGCGGTACCCGTGGATCAGCCCAGTGAACTTGAAGCGGAAAAGGTTGTGCTTGAATTGATAGGACAATTTGGTGCTAGCTTGGTTGTCAAAACCCTAGTTTCTTTGTTCGGGGAGTCGGTACTAGAAAACATGGTGGCGGAAAAAGTCTGGTGTAGGTTGAGCCGACCATTGAGGTGATACAGAGAGGTCCCTTTCAATCCATCCCGGTTGGGTCTGATAAGCTGAAGAGCTCGGAAGACTTCAAGGTTGATGGAATCAATTTCAAAATCGCTGCAGAAATTTTACATCTCTCGGTGCCTCCTCCTCCCAAAGCTGATTTTTCTAATTTACGTGGGTGAAAAGGGTGATTTTCTACAAGTTTGTAGGCACCCATTTCTCTCGGAGGAGGATTTTAAGTTGGTCACGTGCTTCTGGGCTCAAATGCTAAACCAAAAGTCAATTTCCATGCCAATGACTTTTTCCAGGTATGTTTCCCCTCCCCTGATTTGCTAAATTTGGTGCTTAAAGAAGGACCTGGTTCATGAACTCTTCCAGCCTATACTTTCGTCCTTGGTCACCAAATTTTGACCCCTAGAAGGAAAAAATTTCCAAGGCCCCGCTTTGGTTAAGCATTCATGATCTACCTTTGGATCTCCGCAAATGGTCATTCTAAAGCCAATTGCGAACTCCTTGGGGACCCTCGTGCCCATCCGTAATCTTGCCCTGAATTTCTGGCACAAAATCTTGGTGCATCTCTATGTGGCGATGGACCTGACTACCCCTCTGCCGCCATCTTTGACTCTCCAAACAAATTCCGCCCCAAGTGCTTTACCATTGAGTATGAGGGTCTAAATGCAAAGTGTTTTTATTGCGGGTAGTTGGGTCATCTGAGTAAGGCCTGCTCTTTGAAACTGGCCAAGGCTTCCAAGGAGTTGGATTCTCAAAAGGTTGGCTCTATGATGAAAGGGCTGGAGGAGAGTGAAATGGCATCACCCTTGGTGGGTGATATTTCACCTCTTTCTCTTCTAAAAGAAACTGAAGAAGTGCATAAAAACTCCAGGGAATTAATTTCCCTTATTAAGGAAGGTTTCGATCAAGGGCAAGTGGCTTCCCTAAACTCGCTACAATCTTGGCTCCTAGATAAAGTTGAGACAAATAAGCTTCAGTCCCTTTTAGGTGATGGCGTCTTGGAGGAAGGAGAATTTGAGCCGGATCTGCTGGTACCAGCTTTAGCTTCCTCAAAATTGGCTTCGGTTCAAGCAAGGTTGAAGGAGGCCATATGTGGCTCAGCCGGAAAAAAAGGTAGAAAATCCAAACAAGAACTGGCACTGTTGGAAGTGGATGTTGGCAAACAAAGTGTCCTGAACTTTTCCAAAGTTGTGTCAGGAAGGCAAATGTCCTTCCCTCTCCTAAATGATAATACTTTCTTGGAATATCAGGGGTCTCAACACCCCTGATAAACAACACTTGTTTAAGCGTTATCTCTTCTCCTCGGAGGTGAGTGTGGTGTTGCTTCAAGAAACAAAGATGGCCATGGTGGAAGTTGCTGCTGCTCTTTAAAAAATTTAGTTAAGGGATGGAATTTCTTCTTCTCTCGATCTTCTCTAGGCCTCGGGGGCTTGGGATTACGTGGAAGGAATGTCAGGTTCAGGTTGATCTTATCCACCAGAATCATAGTTGGCAGTTGGGTTGGGTTTTCCGAAACATTCTCATTCGGTCTTCTACCTCCTTAATGTGTATGGTCTGAATAGCATAATTGGAAAAAGAGAGGTTTGGCAAGACATCTCTAGGTCTTTTCTCCCCCTCGAGGATCAACTGTTTCTTCTTGGTGGTGATTTCAATGCTATCACCTCTGAGAAAGATAAAAAAGGTGGTATTTCTAGAAATCGGCAATCCCAGGCAGATTTTTGTTCCTTTATCTCTGACAACTCTCTTTTAGATATCGAGCCCAAGCAAGGTTGGTTCACCTGGAGCAATCGTAGGAAGGGCTTTAGTAATATTGTTGAAAGGCTCGACAGGTTCTTAGCTGGCCCTAAGTGGTCTCTGAATAATGTTGTCTTAGAATGCTCGATTCTACCTTGGTCTAGCTCTGATCACTTCCCGGTTTCCCTATCAGTCAATATCGACTTTTCCCCTCACAAATCCCCTTTTAAGTTTGAGCTTATGTGGTGAGGGATGCCTCTCTGAAAACAACATTTCACAATGGTGGCACTCTATCAGGTTGAAGGTTCAAAATGTTGGTGCTTGCACAAAAACTAAAACTTCTCAAAAGGATCTAAGATCTTGGAACAAATCTTGTTTTAAGAATATCTTCCAAGAAAAGGCTAGAGTGGAAGCCGAGTTGAAAGCTCTAAATGAGTTAATTTTTGTCTCTGGCATGGGGGAGGTGGAGTTTCTTCTAGAGAAGTCTTTACTATCCGAACTTGGTGAATTGCTTCTGTGAGGAGGTCTTCTGGAAAAAAAAATCATGGGAATTATGGCTCAAGGATGGGGACAGAACACAAAGTTTTTTCATTCATCCGTAAAAGCAAGGCGGAGCTCGTCTTTCATCTCCGAGATAAAGAGTCATGATGGTATTGTCCTCTCTGATCAAAAATAGATTTCTGATGAAGGGGTCGGTTCTTTACTTCCCTCCTTCAAGGTGACATCACATCCTTTGATTCAGAGCAATCCTCTTTCCTTGAAAATATCCCGACGCTGGTCACTGATGCTCAAAATGTGGCCCTTCTTAAGCCCTTCACTATGAGTGAAGTGGAGAAAGTGGTTTTCTCTATGGCCAAGAACAAAGCTCCGGTCGGATGGTTTTTAGGCTGATTTCTTTCAGAAATTTTGGAACATCGTTGGCTATGATGTTTGGCGGATGTGGAAGAATCTCACAGATCCCATTCAATGCTTAAATCACTAAACTATACCTTTATAAGTCTCTTCCCAAAGATCCCTCAACCCTCTTCATTCGCGGACTTCAGGCCGGTTTCTCTGTAATACCTCCTACAAAATCATCTCGAAAGCCATTGCTTCCAGACTCAAAGGGCTACTTGGAACCTATGATCTCTCCGGAGCAATCTGGTTTCTTGCTGGGAGGTCAATTTTTTATGGTATTTTTCTCTCTCATGAACTCATTCATTCTCTCTCCTATAATAAATCCCTAGGTATGTTACTAAAACTGATATTAGCAAGGCCTTTGACAAGATCAACTGGTGTTTTCTAATCAGAATCCTTAGAAAGTTTGGTTTTTGGTTCAGTTTTGTAATTGGGTGTTCAGTTGCATAGCTGGGCCTTCTTTCTCCATGTTAATTAATGGTAATGTTGAAGGTTTCTTTGAAGGTAATCGGGGTATAAGATAGGGTGACCCTCTCTCCTCCTTTCTCTACATTTTAGTGGTTGACTCATTGAGTAGGGCCATCAACAATAAAGTTTCGGGAAGGAAAATTGCAGGGATTAAGAATTACGGAGGGGTGGATCCTATTTCTCACCAGCAATTCACGGATGACACTTTCTTGTTTGGAAAATCCAACATTCATGAGGCTAGAGAACTAAAGGGGTTTCGATGCTTATGCAATCACTTTGCTGGACAAGAGGTTAGCCATGTCAAATCCTTCATCTTCTTTTTAATGCCCCCTTCTCTGAGAAGCTAGAATTCTTGGCATCTTCAGTTTCAAAAAGGCTCCCTTCCGGTCAAATATCTTGGTGTGCCTTTGTTTGGTGGCTCGGGTCGGACCTCGATGTGGAACGATCTCCTCTCTTCGGTTAATTCAAAACTCAACTCCTGGAAAGGAAAATGGCTATCACTAGCTGGAAGACTGGTCCTCATCAAATCTATTCTCAGTGCCTCCCCCTTATACATGCTTTCCATACTAAAAATCCCCAAAAGTGTTCTATCAAAGCTTATCGGGATTATGCAAAAGTTCCTATGGCAAGGTCCCTCTATGGAAAGGAAAATCCCATTGATCAGCTAGGAAACTTTTTCCAAACCCAAAGATCTAGGCGGGGCTGGCATTCTCAACTTGGGTATTCAAAACTTGGCCCAGGCGCCAAGCTTGTCTAGAATCTCCTCACAAAACCTCTGTGTCTTTGCAGCCAAGTGGTGGAAAAAAATATCTGGGGCCCATCTTCCGGAATCAATTCTCTGCATTGCTAATCCCCCTCGTGGTTCTCATATATGGAACTTCTTAGTTGAATGTCGGGAGCTCTTCTTATTCAATGTGGCCTGGAAAATCGAAAAAGGTGACAGGGTGTTATTCTGGGATGATCCTTGGAATGGTTTTCCCATGCTTGGGGAAAATCCTGAGTTTGGGGAAATCAAGAGGCTCTTAGTTGAAGAATGGGGACCATATGTTTCCAACTATGGGCTGATTCTGAAAAAAATTTCTGCTCTATTGGAATGGAAAAGTATTGATCACCTAAATCTCTCTTTGGAAACTAAGGATAGTTTTCACTCAGCTCTGCAGGAATGACAATATAGTGCTTTCCGGGGTAATGATGAAATTGTCTGGACTACGGCCTCTTCTAGGAAATACTCCCCACGTGTGGCTATAAATTATTACATGCTGAGCAGAAGCTGAGGCTCTAATCTGGAAGGCATGTTGGTCCCCCTCGTGTCCCCCTAAAGCTGGCCTTTTCACTTGGATGGCTTTCAAAGGAAAAATTCTCACTCAAGAAAGGAGGAAGAGATTTGGTTTTCATGGTCCCTCAATGTGCTTTCTATGTGAGAAGCATGAGGAAGATCGTGATCATCTTCTACTTCATTGCCCATTCACAGCTAAATGCTTTGGAGTTGGTTGTGTGCCAGGCTCAATCTCCCATGGGTCCAGCCCTCTACACTCCTGGTAAGCCATTTTGGCTTGGCCTATAAACCTCCACTCTGGCGCTCTCTCCTTGATTTGGCTATGTGGTATCATGCTACTTCTTTGGCACATCTAGTGGGAGTGTAACAAAAGAATCTTTAGGGAGGAGCAGAACTCGGTGGACAGGGTCATTCTCAGGTTGGAATGGGCTATCTCTGAGGTGGTTTCTGCTAATTGGTCCCGACTTTCATCACTTCTCCAACATTGACAGGGAAATCGAGTAGCGTTGGCCTAGAATCGTCAAGCCCGGAGTAGGTGCTCAACGCCCTTTGATCTCCTCATCCTCGCTCCGTCGGTTAGCCCATTGGCTCCCCCACCCCGGTTTCTCAAACTAAATTTTGATGGAGCGGCCAGAGGTAACCCAAGGGCATCTCCAGTGTTGGATGCATTATAAGAAATGAAAAGGGATTATTGGTCGGTGCCGCCTCCTACAAGCTCAGGGATGGCACTTGTAATTCGGATGAACTACAAGCTCTGAGCAAAGGTCTAGATCTAGTGGCCTCCTTAAAGATAGAAAATCTAGAAATCGAAGGGGATTCACTAGTAATTGTGAATGCCATAATTAAAAAGAAAGCCCTGTCTTGGAAACTAGACCTAGGAGTTAAAAAGGTCCTTTGGAAACTCGGAATTTCAGTGCACTTGGAACATTAAGCATGTGTTTGGGAAAGTAATAATTACATGGACAAGCTGGCGAATGCAGCGATCGAGCAAGCACAACAAGAGATAGTGGCATTCAATTCCAAAGCATGGGAAGGATTGGGGATATTGATCTCGCGCGGTGGATTTCAAAGCACACGTCATCTAATGATACACTTGCGGGATGTGAAGGGTCTATTTAATGCTTTGGACAAGGGCTTCTCCTTATATTTTTTCTCCCTCCTTTTGCTAGCTATGGTTGTCCCTCATCTACCATGAATTTCCTTGAGATGTGATCTGCATGAAATGGCATTTCATTCCAGATAATAGACAACCTGATTTGAAAAGAATTTTTCGTCTCTCCTGTGTCGAAGAGTTGGATGCCATTAAAGGATTCCTGGGAAAAGACTATCTATCTTTGTTGGTTGGCCACGTGTCAATAGTGGCATTTCCTCTGTATTCATTGAGAACCTGCTGATAATCCATCCCTCTAAAGCGGATGCTGTGAGTCTAGCTCTGCACTGGCGGCCGGCATACTTGTGGTAACTTTGGCCTCCGAAGTGGTGAATTGTTGTCTAGCATTCTAGGCTATGCATGAGTCTTTGCCAAGTGCATCGGGGTGGATGTGGGTGTCTTCAGCGAACTCAAAAAATGGTTCGGCATTCTCCTGGCCTTCACTGAGCAGTTGGTGGTGTATGCCCGGACCGGGCTGCCAACCATGCCCACTGGTGCTTCCTAATCTAAAGACCCTCTGTGCTCCATTGGACCCTATCCCACTAGATGGACCGAGTTGCATGTATTGTCTCTCTGGTAGGGGGGCCTATGACTTTCTGGCTGAACTGGGTGAATTTTGAAGTGAAAGTTGAAATGGAAGATGATACCAGCCTTGGTCGGGTGTCTCAGGCTGCTAGTGTTGTTGTCACCTTGGGGTCTGGAGAGTAATCCCTCTCTTTCCTAGTACTATAGTTATAGTATATCTTAGATAATGTTGGCCTATGTTCATGTATATCCAGCTACTTTTTGCTCTTATGATTTTGTTGTTTTGCTTTGAAATCTTGAGGTCGGGCCTCTGTTTATGTAAATAGGTTTAATTCTCCATTTTATACCTAAAATATTATCTCATTTTATTCTCCACTCCAACTCTTATATAAAAGAAAACATTTAAATAGGTTTATTTATATAGTTTTTATAAACTATAAGATATAAATAAATGGGGATGCCCCATGTTATATGGATAATATAAATGGTTAGGGACACATGTTAGGTTTTATTTAATAATTATTAAGATTTAAAAAGTAATCCTTTCATAGTCCAAACAATAAACACGGGCCCTCTTACTAAAAAAGTAAGCCCTTAGATTTTTTTTTAAAACATATATAAACCAAATCTAATAAAATTTATATTTTAAGCGGTTAAACTAACCATATATATAAAATATGATTCGAACTTAGGTTTGTTTCTTTTTTTTAAAAAAATTATATATGCCTAGATTTATAAGTTAAGTTTAAATATGATTTAAACTTAGGCTTAGAATATGGTGTGTTGACTCTTCCTCAATCCCATGTAATTTAAATATGATTTAAGGCTTTTAATATATAGTTTTTTTTTAACTATATAAATTTTAATGTGATGTTTATATAAATTATTATATAAACCTTATTTTATATTATATATATTTTTATTTAAAAATAATAGTATAGTTTTCAAATTATATATGATATAGTTATAGATTAACTATAAACTATAGTTTTTCAAATCGAATCCTTTTACTGGGACCAAAGAACTATATGTATGCTTTACCTTCCCTTTCATTTAACTGTGCATTTGAAATTATAGAAAAAAACAAAATTATTTCATATAGTAATAAATCCTTTCTTTTTATGTATGTGACTTTCATAAATATTTGAATCCCCTTTCACCCACAAATATCCAAACAAACATTAATTCAATATAATTTACAAAATGTAAATGAAAGTAAAAATCATATCATATTACATCCCCCAAAAAAAAAAAAATAAATTAGGAATTCAAAATTAAAAACCCCTAAAAATCTACTAAGAGTTTAATCGCACAAATGTAATGCCAAAATAAATTGGGAAAAAAAAAAAACCCGTACAAATTAAATAAATAAAATACAAAACATTTGATCTTAATTTATTTAATTTACCTCGCTCTGTTACCATGTTAGAATTTGAGGATTCTAATAAATACATATTTAATCAACTTACATATTACATAATTTTACAATAAATATTTAAATAAATATTACATCATAACATAAGTAAATAAAGAAATACTTATAGGAAATAAATAATACATGTGACACAATATTTATAGTGGAAAACCCCAATAGGGTAAAAACCACTTTAAAAATAACATTTTACTTCAAATAACTTATTTTACATCTAGTAAGATCACCTCCTTTGAAACCTTATTTACCAAGGGTAAAACCAAATCACTTGATTTGCACACCTTTGATATATTTCTGAATATATCAAATGAGGACCTAAAGTCCTTTTATATAAGGTGATCGGGTATGTCTCTCAACCCACCTTTTCAACCTAAAATGGTTGACACATACACCTAGGTTTATAATATTTAATATTAGAAATATAATCATTTCATGATATTAAATATTTAATCTAAAGTATATACCTAGATCAGCATATTTAATAATAGAAATATAAATATTTCATATTATTAAATATTAACCTATATATTAGTGATGGACCCATATACATTAAGAGTTGGCTAGACCACTTAATCATTATGTTCCAACAAGAACATGTTTCCCAATCACATGATGATATATTTTTCCATAAGAGAGTAGTGGGAGACTTTACCATGTTTGGGAGTATGTTTTGTACCAACACTAAAGAAGTTCCTACATCCACTACTCCTCTTGATGATGATGACATTGACAATATTTTACCTTATGATCCTAATTTTGAGGAGACCTTAGATCGTAATCTAGAAGCCCTTACATAATATATTATATGATACTATTACAAGCTAGATGCTTTCAATATGAAGATATATTCTACAGACCATGACCCCTCATCATCTACCACCAAGGTACCCCATACCACTACTATCTCTACTGGTCCTATGCCATCTACTATTATCCACACACATCATATCCCTTCTACAAGAACCACACAACCACTTGAGTCTCATTCCAATGTGATAATTCCTCCATTCACCAACTATACTCCACCAAATTTCTCATCCTTGGCTTATATATTCCCTTCATTTTCTCATACTTACACCCATATACCACAACGTAATTCTACACATTAATACACTCAACATCTCCAAATCCATGCTTTCCAACATGTACCCAACATCAATAAAGAACTAGTGGATAAAATTGTAACCTTGAATTTCAAAATCAAGGCATGGGAGTCCTTAAGCTCACATATAGTCATCTATGTAACGGACCTACCCACCCATTGGTACCCATAAAACCATATCCTCCACTTTTTGAGTGCCCAAATTTGATAAATTTAAGGGAAAATAAGACCCTCAAAATCACTTGTGCATGTTCAAATATGATTGTTATCTCATTAGTCATGGTGACACACTTATATTGAAAATATTTCCATTGTCATTAGGTATCAAATATTTATTTTAGTACACCGGTATTACTCAATATAGTGGCATCTCATTCGAGAAACTTTCTAGCTTATTCCTTGATCACTTTTCCATCAATGTTGTTAAACGTACCACTAAGTTTGATATATACAACTTGGAAACAATTAGTTAATGAGCCTATTACTCGACTATGTGTCACATTAGAGGGAATTCATATATGAGCTTACACTTCCCATTCCTCAACCGAACTCACCTAATTATTTTCCAATAGTTATACTAAAGACATATTGTGCACTCTTCAAATCTAATAGTTTTAGTAATTTGATGAAGACATATTTATGGCAAAGAGAATTGAGGATGTCGATGTTAGTACCGGTGATGTCAAGGTTCATAAGAAGATTGATTCCTCCAAGTTTTCTAAAAAGGCTCCCAAGTTAATCTAGTCATTCTCCAATTTGTGGCTAACCATTAATCCACATTGAATGTAGCTAAGAATTCTTCCACACTCGAATAACCCACAATTATGAGCCACACAAAACAAATCACAGGATCCATTTCAAATATGTTAGTAATACACTCCATTGACTCAATCACTCTCTAGTATCTTACAAAAATGCCTTGATGCTCAACTCATCTTGCTTTAACCCATACGACAAGAGGATATCAATTCATCAAAACTACTTTGGTAACAACAATACACTTACAAATGTGCTTATAATAGATTTTGGGCCATACAAACTGACAAGTGCCACCAATTGTGTAATTTTATTCAAGACCTAATTGAAAAAGGTGATATCTAAGTGGAAAATTCCATGGCCCCACAAAATCAAAACCTAGATGTCTTCAAAAATCCACTACCATTACACATGACTTCAACCAATCAGGTTAGCCATGACACATCATCATCATCTCACCAAGATTTTGTTGGTATGATTCACATTGTGATAAGAAATCAAGCTGTCAATATGAATCCTAAATCTACATATGAATTGACATATACAACCACACCATCACCAAATGTGTTCTTTCCTCCACAACTATTCATCACTCTTAAGTATAATCTAATCAATCAATTAAATAGTACACCAACCGAGATATCATTGTATGATATCGTCGTCTAATATTCCATTCATCGTGAGGCACTTATTAAGGCCTTAAAGTAAATCAAGATGTCCAATCAAAATCCCAATGCCTTTTCACAATTTGTGGGAAACCTTCATACTTCGACTTCATCATTGATCACATTTTAAAAATATGAGATTAATTTGAATCCCCTCTCATAACACAAGGGAGGTTGACCCTTGTGATCCACCATTGTTCATCATCACAAAAATATGAAAACATTCAAACATTCAAACATGTGTTGGTTGAAAATGGATCTGACATTAATATCATATAATTTGTAGACTTATGTCACCTCAACATACCGCTATCTCACCTTTCATCCTCGATATTAAAATTACAAGCATTATATGATGCTCCTTGCACTACATTAGGTACAATCATTTTACTATTGAAAGTTAAATCCAAGATGCTCTACACCCTTCTATAAATTATATAAGGAGAGTTATAATAGAACATATTATTAGGATGTCATTGGATTCACAAGATGAAATGTATTCCATCCACCCTCCATAAATATCTAAAATTAAAGCAAGACAAAATTACACATTGTATAACCACTAATGTAGAACCATTTAAGTATTGCAATAATATCACATTCTCATTTGGTAGAGTGGTACATGTTACACTATCCGAACAAATTATTTCAACCCCGTAGATATATCTAACACCTACACTCATGTACCTACCAAGGTTGACCCATCACCCTCGACACAAAATTCTGAATTAATAAAATCACAAGATCCATCTCCTTCTTCATCATCATCTCATGACTAACCATCAACATCACTTCCGGAAGTAATCATACTTCCTTCACCATCCTCGTCATCTTCACCATCATCATATTTGAGTTTTATTCCTTCTAGTAGCAAACCCACAACTACCAAAGTACCTCAAGATCATGGTAAGGATCCCACGACGAATGAAAAAAAATCTATGGGTGTTGGGAATTAAAAATCCTTTATGTCACCATATCTATACCCAATATGATAACTTTCAAAGAAATGGATATACCATTTCCCACATATATATGGATATATCTATGGGTTTTGGGTAACCTATGACAAAACAAGCCTAGGGTTTGAAGGAAAACATGTGAATAGTGATGGTGATGCTAGTCCAAGTACTAAATCTAATATGAAGGTGAAAAGAAGGCATATTTGAGGAGATGTAATCCATTTATAAAACCTAATGCTATGAGGTATGGTACTTCCTTTAATGGATATTTTTAGATTTGTCATGATTTTGGTCATAGAGCTAGAGATTATAAAAGGAGGTCTCTTAGGATTGATGAAAATCTCTTCAAAGGTGAATGTTTTTCATGTTGTGAGTATGGTCATAGGGCTAAGGATTGTGGATGGAATATTAATGTGTTTAAGCCAAGAAGAAATAAGGATGTTGTTTTCTTCAATTGTCAAAAATATGGTCATATAACAAGATTTTGTCAAAGCAAGAAGAAGTTCATTGTAAGGTATGCTCCTATGGTCAAGAAATATGTTGTTCAAGATAAATATGTCAAGAGAGCTGATTCTCAATCTACTATACATAGTATAAAACTTGTTAAGGAGGATTCTAGTGGTATCAAGGTTTGAAACATTGTCAACAAGCTCAAATTAGGTCAAGGAAGCATGTTTTCTCTAGTTGAAGAAGATCACATGTGTCTCAATGCTTCAATACAAGAGAAGTTGAAGGAGCTAGGTTATTGGAACACCTCAAGTGTGATAAGGTATGTCAAGTGATCTTTTCATGATTCTTTGATTCATGCATCCATTATAGGTGTCTAATTTTGGGTCATGTGGTCATTCATGTTGTGTGTAAGGAGTATTTTGTTTGTAATGTCATTATAAGTTGTCAAAGGAGTATTCTCTATCTATGTCTCAAGTTAAGTCATGGTCTAAGTCATGAAGAAGGTTTGTAGTAGGTGATTCCTTGTGTAATTCACCAAACCAGCAATCATATAGTCATGTCAGTGTGTTATATGCTCCAAGTTAGAATCTTAAGTCTATGTAATGATTCTCCAAGGGGAGTTAGGTCCCAAGTTATAAAATTTGATGGTATTCTCTAAGATCTTGTGTCTTTGAGGTCATGTTGTTGTGAGTATCAAAGTATTTATATTATGTTAAATCAGTCCTTGTAATAAAATTGGTCAAGTATCTAGTTGAAGATGTTGATTTGTCTCAATCTCGAGTGTTAGTATTTGCATAATGAAGGTTCTCAAGTGATCATAATAATATGCAAGTCTCAAAAATGTTATCAAAATAAGTATTGTGTTCATTATCATCATGAAAATATTAAAATGGTCCATGTCTTTAGTCCGAGTTGTGTTTGTTCAATAGTCTTAATCAAATTTTTGATCTCAATCATAAGATTATAAGGTATACGAGTGAGCGTTGTCCATTACAACATGTATATGGGTCTATTTTTGTTGTCTTCATGAAAATTATGTTAGATATCTTTCAATAGGTCTTGATATGTCAGTTTGTAAGTATGTAGTTGAACAAAATTTGTTTTGAGATCCCAAGTATGTATAAGTACAATGTATTGTTAAAGTACCAAGGTTTGTGATGATGTACTTTATACTTCAAATTCTGAGTGCCCTATGAAAATATATCAAAGGGTCTATTAAGTGTCTCATTCAAGAATATATGTGTAGAGTCTCTACAAGATCTCAGTGTGTGTGGCCTAATTAAGTACTTAAAAGGTCTGGATCATGTTGCTTTCAAGAATTATCAAGTGTAAAGTGTCTCAAGGTGTTGAAGGTACTCTTGTAAGTTGAGCGAAAACTTGTATTCTCAATTTTATCTATAATGTTGTGAGTTGTTCAAACAAGGGAGTATTAAATACATTGTCAAGTCAAAGATTCATTATGTCATCATCCATGTTGATTATCAAGGAAGAGTATTTTGGATCTTCAAGCGAGTATTTGAACCTTGAATCATGGTCAAAAAGTGTTAGAAGGATTTTTTTCTCCTTAAAAAGGTATGAAGTAAGTCGGTGCTCTAAGTTTTGGAAATGAAGACCTCAAGTTTTTCAAAGCTATCTACATGATCTAGGAGCCTCGTTGAAGAGTTGAAGGAAAATTTTAAGAAGAAAATAGTAATTCATAGTGGAAAAGTTAATACAAGACCTAAAATGGTGAGGTTTACTTAGTGTCAATCTACATTATTGCTCATGGGTATGTCAAATTTACAGCTAAGCAAGGCTACATGTCAAAAAATGGTGTTTTGAAATTCATCAAGTGTTTGTGCTTCTTATGTCTTGTTTACAATGTTAAGAAAGAAATAAAAGGTTTGTGTGTCAATGCTTGCGGTGTAGAACTATGAGAGGTTTATGAAGAGTATTCTAAGTATGATCAAAGTCAAGTGTTGTATCAAGTATGATTATGACCTTGTCATATATGATAGTATGAGGTCTCCAAAGGTATCTTACATCTCAAGTGGTTTTCTTTAAGGATCCATTATGTCCTATGTGACAGAGTACAACTGTGTTTAGCATTCAAATACGTTTTAAGGTATTTATACAAGTACAATAGTATTATCGGACCAAGGTATGATGTATTTCCTCCTCGATGAGATCTTTACATAACTCGAGTTGTTAAATAATGTCTAAAAGATTTGAAAAGAAAATATATAGGGTACACTCATCTTTAAGGCTCTAAACAATTGAAGAAGGTAAAATGACTTGTAAAGTAAGAACATATGCCTAAATTGAAGGCTACAAGTTTGTTCGAGGGTTTGAGGATTGTAACCCTAGATTTAGCAAGTACGTGTTCCATAAATTGTGTGTAATAATGTGTCAAGTCTCATGAAGGTATTAGTCATGTTGTATCAAGAGTAAGTGTGTCTATGTCATTACGTTACTCTGAGTATGAAGGAATATTTGATTTATCTCAAGTTTTAGTAGAGGTCATTCAAATTCTATGACACGTAGTCAAGTTGAGTATACCTTTGGGTTTGGCTCTCAATTTTAGTGAAATGTGTTAGAGTCTGAAGAAGGAAAACTTGTGTTAATCGGTGTATGAGGAAAGGAAACATGTGATCCTGCAAGTCTGAATTAGTATTTTGAGATAGGGGCTAATGAGAGCCATAAAATTGGACAAGAAGGACAAAACATATATTATATGATTTTGTTAAAGTACTCATTAAGTGATCTTAGGTCATATTCTATATTAAAAGGTTCATCAAAAGTTTTTTGATGGTTAAGGTATGATTCTAGGTTGGATTTTAGAAGTAATATGAATGAATGTTCAGACTACGTGTTGTCTGTCTTGGATATTGTTTTAATTAGTGGTGAAGATCCATCATATATTTGAAGATAAAAGTTCACATGTGCCATCTCATTGACAATATTATCTTGTTTGGTCTTATAAGGACTAAAAAAATGTATTGGAAGTTTGCACATACATTTGGGATATGATCTTAAAGAAATCTAGTAAAGTAATATGAATGAATGGTAGACCTTGTATTGTTTTAATTCTATTGCAAAAAGAATGTATGATTGTCAATATATTGGATGAAGTCAAGAATGTGAAAATATTGTAAGTCGGGGTGAGCGACTCAAGATCTAGTCTCTTAGCATTCATACGGTGAAATGAAAGGCATTATGAAGACTAACATGAAAAAATAAATGATGAATTACTTGCATACCTCAAGGTAAAGTGGTTTTGAATCAAAATGGTATAATTGTATGCAAAGAATGTTGAGAAGTATGAGAATGTTGTTTAGAATAGAGGCAAGAAGGTTGAACCTACTACATGGAATGGAATCAAGGTAAGAACAAAATCTTTTGTCTTTTCTACTTGAGAAGGGTACAATAGGTATAGGGGGAGCTATAAGGAGTGAAATCACAATGTATGGGGATGTGCATATCCTTGATAAGTTTTTAATGAAGCACTAAAGATGAGGAATATTGAAAATAGTCCTAAATGTGGTTTGATATTATTAGAGGCAAAATTGGCGTTCTTAATCATGAAAGAGACCTAGAAGTTGGTGTTGAGAGTGAATGAAGGATAAAATTAGGTGTATAAATTAATGAGGAGCTGGTTTAAGGCTAATTATAGGTCCGTGGATCTTCATATGCTGTTGAATGAGTCAAAGAAGGGAGATTTTAGTCGTAAGAGGAGCTTTACAATTAAGTAAGTGGTAATTTTGCATTGTCTTCATTGTTTAATTATGTGTTGTCAATTTCCATGTATTATTATCATTATAGCCTTTGTAATAGATGTCAAATGGGTAGATAATCATCATAAACATGGAAAAAGGGCATATAGGTGTTGGTCTTTTCAAGGTTTCCATCAATGTTTTTAAAGATGGTTTCCATCAAAGACAAAGGGGAGATTGTTTTCCATTGTGTGTTTGTGTTGTCATTGATGTCAAGTACATTGATGGAAAAGGGTGTCATGGTGTGGTATGTGTCTCCATGAGGTTTCAATCATGTGTCAAACATGAAGGTTGATTAGTAGTGTCGGGTTTGGTGGTGTTTTAGGGTCCTTGGGAAACAAATAGTGAGGAACATGCAATTTAGCATAGGTAAATGAGATTGGATGGAGAAATTAAGAGTTATTTGGGATATGTATTGAATATGGATAGGAAGAGGATGTTTTCATGATGCTTTATGAATAAATTCAGGTCATTTTGAAGAATATTTTTGAATATATGCAAGTTTTGGTAAAACCGAGTAAGTCATAGTGTGATATCAAAGCAAAAGTGAACCTTCTTATGCTTGTTGTGAATTGTATGACTTGCATGGGGAAATAAGATATTTGGAATATATTCTTAGGTTAGTTATTAATCTTTCAAAAATTAATGAGGTGGTTTCATAATCACATTTTTATGAACGAATGTTAAGAAGGTAAACAACTTTTTGTGTGCTTGAAACCCTAGCTAGAAAGTGGTTTGAGATATTTATCTCCTAAGTTCCTAGAATTTATTTATAGTGCATGGATTATGATTGGATGATGTATAGGACTCCTCCAAGTTTCCATAAAGGTATGGTAGTGGTTTTGGTGATGAGTGGACCCCACTCAAACATGCTTTTTTATGAAGAAGTTTAGTTTGGGACAAGGTTGTCCAAAGGAGTTGAAAATTAAATGGACATTGTTTTTATTATGTGAGTTTTTATTTATGTCCATGATGGTTTTAGGTTATGAGGATTCTTAAAAATAAAAAAGTGTGCCCTATTTGTGAAGACTAGTCAAAGGGTAGTTTTGGGGCAGTTTCAGGAAGTTTACAGAGATGAGCTTGGTTGAAGGCCTTCCACTTAGATTTGGAAGGAGTTACAATATTTTATGGAAAGGTGATTCAGATATATTTCCAATTATATAATTTTTGTCTCATGATGATGATATTTGATGGGTCATGCAGGTCAGTTTGTGAGAAAGAAGGTTTCTTGGTTTTCAGGACTAAATTTATCGAAATTTGAACGATTGAGTTGGTTGAAGCATGAGATGAATGATTTGATTATTTCTACCACTTGAAAATTGAATAGGGATTCATTTCATTTCTATTGAAGGAATTTGGAGGTCTTGAAAGTGGCATAAAAGGGTGCAAACTAGTTGAGTTTACAAAACATGTTTCTAGGAAACATGATTTGGAGAAGAGGAAAGTTTTTGTGGATTGAACACATGGATGTTTCATGATGTATAACTTGAATTAATGTGATTTATAGGTCCTTAGGATTCCAATAGTGGCTACATGCCATATTTTAGTTGATTTGGAGTTGTCTTGAGGCCCAAAGGTGAAGACAAGGTGTTGGAAACAACTATTTTGTGAAGGATATGAGCTTGTGGGCCCATTTAATGATTTATTTGATTGGTTAAAGTAAATGTGTGACCATGTATGATTATTATATGTTATATTACTCATGTATGGTTAATTTGGGAGCTTCGATAACTATGGTTTTGTGATGAGGGGTTTTATCTCATCCAAGTGATGGGGTTTTGAGCTCTTTTGGTGCAAGATGGATGGTTTTGGGCATGGACAACCTATATGGGTCATATGTGACCATTTTAATGATTAAAATGGAATTTAATTAAATTTTATTGGTTGTAATAATGGTATAGGACTAAAATATGATGAGTTTATGAGGAAGAGAAGCATGTAAAGGTGATGTTTGAGTTCATTTTTGAACTAGTTCTCTTGGAGAGAAAAGTGTGACCCAAGGAGAAGTGTTTTGTAGGTTTGACTACATGTTTTATTGATCAGAGAACACTTGATAAAAATCACACAAGAATTCCATGCGGGAAAGTAAGTCATATTCAAAGGCGTGAATGGATAGGGAGAACATGCACGTGGAAAAAAGTTCAGCTTTTTGGGACTTAGCCGTTTTCGCTCATGAGGTCTATGTTTATGGGCACAAGCTAGAAATATATATGCTACTATTAGTTAACTACCGGTAGTCTATTGTTAGCGTACTTACATGTGTGGCTAGTTTTGTAAAGTCGTGTGGCTAGTAATAGCATGCGACCTATTTTTGGAGTGGATAAACGGTGAGGGGCAAGTCCCCACCCTTATAAGTAAGTGGTAAATTGTGTAATAGAGAGAGATTGACATGGAGAGATGTAGAGATGGATATGCAGAGATGAGATATATACATAGATATGTTATTAAATATGTTACGTGCATACTACTCATCATTGTAGTGAAGCTTCGACTATACTTATGATATTTAATATAATGGAGGATATTGGTTGAATCTAAGTGTATTCTTATATGTAATTGGATATTGTATGTACTTTATTCCATCATGATTATTGTTTAAATTACACTTTCCATTAGGTATAGATCTGGTATGCTCTGTAGAATGATGTGTTAGTAAAGGAACTATATGTATCTCTTAAGTCTTCATCATGCTAACATCCTGCAACAACAACCCTAAAGAGGGACCTAGTACCTTTGTGCACTTTAGGTGAGCACTCAGTTTAGGTTGAGTGATGTGCCAGCATGTCTAGGGTCTTATTGGATTTGTATCACTGAATTCTAGGCTGCATCATTGGTTCCATTGTCAGACCTCTTTTTTGTTGTTTTCAGATGGTTCATGATGAAGACATACCGGTTGACCTTAGCAAGTGTTGAAGAATGGATATGAAATTTGAAGAAGAATACACATGATGATTCAACACTGGATCTGAGTTTAATGCATGTGTGTGGGTGGAAATAGAATCTATATGATAGTTTATATGAGAGCTTTTTCACTATCTTTCCAGTAGAATTGTATGAGTGGCTGAGTGCTTATGCATCTAAGCGGAATTGGAGGTATCACACTTGTCTAGATGCAGAGAAGAATTTTAGGCCCTTTATGATGCTGATCTGATTTGGAATCAAGCGGTGGATACGTGGTTTCGTGGTGTCTTGAACAACTATATCTTAGAATACTCAATTTCCACTTATTCGTGTCCAAAGGTAGCTGAATTCTAGTTTTTACGATATCCAAGGGAACTTACCTACAAGGCATTCCTCTGGTGATCAAGATCCTGATGGTAACCTTGAATCTGGAGAGTAAACCGATGGCTAACTAAACCCACCATGCGTGGGGGTAGGAGTAGGATTGGTGAAAGATGGCAGACCTAGTGGCGAGAAAGGAAAAGAGAGGAAAGGTGACTTAAGTATAATGAGGCACACGAGAGGGAGATAGAGAAGCAACATGTACCATTGTAGAAAAGTATGGCATTGAGGAGAGAGATGGATCATGAAGGATTTTAAGCTCACGTAGAAGACGTGGAGCTAGAGCATCAGGAACTCCCCATCTTGGAAAGCATGACAAGGATCCCCTTGGCCTCACGTAAATAAGTGTGCCAAAGAGAGACTACTTGGGCTCACGGTGGCATCTGAATCCACCCGTAACCTAGCCCTTGCACTTGGTTTTCTAGTATCTAGTATGAAAAGTAATCAACAAGTAAGTTTGGGAAGTAAGAGAGCAAGCACATCAATGGTAGGGAAGATGACTTTATTATTATTTGAGGTGTTTTTTCAGTGCATCATCGTCTACATAGAACATGAGTCACACGAAATTTTGGGTTCACCTCTGGAAGTGGAACTACTTCACAGTATCAGTAGGGGTTCACTATAGTACTACTTGTCGGGTCACAAGGGAGTATACATCTACAGGACCTATTCCAACTATAGGTTTGGGATCAGGGGGCATAGGTAGCTCTGGTTCAGGTGGATCTGGTGGTTCTGGAGGTAGGGAAACACAAGAGGTTCTAGATCAGGTGGGAAAGGTCCGCACCAACCCCAAAATATTTACATGGAAATGTCTCTTCACCTTCCAAATATAGGGGCATAGAAGATGTTGTTGAACATGTGCACATGTGTGAAATATTGTGGCATGCAAAAGGGATCATGGCTTCTGAGTGTAGGGAAAGCCAATTTTCCACTACATTACAAGGGCACGCACACACAATGGTACAAAAGTTTGACCTTGATCAGACTTACGTAGATTATACAACTTTAAAGGATGCATTCCTTAAAGAGTTTCATATCCCTGAGTTTGAGTAGAAGAGTATAAGTGCACTCAAGGATATTAAGCAAGGCACTACTGAAAGTGTTAGAGAGTATGATGCATGGTTTAAAACATTGTTATCAAAGATTTCTTATGACATACATGCAAGCCAACATGCACAATGGTTCATTGGGGGCTTGATTACCCCTTTTAGGAGGGCATTATCACATAAGACATACACCGATCGCATCCTTGTGCATTGAAGTCAAGCTTGAAGCATCCTTGTGGAAAAATAGCTGAGGTAGTTCAGAAGCATAGATACGCGGGGGGTGAGCCCATTTTTAAAAGCACAAATGTTCCTTTTGATGGATAGCAATGGAAAAATAGTTGGAGAAACTATCAGCAAATTCAGCACATGAGACATGCACATGGATTTGGTGCACATAATTAAGGAAGTAGAAGGTCACACAAAGGATAGTTTCCCTCATTTAAAGGGTAATAGTGTATGCTCATGGCAATTGTTTTAAGATGGATTGAGGTGAAATATGCCACTAAACCATGATGCTATCCATTGCCCATTATTACAACAAAAGGCTGCGAGACGCGTGATAAGGAAGAAAATTTCAAGCTACTATAAAATCTATTGGCGTAGGTCCACAACTCATGACACGAGGACTACTTTTTCATCGAAAAATCTGATTGGGAAGATCCATGATGCTATATATATTGGTGTACAAAAACAAGAGTTTTAGATAACTCTAAGGGAAAGAATGAGCATCAGACCGGGAGCACAATCAGTCATTGACACTATGATCGGAATGAGGGGAGGGTTATTTTGAAGGTAGTCATGGCCCTCTGTAGAGGTCAGGATACCATGGTGGATTCAAGGATGAGGCCATGGTGGTGGAAGAAGTGAGTTTCCTCAAATTTTCAAAAATGAACATGTTATGTTATACATGCATGATCTCCACCACTATAGGCATGAATGTCCTCAGAATATTACATGTTCTTTCTATGGAAAGAACCATAGCTATGAAGAGTGCCTAGACTTATATGAGCATCTGAGTAAGCAACATAAACAAGAAAACAAAGGTGCATGGATGGTTAGGATACATCGTGTTGTGGACAATCAATGGATGCCCAAGATGGAAGTAGAATCTAAGGCACTACAAGTGAAGATCATGACCCATGCTGAGGTAACACGTGTCAAGGAGGCATTACAACAAAAACCTACCATCACTAAAGATGAGGTTCTCCATGCATGGTACCCAGATCCTACCTATCAAGGAGGTTTATCAGAAACCATGGAAGTTCTAAGGAATCTTCAGGGTGAGATAAAATACTTAAAGGAGAAGAAGAAAGCATCAAAGATGGTCCAAACTAATGTAGATGACTTGAGAGAAGTGTGTAAAATGTTGTGCACCAGAGAACATCATTCCACTGTTAGGGAGTTGGTTAAAAGGGAACACTCCACACAAGTAATGAGACTGGAAGATAGATCCTGCATGTAAATCTCCTCCTCATAGCCTAGATTATGACAAGGAAATCACTCTAAATGTTGTTGTGGATGGATGGCTATTAAGTAATATACTGATTGATACAAGTGCGAGGTCAATGTTCTTACCTTGGATGCATGGGTACAAATGGGAAGACCCCATTACAGCCATCCTCTAATGTATTATTCATGGCTAATCGACTAAGGCCACTCCCATAGGAGTTTTAAAAGATGCATCCATTACCATACAAGGAGAAAAGTTCACTGGAGACTTTGAAGTTTTAGCGCTAGCAGAATCAGATAGCTTCCTAGCTTTATTGGGGCATCCTTGGTGCTATGCAAATAATGTTGATCTTCGGTTCAACAAGGGCTATATCAGTTTTGAAAATAAAGAGGAAAGGGTTATTATCCCTTTAATAGATGGAAATTTTGTGCCCTATGTTGAGCCCTTAAGTGAAGAAGATCTGAATAGGATTTATGTACGCACCATCCGAGATCCAGAGATGATTGAACCAACCAAAGAAGGAATAATTCAAAGTGGAGGATACACAGTCTATCTATTAGTGTGTAATGAACCACACCAAAACCTCTAGGCATTAGTGAAATCCACACACGAGGATCATAACATCCCACCACACTTCTATAGAGCCCACTTGGTTTGGGTTTGCACCCCACTCCCATATTTATGAGCCCCGATTATGTTTAGTGCCCATGGGCCCTAGACATTACAAAGTAACCAACCATATAATCTCGAGTGGAATTCAAACACAGGTGGTTGCTCGATACCAAATGTAACAAACCGTTACACCAAAACCTCGAGGCATTAGTGAAATCCACACACGAGGATCATAACATAGTGATAATATAAGGGTTGCTTGTGATAATTGGGCTCACATCACTTATGAGTTAGTAGGGTGCGTGAAGTAAAGAGCATATTCCTCGAGGCACAAAACCACGTTATGTTAGGAGGATAGGTAACAACTTGGTACCTTATTACATAGGAGAAGGGGATCCCATGGTATTCCTGTGCACCATGGAAGAAAAATGGATAGATCCACTGGAAAGAAGAAATATGCTAGCATATACACTACGTGGGACAACAACACACTGGTGGGTGGTCCACAGGATAATCTTGTCGAATGGAATGAAATTGGGATTGCTCTTACTACTAGGTTCTTTAGGAGCAATGCACCTACACAAATATGTAATTATCACAGTAATCAACCTGTTCAAAGCACCATGTTCAAAAGTGTGAGAGACTCTAGATAGAAGGGTAGGAAGATTTACCACCTTTGCTATGGGTGCACCAGTTTTATTCCACTTTACAAGGTTGCACACATGCTTGGTATGTATATGCAGAAATCCATAGAGAAACTGAAATTGACATAATTTAATTGCAAGAATGGTCCAAATGTTTGAATTCTTCTCTACAAATCCTCTAGTGGAAGAAGCATTAAAATTTATCAAGCGCTTAACTATGGGGGATAGTGCCAAGGCTAAAGAAATCCTTCAGAATTATTAGATAAAGAGGACTCAGGAGCACGTCTTGATAAAGAACCAAAGGCCGATGCAACATTACTTCAATGCACTTTCCTTGAGAAAGAGAAGGGAAAATGGTCTACTTAGTAGATGATGAAGAAGTAGATAATTTGGATGTAAACCATTCAACAGAAGGCAGTGAGGTATTGAAAGTGTGGATAAGACCACTGCGTGCCTATCATGAACCTATGAAGACAAAGTGGGTGAATATTGGAACAAATACTGAGCCTAAGGAAGCCATAATTGAGACTATTGGTCAGACTCTAAAGTGGAAAAAATCATAGAGTTACTAAGGGATTACCAAGACCTATTTCCTAGGGGGTACCATGAACTTAAAGGCATGCATGAATCGTTAGGGGAGATGAAGATAAATCTTAAAGAGGGTGCACACCTAGTTAGAAAGAGACCTTACAAATGAACCCAATTTGTGTGAAAAGGTCAAAGAAGAGATTGATAACATGTTGAAGTATGGAATTATCAAGCCCCTTGATGAGTCAAAATGGGTTAGTCCAATGGTGATCAGTATCAAGAAGGATGGACAGATTAGAATATGCATGGACTACAGGAGCTGAATGTTGCATGTGTAATTGATCCATTCCCTACGCCATTCACTGAGGAAATACTAGAAGGAGTTGTAGGGTGTGAAATATATTCATTTACAGATGGGTTCTCTAGGTATCATCAGGTTCAGATTTCCTAGAGGATCAAGAAAGACTACATTTACTACTAAATGGGGTAGCTTCACCTATATTGTCATGCCTTTTGGTCTAAAAATGCACCTATTGTATTTTCACGCATAGTTGTCCAAGCATTTAAGGAATTTATTCACAACTTCTTACAGGTATATTTAGATGATTGGATGGTGTATGGATTAGTTAAGGATCATTGTGACAATCTGCACTTAATGTTTAAACAATGTGTAGATAGTTGAGTATTTATTTAAACATCAAGAAGTGCATATTTGCTACACCATTTGGGATACTTTTAGGACACATAATCTGTAAGGAGGGTTTGTTGGTTGACCAACAAAGGTTTCAATCATTATAGGCCTAAGGAGCCTACCAATCAAAGTGAGGTGTGCATGGATTTTTGGGTCATACAGGATATTATAGAAATTTATCAAAGGCTATGCCAAAGTTGCCACACCATTAGAAGAGTTACTGAAAGGGAAAGGTATGTTCTACTGGGGAGAACAACAACAACATGCATTCGAGGCATTAAGGAGAAACTTACTACCGCACCTATTTTTTGTTTTCCTTCATGGGAAAACCATTTCATGTACATGTTGATGCCTCTCGCATGGCCATTGGCATGTGTTGGCCCAACCTAGAGAGGTATTATAGATCATCCTATCTTTTTTCTAGTAGAAAGATGACTCTATAAAAAAATTACACAACTACAGAGTGTGAAGCTTTTCAATGATCTATGCGCTGCATAAATTCCGCCAAGACTCTACTAGCTACACCATTCATCTTTATATAGATCACATGACATTGAAGTATTTGGTAAATAAACATATTTTACAAGGGCACATATGTCGATGGGTGCTCTTATTTCAAGAATTTGATTTCACAGTTGTGGTAAAACCAGAAAAATTAATTTTGGACCAGACCATTTATCAAGAATACAATCAGAGAGAAGCACATGAAATTGAGGATACCATGCCATATGCACAGTTATACAGGTTACAACACATGCCATCAGAACTAGAGGACATTGTTGTCTTTCTATGCACATGGATGGCACCAGAAGGAATGAAATCCTTGAGAAGAAACAACTTGCTATACGCGCCGCACCTTATATGTTAATTAGTGGTGACTTGTACAAATTGGGTCACGATGAGGTATTGTGTCCATTGTGTATTGGAACATGAGCACACAAGCATTATGGAAGAATCTCATGGTGGAATTGTAGGTGGCCACTATGCAGGTGATGCCACAACGCGCAAGATTCTACTCATTGGATTATGGTGGGAGACCTCTATAAATATTGTAAGGAATTATGTAAGGCATGTGACCATTTTCAACATCTTAGGAAGACCAGGTCAGTGAGATGAAATGCCTCTGAGACCTATTACTAGCACAAAACCATTTGAGAAATGGGCTATAGATTTTGTGGGTCCTATTTCACCAACTACACGCATAACTGGATCACGCTACATTATAACTTACATGACTATCTGACAAGATGGGCAGAAGCAACACCTACAAAGGACTGTACAATGGCTACAACAACCTGATTTCTATGGGAAAATATTATTACAAGGTATGGATGTCCTTTAAGTTTGACCAATGATAGGGGAACACATTTTCTTAATGAGACAATCAAAATTTTATTGATGAGTTCATGATTGCACACCATAAGACTACACCCTATCATCCTCAAGAAAATGGAATTGCTTGAGGCTTTCAACAAAATTTTGGGCCAAACATTGACAAAAATCTGTGATGTTGGAAGAAAGGATTGGGATGATAAAGTATTTGCAGTACTTTGGGCATATCAAACAACATATAAAAGGTTGAACAAAGCAAACACCATTTCAGTTAGTGTTTGGCAGAAGCCATTCTTCCTATGGAATTTATGTTACCTTCTTTGCGTATTACGTGCACTGAGGTCTAGCTGATGAGAAGCTTTAGAAGAACATGGATTGAAAAGATAATTCAGCTAGATGAATGAAGATCCATAACACGTTAAAGTCAAAAGAAGAAAAGGCCGTGTAAGGCATGGCATGACAAAACATAAGGGACAAGAAGTTTGAGATTGGACAAATGGTACTTCTCTATGACTCTAAGTTCTTGCACCATCCAGAAAACTTAAGGTACATTGGTTAGGGCCGTATGTTATCACTTACATCCTTGAAATAGTGCATTTACCAGCTTAGAAGCACTTGATGGAACACATACTACCCGGATTACTTTAACGGAGAGTAGGTTGAAGCCCTACTATAAATAAGTCTTCTTGGTGTTTGTAATAAGGCAGTATTGCCATTTAGATTAGGTTTTCAATTTTGCATTTCCTTAATGTGTTTCCTTCTTTATTGCTATGTTTTTCAATTTAGTTCATTATTCTTGTGTAATAAGCATGTTCACACATGAAGCTAATTACTATATGAAGCATGTTTATGCATGAGGACTCACACATATTTTTAGTGTGGGGTGGATTGTCAATATTTAGGTACAAAATCATGGGAATTGAAAGGTGAAAGGAATAAGCTGCTACGGTGCTCTTTCAAGTCAAAGGATTGCTTCTAAAAGTGACCAAAGATGGAGATGAATGAAGGGACAATATAACGAGGTAAGCAGAGGCCATAACAACTACCAAAGAAGGTGCAGTGATAAGGTACTCATGTGCAAGGAAGCACGCTTAAAGAGAAGTCTGTGACTAGAGGGTAGGAAGGCACACTAGAAGGTTATAGCTGGGGTGCGAAGATGTAACACATGGAAAGGATGGAATTGGTCAATTAATGAGAGGATATTTGGTAGGTGAAGGAGCAATGAATGCATCAAAAATTTGAAAATCTATATAAGGATGGGATGTGAATTCATTTTTACCATTGTAATTAAGAGTATTTGAAAAAGAGCTAAGTGTGAAGAGCCGAGTGATCGAATTGAGGTGTGAGAGGTGTGTAACTAGTCATGATGAAGAGATCTGTGTGTAGAAAGAGCTTGTGTCCCCGGTGGTGAAGGGTTTGAGTGAAGCAAGGTGACAGAGAGGAGAGTAGGGCACATGATTTCACCTAGGGCATGCTGAATCGAGCTAGGGTTTGATTCACACATTGTAGAATTCAAGAGGTAGGATCTATAAAGGATTGCAAGGTAAAAATGGCACCCAAGAAAGTAAGTTGCAAAGCAGAGTGAAGGGAAAGAAGAAGGTGGTCAAGAAGAAGAGGAGATGGCTCCCAAAGTAATTTTTCTGAAATGCAATATCCAGAGGGGGTTATCATAGGCCAGGAGTGGGATTATCACATAAGAAAAATCAAGGTGAGTGAGTAAAATCACTATACCACAGAGAATAAGAAGGAGCTTGATGCCTTGCTAAACACAAAGACAAATAAACACACGATGACGAAGACATGCGCCATGTATGACGATGCTCAGCGAGAAGCTCTTGAAAGATTGGAGTTTACCAGCTATACGAACTCCCTTACTTTGGGAAATATGAGCCCTTGTACCAATGGCTCATGAGTAGAGTGCACGAATATTTTTTCTACTTTGTAGGACGCAGAGCCAGAATTTCATCCATGCTCATCTCCATGGTAACGGGGTCAAGGGCACAAGAGAAGATTTATGAGATGATTTAATCGATAAGGCCACAATATTGAGACCAGAAAGGAGTTGGGGTACATGAAGGGTCTACGTGGCATGGACATTGATAAACTGAAGAAATATCCAGTTGTGCAAGCAGCAGCACACATCTCGTTACAAAGTTAAATGACCAGAAAGGTGGTCACAAGTGAATACCATGTGGTCTGCACATTTCTAAAAAGATGTCTAAAGGGGTAGTTTACAACATTTCACATTACATTGTAGAAACTATCATTGAGGAAGTGTGCACAGAGGAAGGATCAGCTTTGGAGTTGTTCTGTTGTCATTGGTGTTCATGGAGATCGAGTACCTGATGGACCAAAAGAAAAGATATGGGAGTATCCCATGGAGCACAAGTCACCTGTAGAACATGCTTCAAAAGTACTTGTGTGAAGGATCCATGACAAAACAGGTCAAGAAAATGGCTGAGAAGTGGTATGATAGGCTCCACGCGCGGCCTTTGAAGAAGAATGGCATCCCCAAGGACTTTCCTTCGGTGGTTGGAAAGGTAGTTCAGTTCATTGTATACCAACATTTTTGCATAGTGCGGTTTGACATGAAGGATGGAGCATGGAGCCCTTGGTGTAATTTACTATATGCCTTCATCACATAAGGTACTTCTAGTGTCAAACAAAGGTTCTCGACGTGCGGTGCCTCACATTCAATGCGGATAAGGTAGATTGTGACTACCACACACTAAGGAAGAAATATGTGTATCCAGGGTGGGTGCATATATTGAAAGGCTCATTTCAGATGTATTGAGCATTAAACCAGTAAGTTTTGGTCATGGGAGATATTGGGCAAGATTGGTGTACCTCTAACTAAAGCCCAAGTTGAGAATAACAAGTATGTGGAAGATGAGTTCACACTTCCAGCACCACCAAAGGGTAAGCACACGATGGAGAACATCCCAGTTCCTAAGCCCATAGAGCCAATTGAAGTGGAGGATGAGGAGGATGAGCACGAGGATAGTGGTGGTTTGGAGCATAGAGGTAGAAGACATCCTACAAACAAGGATGAAGCTGAGCGTGCCACTACACCACCTCAACCACAAGAGGGGGATGATGAGGACTTGGATGCAGTCCAAGGAGAGCATAGATTTAAGAGAGTGTTCAGAGAACAAGGACCCAGGGTGCTACTCCACAAATAGTGTGCAAATCACCCAGACTCTCTCCATAGAAGGAGACAACCATGAAAAGGAGAAGGAAACTGAAGTTGAATGAGGAGGCGGAAGAATCAGAGGAAAGCACACCTAATTCTCCTACACCTCTAGAGAACGTCGAAGAACAAAAGATGAAGAAATGAAGCAAGGAGAAGAGGAGGAAAAAGGAACAAATGAGATAGTTATAGAGATTTCTTAGGACATGGAGGCACAAGTCCCAAATTTGGAGGCTCAAGTTCCTAAGTAGCCAAGATCTAGAAGAACAAGTGGAGAGAACATTCCACCAACCATGGGTTATGCAGAGGACACAGGTAAAATTTTCCGTGCCTCGTTTCCAGAGCACACTGTCATAAAAGGACTTATATGGCTGGGAATTAATGGATGAAGATATGGCTATAATGTGCATAAGGAAGCAATTATCATGGTCCATGCACACACACATGGATGAGCCAAATTTTGATGTGTGTGAGGAGTCATGCATATCAAGGAGGTTGAAGAAGACACCTCAAGCTAGACACATGACAATAAAGCCTATTGTCATGTCAGATGAATAGGTAAGCAATGCATTGGTGAAAGTCTCAATAGAGGTGGCGAGGTGGAATATGGACAAGGCTGCCACAATTAGGGTGCTCAGGAAGAGATTAAAACTAAGGATGGAGAAATAGCGCACCTAACGTAGAAAGAGACTTAGTGCAAAAAAAGAACGATGTATTTATCAACATCACAGAGGAAATTGGTGATAATGTTATAAGAGCTAGGCCACACTTAGAGCCAAAGGTACTAAAGATATTTCCTTCGCAATACACACTATGTAGGTACATTGGTGGACCTAGTGCTTGAAGATGAACCTCTGCACATGCCAACACCAAAGGATCTAACACAAGAGGCAGAGTGAGAAAGGCTTTAGTGATGTAGAAGATTGCATCATATGAAGGACTTTTGCTAAGCGCTATAAGAAGAACTGAAGAAAGTAGACCAAGCCTTGAACATCTACATAGCTCTAGAGGCACTCATTAACATAAAAACCTTGAGGAGAACAATGAGGTCCAGAAAGTGATGAAGGATGAAACATTGGGCCACGTAGAAATATTATCAATAGTTAAAAAGAAGTGTGAGGCCCTGGACAGACAAGAACCACACAAGAATTGGCTAGAAGAGCTTGGGAAGCTCATTGTGTAGAAGATGGATTTACTAGAGGGAAGGATGACTACAATTTCCAACATTATGTTGGTCTTACAAAATGAAAAAGGGGAGATTACGAAAGATGAACTGAGTCCATTGTTGTGGACATTCCGAAAGAGCAGAGGAAGCACTCACTGAGCGGAAGACCTTAGAGGCTGAAATAAAACACTAAATATCCTGAATTAGTTGTTTAGGCTTAGAAGAAGAGACTATAGAGTAAAACATTCTTTCATTCTTTCCATTCTTCTATTCTTTACTTCTTTCCATTCTTCATTCTTTACTTCAGTTTTGGAGATGACCATTGTCGGGGTGACAATGAAATTAGTGTGGGGTAATGTTGATCGAGAACACTTGATAAAAAGCACACAAGAAGTCCACATGGGAAAGTGAGTCATATTCAAAGGTGCAAATGGATAGGGATAACACGCGCGCGGAAAAAAAGTTCATCTTTTCGGGACTTAGCCATTTTTTTCTCATGAAGGTCTAGTTTTAGATGGCGGTGCGAGAGCACACAAATGAGGTAGAGAGACGTGCATGTCATGCATTGGTTATTCTTGGAGGATCGGATACGAATCACTTTGCATGGGCATGGCCGGAAATAGATCTGCTACTTTGCTAGCTAGCAAGAGTAGTCTATTGTTAGTGCACTTGCATGTGTGGCTAGTTTTGTAAAGGCACGTGGCTAATAATAGGATGCGACCTATTTTTGGAGTGGATAAGTGGTGAAGGGAAAGTCCCCACCCTTATAAGTAAGTGTTAAACTGTGTAATAGAGAGAGATTGACATAGAGAGATATAGAGATGGATATGCAAAGAGGAGATATATACAAAGATATGTTGTTAAATATATTACATGCACATACTATTGTAATTACGGTGAAGCTTTGGTATACTTATGATATTTAATATAATGGAGGATATTGGCTGAATCTAAGTGTATTCTTATGTGTAATTGAATATTACATGTACTTGATTCCATCATGATTATTGTTTAAAGTATAGTTTCCATTAGTATAGATCTGGTATGATCTGTAGAATGATGTGTTAGTAAAGGAACTATATGTATCTCTTAAGTCTTCATCATGCTAACATCCTAAAACAACAACCCTAAAGAGGGACCTATTACCTTTGCGTGCACTTTGGATGTGCACTCATTTTAGGGTGAGTGATGTGCCAACGAGTCTAGGGTCTTATTGGATTTGTATCACTAAATTGCAAGCTAGTGGAACGAGGGTTTGAAGAAGATTGTGTGAGCTGAAATTGTGATCTCCATCCATTGTGGCAGAAACAAAATTTAGAGATCATCTTCATCAAGTGGATGAGTTGGTACTTAGTCATCATGGGGGATTTTATCCTCCTTATGGAGTGGATGATTCACTAAATTAGGGGTTGGTGCTCCTTAAAGGGTTAGTGTTTTACTAAATTAGGGGTTGGTGCTCCTTGTAGGGTTAGTGCTCTACTAAAATAGGGGTTGTGCTCCTTTTGGGGTTAGTGCCTCAATAAATTTAAAGTGTGGATAAATAAAGTTTATGTTTTAGTGGGTTTTCTTCCCCTTGAGGGTTTCCTACATATATTTGGTGTTCTTGTGTACTCTCTTGCTCTTGCTCTTGTGTATGGTTGTTTCTATGCTTAAGTAAACACACATATGGTTCATGGTTAATTAAATGGTTGTATAAATAATAATTAATGATGAATGGTAAATGGAATAAAGGTTTGTGGGACTAATTCACCCCCCTTTAGTCCATTATGACTCCAACATCAATAGCATAAGGCCATCTTAGGGTATGATTTCTAGACACACTCATAAGAAGTACATGGAGTCGAGATATAGTGCAACGTTTGGTTGTAAGCTCACTCTATTGGGTGACCATCGTGTCATTCCAACTCCCCATATTGCATCTTTATTTTTTTGTATTTGATGTGGTCTTGGGGGTTTTACAGGTAAATTTTTTTTTCATATTATAGGTACCTCAAAAATCAAGGCACGAAAAACAAGCGATCAAAATCGAATGCTTGTGACACTTCAAAAATCAGGTTTTGACTAGTTTTGCATCACAAGAACCTAGTAGAGGTAATTAGTGCCCGATTCCCCTATCTAGCTGTGGGCGCCCGTGTTCATCCATATTTGTGTAGTCTATAATTTATCTTAAGAATTTATGACACTATTCACTTCCTATTCAGTAGTTCTCTTGCTCAGAGTAGTCTCAACCATCACATAAATCAGCTAAGTCCATTCCTCTCTCCCGCACTTAGGGTTTAATATTTTATTAGCTTATTGCTTGAGTCAAATATGTACTTTAGCATTCATTTATCATACATGAATCAACAATTAGTATTTAACATTATGAAATATATTTTTGTTAAATCATTTGGTGAACTCATCGCTCGAATCCTACCTTCTCTCTTTAGGATTTCTTCTTATGCCAATCACTCGTAGTGGTCATTTTGGTTATTTTGAGTAAATTGAGATTACTCCATGTATTTTTCACTCTTCTAGGTCAATGGATGAATCTAAAATCCCTTTGCTAACTCAAAGAATGTTGATCGAAAGCTATTAAACCTTTGATAACGAGAAATTATACGATGAAGACACCAATATTGATAAAGAACAATTAGAAAAGCTCACTAATTTTATCCAAGATTTTCGTGCTAATCCTTCTCATATTCCACAATTTTTAGTGCTTTGTTTACTACCCAATTATCTCGAGATGCTCCTTCGGATTACCTCTTCTAGGTTCTTCTTCGACTATGGGCTTCCACCCCACCTCTCAACATTCCTATTTCTACCACTCCTCTCCTCTACACCAATGCTTCTAAAGAACAACCCAACTCCTCTTCCAACACCCATGATTTGGATTATTTATATCAATACTTACAAGTTCAAATCCATCGGTTGCAATAAGATACTTCACACTCCTCTCTATCTCTTGACTCCTTGTTTCTTCATACTCCTTTGGAACCTACCTTTTCTTATGCACTTCCTCTCAACTTCGTCACCCTTAAGTTGACCATTTTCAATGGCCATGGTGACCCTTAGGAGCATCTCCAATATTTTCATGTTGCATGTATATATTATGCGAGATGATATTTCATTATTGTCTAAGCTATTTCCTAGGAATCTTCAAAGATTATGCTATGCATTTGTTTTATGGTCTAACTGCTCATTCGGTAACATATTTCACGCATCTAGCCAATTCTTTTCTTGCTCATTTTTCAATCAATATTGTTACTAAAATATCTTATGCTTAACTCGCATAAATCAAAAATGGTCTAATTAACATCTAGTGAATATGTATTATGCTATAAGAACAACCTAGCTAAGATGAAAAATGTACTTGCTGATTCAGAACTTCAAGATATATTTGTTCGAGTCTCTTACCACCACTATAGGGATAGTGTTATCTTTAAAACCTCTCCTTCATTTGATCAATTATGTCATATGCTCAAAATGCATGAAGTCAAACTACTCTCTATGGGAAAGCTCAAATATCAAGATTCTTCTTCTTCTTCATCTTCTTCTACTAGGTTTTAATCTAAGTTAACATTCAAACCTTATCCTAAATCTATCAAGCAAAGGAAATTTTCAATTCCATCTCTCCTCCTAAAAGGCTTCAATGACAACCACCAAAGCATACATTTACTAAATTTCCATATGCACCTCGATTTCTACTTCCTCAACTTCTTGAAATCAATCTCATTACTCTTCCACCACCTCTTAATCTTGATCCAGATCGCCCTTATGGCTGCAAGTATGATGCAAATACTAAATTTGATTATCATCAATGTATTAGGCATTCTACCAATCATTTTTTAAACTCTTACATCTTATATAGGATATAATTAACAATAATTCACTGGAGCTCCCTCCTCCATCATCTTCTTCTTCTCAACCAGTAAATAATAACAACAAGTTTAAAATCTTTAATGAACCTTTGCCTAAGCATGATACACAAGCTTTGAATACTTCTACTAATCATACATATCATGTTGTTCCCCCTCCTTCATCGGGGCCCCTTGATTTTATTTTCACTTCTACTACCACATCTCCACAACTCCTTACATTTTCATATCGTGATTATCATGCTTCTTTCACATCCGATTCATTACTCATCAATGCTTCTATCAGTTCATAATGTTAACAATACTATGGTCAATCCAGAGACTCCCATTTGTGTATGCTCTCTCGCACTTATTTTGTCTATCAAATGTCCACATTATGCTATTTCATGTACATTTCTTGAATCTTTTGGCTACATTAAGCTTCCCATTATAGTTGGGCCTCTCAACATGCATGTGCCATTCTTTGTGGCACCTTCAATCAAAGGTTTTGATGCGATCTTAGATCTCTAATGACTCCACACCACTAAATATATTCCCTCCATGAATCATATGTGTCTTAAGTTCATTTACAATACACAAGTTGTCACCATTAAGGGAATTCCACCATGCACACCATTACCTCTACCTCCTCTTAATGACATTCTTCCACCACTTACAAATGATCTAAGCCTCCGGGGCCTCTTAAATCCAAGACATATTTAACACCCAATTCTCCTATTCGTACACATACTAATTCACGATGTTGTCATCCTCATAGCTCCCCTAGTCCTTCACATAGGTCGTCATATCCTCCTTCACCTCATAAGTCTTCTTCCCATAGGTTTTCATCACCTCTTTCACCACATAGGTTTCCTTCACATATACATCATTCTTTCGTATACACGACTGATATTAGAGCGTTGTCACACACTTTTATATCCTCAAACATCGAGTGGAGGACCCTTTCCCTTCAATCTAATCGGATTACATTTTTTTAATCACACACTTGGGGGACCACACTTTATCCCCCTTCAATCATTACTATTTATTTCTAATCTCTACACATACACATTATGCTCCGTGTTTTCTATTTAATCTCTCTCACACATCCCGATACATACACTTGTATCACTCATTACCCTATGATTCACTCTAGTTCCATGGATCATACTTGAAATCTGAGGGTCTAAATATTAAATGTACCTCACCTCACTCACACTCTTTATGCTCTATGGTTCATTGATCTATCTTTCTAGAGCACATGTTTCAAACCATTTCCGATGACACACTCTTGTTCTATTGTTCATTTTTATTTGATCAAGGGTATTTTCTAAATGAACATCATATCATACATATCTCATCTACATCTAATAGGGTGCATACCAATCCTATCACATTCACATTGCATACCATTCCATCTCACTCATACACACAACATATTACATATCTTGGTTACACTTACTCTTGCTTGCCTATACTAGTTACATGTTGCACTTTGCTTACTATGTTAGTTGATATCCAATATGTCATTATCTTTATCATATACACATGCACATTCACTTGTTCTTTAGTTGTGAATGCAGAATTATTACAAATCTTTACACGCTTTAATGATTCTTGGCTATGTACCTCTTACCAAATCCCACCGAGGCTCTTGGGAATCTACATTCTCACATACTACAAGTGTTATTGTTTCATTTTATACTACTTCCTATTTCTTACTAGCACACTACTTTACATTGATACATACACACTTTGACATACTCTTTATCTTTATAACATGCTAATAGGTGATTCATATACACCATTTACCTTATAGGAACTATTTTCCACCACCATGGTTGTCTTTTAACATTTGCTTTCCATCATCTTCTATTGTATGTTATTGTTTATGGGCTATGCCCCATGTCTTTCTTGATCACTTCTTGTATGATTTTGGCCTCTTTGGCCATGATTTTCTTGTGAAATTGTGAGTGATGTCCCATTTTTTAAACCCAATTTTTGTGGTCTATCTTGTATGCACACTTTCTTATTACATTGTTTTTCTATGACATGTTTTCTAGCTAAATTAGTACTAACACATGCATCTATCCACTTTGTTTACATATGCCTTGGTTTCTACTATGCACATTCCATTCCACTACAAAGATACAAGAAATTTAACATCAAGTCCTCTCTTTGGGCTGCATTCTCCTAGTGACATCACATGCACCCCAAATGAGGGGAGCATACATTGGGTGAATCAATCACTCTCATAAGTAGTTCATGGCTACAACACATGTCTACATAGTACATGAACAACACATTCATATAGTCACAAAAATGACCCAAAACCTAACTTGGGTCCTCAACACAACATAGTCACCAACACCCAGGACTCGAATAAGAGCACCTGGGATCCTGTGTCCTCCCCTGAGTATGAATGTCATGGGGTCACACACAAAAATTTCTCATATTAGCAAAGTTCACAACATTTTACAAAGTAGTTTCATAGTATAGAAACAATCCTCCAAAGAAGTTAGTAATGCATTCTATCTCCATTTTCAATCGAAACAAACATTACATTTGGAACAAATCAGGGATAACATGAACAAAACAAGATCACACCATTTATAGTGGTGTATAATCAAGAAGAGTCATGGAAGGAGAGTAACACTAGACCTCTCTCCCCAACACTTTTTTGGCGTGAGATTTCCCAAAAAACTTGCTTTGGTGCTAGATCGCTCAAAAACTCGCTATCGGGCATGATATCACCCAAAAAACTCTCTCTTGGCATAAGATCACCCAAAAACACCACTCTTCTAGATCATTCTAGATATTTTCTATCCTTTTCACTCTTCACAAATTAGGTGCACACTTTCCATTTACTAATTTTACATACTTTCACATGTTTTACATACTTATGAAAATTTTTCATATATACATATTTGACTACTTCACTCTTATTTTACAGGTCCATCCTTAATACGCAACAAGAAACAACCTTTAAAAAGCTACAACAGCAATAGGTACAACACGGTGCAACTTATACGCATACACCCCTAGGGTCACTTTCCTTTCCTAGTTTCCACTCTTCATTTTTACATCATTCCATGCTTCACTTGTCCAATCGACACACTTATTACCATCACTCTACAATGATCAAAGGTACGTAAATAATAACTACTTTATGTTATCAAGTATTCACTCAAAGAACATAAAGTGGGGAAAATGTAGACACAAAATTATGCATTTGGGTACATTTCTAGGTCCATAAACACATACTTGCATTTACATGATTCCTAAGTGAGAAAACTAGTAATTGACAACTATCTTTGGCCTTTTATCTGTGTTTCTTATTTTGTATTTGGTCTTACACACTTGATAACCTAGTCAAAATTTTATTGATTTATCTTAAATGACTTCAAATACCAAGACCCATCCATGATGCCAATGCCCAAGCGCACTCGTCCCCTCCGGGCACCCCTTACCTTTTCCACCTTAATCATTCTTTTTGGGATTTTTTTGTCTTTTAGGAATTTTTTTATGGTTCGGCATTCCAATTATCAATTAATAAATTCAAACAAGGGAATCATATAAATATAAAGCTATGTGACCAAAATAAAGGACCAAGCTTTAAGCATCAAGATTATCACCTAAACTTGTATTCAAAAGAAATCTAAGAGCATTAAAGGAATCCATCTAGAATTCATTCAAGGGACAAGGGAATACATTTTCTACATTCACATCATAGGAAGGGAATGTTTCTTTATTCCATCCACACATCTATTTACATTGCCACGTTTAGCTAGCCCGTTATCAAGTGCACTCACACAAGGGCATCCTAGGGAATGATTTCTACACATACTCATAAGAACTACATGGAGTCCGAGATGTAGTGCAATGATTAGTTGTAAGATCACTTTTCAAGTGATCCATAGGGTCATTCTGAATCCCCATATTACATCTTTATTTTTTGGATTTGATGTGGTTTTAGAGGTTTTGTAGGTAAATATTTTTTTTGTAGGTTATAGTACCTCAACGATCAAGGTGTGACATGCAAGTGAATCAAAAATTAACAATTGCAACACTCCAAAAATAAGGTCTTGACTATTTTAATTGTCATAGGCACCCAATAGATGTCATCATCAGCCCAGAACCCCTTTCTAGTCATGGGCACCTCGATATATTATGTAATTTATCTTGAGCATTTGTGAAACAATTCACTTCTTGTTCAACAGCTTCTCCTACCTCAAAGAAGTCCCAAGAAGCACATAAATCAACTAATTCCTCTTCCTCTCTCTCTTTCACTAAGGGTTTTATATTTTATTATCTTATTACTTGTGTCAAATTTGTACTTTAGCATTCATTTATCATACATGATTCTACAATTAAGATTTAGCATTAATAAATCTATTTATGTTAAATAAGTTATAACATCAGCGGTGAAACAATCATAACAATTCAAAAATGCTTTCACCACCCCTTGGGGAACATATGTCTATGTTAGGATGCCTTTTGGATTAATGAATGTTGGAGAAAATTTTAAAAGAGCCATGGATGTGGTTTTCTCGTTTTATTAATGATTTCATTGTAGTTTATCAAGATGATATAATTGTCTTCTCTAGAAAAAGGGGTGACCATTTGGAGCACCTTGAAAATATATTGATCAGATGTAGATAATATGGGATCTCATTAAATCCAAAGAAATGTCATTTTGGGTACAAAAGGTAAATTTATGGGACATATTGTATCACATGAGGGAGTTATGATAGACCCTAAAAGGGTGGAAGAAATTGATAAAGTCTTCATCCCCATTTCTAAGAAAGGTATCTAATCCTTCTTTGAAAAATTAATTTTGTAAGAAGGTTTATCTCTAACTTTGTTGAGATCACTCTCCCCATCACAAACATGTTAAATAAAGATCATTTCATCAAGTGGGGAGAAGGATCTATCCAAGTGTTTGAAGGAATAAAGGAGGCACTCAAGACTGCCCCCATATTAACTATCCCTGATTATAAAAAGGAGTTTCAGATGTTTTCTTTTTCCTCAAAAAATAAAATTTCTTTTGTATTATTGTAGAAGGATGAAGAGGGGCATGAGAAACCCATTTCCTTTTTCAGTAAAGCCTTGTAGGGGTCTGAGTTGAAATACTCTATTATGGAGAAAAAATTTTTTGCTTGATAAAAGCTACTAAAATTTTCAAACCCTATATTCTGAGTTCCAAAATCATAGCCTATGTGCCTCATATAATGGTAAAGGATATCCTATCCCAAATGGAGATGTAAAACAAGAGGTACAGGTGGGTAAAAACTTAAAGAATATGATATGGATATTCAAACTACAAAGCTAGTTAGAGGCTTGGGATTAGCTAGGTTGATGGAAGAAATCAATTTACATATAGTTGAGATAAACATAATGTTGATGAGGATGAGCAACACCCTCATGAAAAATTAAGTACCTTAGCTTGGTACAAAGACATAGTGTACTACTTAAGAAGCTTGAATTTTCCTACTCACCTAGAAAAAAATCAAAGGAGGAAACTCAAGTTGGTGTCCCAAAAATATATTTTGACTAATCATGGATTGGCTTGAAAGATCCCGGAAGGAGTCTTGTTGATTTATGTTATAGAGGATGATGCACCCAGATAATTTTTAAGTTTCATGGAGGGTTTTTTGTGGCCATTTTGATGGAAGAGTTACTACCCATAAAATATTGAGAGAAGGATAATGGTGGCCTTCCCTTTTCAAATATGTAGCAAATGTGAAGTTTGTCAGCTGGTTCTCAAGAAGGATGAAATATTCTAGATCTCTTCCCCTACAACATATCTCAATGGAGGATCCATTCAAATAATGGGTATTAGATTTTATAGGTGAAATATTAGATTCTTCAAGTGCTGGCCATAAATGGATATTAGTGGCCACTGATTATTTCACCAAATGGGTTGAAGCTATCCCTACCAAGAAGGAAACTCATCAAGTGGTTATGGAATTCATCCTCAATCACATAATTTGTAGATTTGGGGTCCCCACCAAGTTGGTTATTGATAATTCCATGAGTTTCAGAGAAAAACCATTGAAACAATGTGCCATGAGTATGGCATAACCCTATCCTATGTATCAAATTACAATCCCCAAGGAAATGGGTAGGCATAATCAAGTAACAAGAACCTACTAAAAATCCTCAAGAGAACATTAGAAATGAATAAAATAAAGTGGGGTGAGCAACTCAAGTTTTCACTATGGGCAGATAAAGTTACCACTAAAAGATCTATTGGTAAGATCCCTTTTGAATTAGTCTATGGGGTTCAAGTTCTTTTCCCCTTTACTTACAACTATATGCTTACTATTTCACTTAGCAATTAGAGGATGGGGAAGGAGTAAATCCTTATGAATCCAGAATCAACCAAATTATGGATTTAGATGAAGTAAGAAGGGAATCCCATCAAAGGCATGTTAAGTTCAGGGAAAAGCTCAAGAAAATATTTGATAAAAATTTTACTCCAAGAACTTTTCATGTTGGAGACCTAGTTCTATTATGGGATAGCATGCATAAAGACAAGGGAAAGCATGGAAAATTTTATGCCCTATGGATGGGACCTTACTCCATTAACATTAGGATTAGAGAGCAAACATTTTTCCTACAAGACTTGGAGGTACACTTGCTAGAATTTCATATCAATGGTAGGGATATCAAGCACTTATAGGACTAAAATAAACATTTAGGTATGTTTTTGTATAGTTTACAATTTTGTTGATATGCTTTGTTATTTCCTTTTCATGCTCTAGTATAAAGTGATCAAGTATTCGATTGTTTTCATTATACCCATGACATGTTATGTATCCATTTAAAAGGCTATGTGTGTTTTTCCCCATGAATTCCTACTTAGACTAGGCACCTAGTTTGTGTTTTGTGAAATTTTTTTTGGTTCTTATGGAAATCGCGGGGTGCCCATCCCTAAGTAGGAGATTATGTTGGTACTTATTCTGAAACAATATCTACAATTGGAGTGAACCATTATTTTGAGAATCCACTTCACAAAGATTCGGTAATACCAGAGACTTCTGTTGTCCAAAGATTTCCCCCTTCCATAATTTTGAAACAAATTGTAAAATGGGCCGAGCCATTGTGCTTTGAGAAGGTCATGGTACACTAAGCTAGCCATACGTGGAGTGCAGAACTTAGTGTTTTGTGGGGTTTTTCCAATCCATAGAACAATAGGAATCATCTTAGGACTTAGGTGGAATTTTGGCACAGTTGGCTATCTCGACATCAAATCAGTCTTATAGGATAAAGAAAGTCAGGTACTGCAGGCTTTGAGCCCGCGGGATATTTCAAATTCAGCTAAGGATATAATCCATGAAGAAAATAAAGTATGTGGATGGTGCTTTAAGTAAAATTGCCAAATGGTGAATGATTTGATATATAGGTGGCCTTTTGTGAAGGATTAAGAGTGTGGCTATATAACAACGCCACAAGACACTCGATTCAATGTTTCATGAGTGTTTCATATGTTACTATTCCATGGAATTCAAAAGTCATGGGGTACTCAAGGATCCTCCAAGAAAGGAAAAAGGTTGCGAACATTAGAGAAATTCAAAATAAACGCGAGAAAGAGAGAAATGCAAAGAAAAGCCACAGAGAACAAGCGATGGATAATTTTAACCTATTACTCTCATTGCGGATAACCCAAATCATGCAAGATTGATCTTGTTGAAAGATAATTACTCTACCATCCAGAGGTATGTTCATTTGAGATAAATAATAGTTAAATTAACAAAGAAAGTGAAAAAGAATATATGTGTATACTAGGAACAAAATGGGGATTCTATAGGGGCCCCAGCCCTTGAAATTCACATAAATTTTGGTATACATATACAAAAAGGATGTTTTTGTAACTAAATACATTGTCAATTTATGATTACAAATCCTCCAAAAATGCGGGGATAAGATCTAACATCTTATTTATCCTAAACTCAAATTCCTTGTAGTCTAAGTGTCATAAACATATTGAATATCTCCTACTAAACCATGAGACATACCCTTGTCCATAAGCTCCTTGATACTTGTCCTTGGGCCTTCTAAAATATTAATCAATTCCAAATTTTTCCTATAAGAAGATGCCCATTCAAGGATATTAATCCCTCATGTGAGATATGCCTTGGTAACCCACCGAGTAATAATTTTGGAGGTTGAGGATGGCCTAGGTACATCAACTAGCATATTAGGAATTAGCTCAAGTACATCAATTGGATCAAAAAGACCGACTTAGAGGCACCTACTAGATTAACCAAACCCATTTTACATCTCTTCAATGGAGGTAGTGGCACTTAAAGATCCTTCTCAAGGTATATTTCACCGAAGCTCTTTCAATATTGGTGAGCCTTTGCTCTATTTCGGATATTCTATGGGAAATTGAGGATATGTCCTCTTCAGGATCATCATTAGACACTACATGAAATCGATCAATTTATTTTTCATCCAATTCCTAGGTGAAGAATGCAGGGGGTAAACAAATGGTGCTCATGTTAATAGCTAGCCTATAATGGATCCAAAACTTCTTTAACTACTTAGGAACTACGTAGTCTTCTGGGTGAAACAAATGGTGAAATAAAATATGGAACACAAAGAAGAAGGGAGTCATTTTGATGAGCTTCCTCATCAAAGCTAGTCAAACTATGTGGGAGTTAGTGGTCATGTGGGCTCTACTTGGTCTTCAATTGTGAACAACATCCTAACAAAGCTTAATTCGAGCCAAAAAGACTAAAGATCACATGTAAATATTTTGAAGAAAGATATTTTAAATTATTTCCCAATTCCATCTCTGCCATTTCTAAAAAAGGGACAACAATGATTTTTTCACAAGAAAATTCACTTATAATACCCAAGGGAAGTTGAAAATTCATAAGAAATCAGTGAGAATTTATAAGAGGATGAATCTTGGAGAATTTTGTGTGAATTATCATGTTAGGATTGAATGCGAGATCAATTTTGATTCTCACATGGATTTAGAAAGGGGGAATGTCGAATGATGTCTTTCAAAAAGTGTTCTTTTGGCTTGATTTAAGGTTTTGTACAATGGAAGAATCAAATTCAAAATGAATATTTCCCAAAACTATGGTTATTCAGCTGAATAATGACATCAAGGAACAAACAATTTGTGACTAGGCACATGAGTGATGAAAAGAATGATAACCAGATTGTACCAAGCCAAGAACACAGATGTTAATCAAACACCACGATCAATAAGATGAAAGCAATTCACCAAAATAACTTTACATAAAACCTTTGCAAACAAATGAGAAAAAATATCATATATTATTATGGGACTCAATGTAATACATTTGAGAATGGGCCTTTCTTAAATAGGCAAGGAATAATAATCTAAAAACATGTCAAGGTCGTAGATCAAGCCATAAATCAAGGAAATAACTAGTCATCAAAGAACTAGTCAAGACCATAGATTTAGGAGAGAACTAGACATCAAGGATCTATTCAATACCATAGATCAAGGAAAGAACTAGTCAATACCATAGATCAAGAAAAGAACTATACCTAACAACTAGATAATATCTCCTAATATCTAAATAAGATAAAATAAATATCCACACACATAAGTGGGTGAGGATAAATACAATAAAGGTAAATAAAGTACCTAAGTGAACATGAGCTAAGGTAAATACCTACTCTAACACCCCCCTCAAGTGAAGCTAGGGGCCAAAATAGAAGTGGCATGTCCACATTATGAGTCCCAAAACTAGGCTGATGAAGTACTCATGTACAATAATTGGGAAAAAGGGACACCACAAGGTACCCAAAACTAGTAACAACAAAGTAAAGAGAGGAAAACCCGCTCCAAGGCATCCCAAGAAGCTCGCTCAAAAACTCCTACGATGTTGAAGAAGTTTTGGTGTGCACTATGGTCTAATCCACGGCTCAATCATAAAACTCAAAAACAATCGACACCGGGTTTCACTGCAATAGCTCCATACAAGGAGATTGTCAATGGAGTGATGTCGAAAGTGCAAAAACCAAAAACAATTCGAAACACAAGGTGTGCCACGATGATCAATCAATAACTAAGCAAAAGGTGTGCTCCGATCCAATCCAAGAATAAGCCAAGGTAACAAGGAAAGGACATGAAAATCTAGAGTGGATCAAGACCACACACCCCCCATACTTGAATGGGTGGAGTGACCTACAAATTTGTAAAGTTGTCAAAAACTACTCGAACATTGAAACTAACACCGGGCTCCAGAAGAAGTAGGATCAACACCACACCCTCCCATACTGCTAAATGGGTGGAATGACACTACAAATTTGTATGAGTTGTCAAAACAACTACTCAAACACTGACAAACTAACACTGGGCTCCACCAGAATAGCTCCCCCATAAGAGAGACTGTCAACATGCCAAAAGTGTCAAAAATACAGATACAAAATCTCTCAACAAACAAGAGAGATACACTACACCTACTAAAGAAAAATGCTCAAAACAAGAAGCATCACAATGCATAAGGTATAGAAAGTGGAGTAAGAGGCCGAATGGTGGAGGAGCCATGCCTGTAGAGTCCTCTCAACAAATGCCTATGTCACCACCATGAGTGATTAGATATCCACCCCAAATCAACACGGATGGATGAAGAAGATGCTTGCATATGACTTGGTGCAAAATGCACAATGGGTGCATGCAAAAGAACATCAGAATGTGTGTAAAGTTTATCATGGATGACAGCTGAAATCTTAGGTTTCTCAAGCCTAAGTGAAGGTGCAGAACTCATGTGTTGCTCATGATTCTTAGAAAAATTCAAATGAACAAAAAAGAAGCTCACAATGTGTGTGATCCCATGAAGTATCTTGCTCAAAACCAATGTCATGATGAGAATTCCACTTAACATGTGGAATAGAGGAAACAATACCCTGTGAATGTCTTCCAATGACTCCTCTAGTGAGACCCATAGAACGGAGCATGTGAGAATTGAATGTAGTGGTATGCTTCTTTAAAAAGCCATGTAAATTGTGAAGCGTATAGGATACACACATGTGGTACTGTAATAGGCACAGATGTGGAAGAGCATGCAGTAACAAGCCTCACAGGTTTAGAAGCATCAAAAGTAGGTTCAGGCTCAAAGACTGGTAGATCAATGTCAGTGGGTACAAGAGCAACAACTACAAGTGGACTAGGAGCATGGATATGGTTGTCCACAATATGATGGTGATGTTGTAGGCTAGCAATTTGTTCTACGTAGGAGTGTATTATTGTATCCTTATCATGAATGAGTGATTGTAGAAGAGAATTTCACTTCTTGAGCGATCTATTTTCTTCCACAAATTTTAATATCCTCTTGAAGTCCACATACTTTAGAGAAAAGCATATCATTCTCAGAATCCATGATAGGTACAAACTATAACTCCCAAAAATTTAGGACGTCGGGCTCAACTGAAAATTGCATCCACAATTGATTACAACACTCCTCCATATTTGGCACTTTATAATTATAGTTCAAGCCTCAAAATAAATATTTCCAATGGAAAGAGCACAAAAAAACAAGTACTTTTGCAAAAATGGCACTCAAAACCGAATTACCGATCAAAAGTTACAAGCTTTTTAATATTTTTCTCTGTTATTTATTGTAGTTACCACTAAAACAAAATAAATTGTTGTTGCCTTCACCACACAAATAAAATTAAAGGGGCTGAAGTTAAGCACCTACTAGTCACAAGCTTTAAGCCCTCATATGACCATACCATATGACCAACAACTAGTAGGATGTCAATAAAATCTCCAAATTCTAACATGAAAAGAATGATAACCAGATCGTACCAAGCCAAGACCACATATGCTAATCAAACATCAAAATCAATAAGATGAAAGCAATTCACCATAATAATTTTACATAAAACCTTTGCAAACAAATGAGAAACAATATCATATATTATTATGGAACTCAATGCAATACATTGAGAATGGGTCTTGCTTAAATAGGCAAGGAATAACAATCTAAGAACCAGTCAAGGTCATAGATCAAGCCATAAATCAAGGAAATAACTAGTCATCAAAGAACTAGTCAAGACCATAGATTTAGGAGAGAACTAGACATCAAGGATCTAGTCAATACCATAGATCAAGGAAAGAACTATACCTAACAACTAGATAATATATCCTAATATCTAAATAAGATAAAAGAAATATCCACACACATAAGTGGGTGAGGATAAATACAATAAAGGTAAATAAAGTACCTAGGTGAACATGAGCTAAGGTAAATACCTACTCTAACAAGTGATTGTGAAAAGATAAACAAAACAAAAAAGAGAATTGGAAAATGCAAATGGGATATCTTACACACGTCCACATCTACAACCAAAAATAAAATCAAGTTGATGGCTGATAGAATAATATTTTGATCTATAAACTTCTACTTTGGAACTCTACGAATCACACAACTATGTTGTTCTACTTTCAACTTTGAAAAATGACATATTTTCTTGAAAATTAGAGCTTCGTGACTGATTATCTAGTGCTATAGAAAGGAAATTACAGAGAAGGAAATAATTCAAACTTCAACACCAAAAATTTTATCCTAGAAACCTCCAATGGAGGAAAACCAATCGAGAAGGGAAACTGCTCTTTCTTCCCACTTTTATTGGTCTAATATAGACAATTATATATTACAATAAGTATGAAAAGAAGCAACAATGTAAACCTTCTCTCCAATTACTTGCTTAACTTGTTTATACACCTTGCTCCTACAATTCCATTCCAGCACTGAATATCTTTCTCACTACTCTCATTAAACTCTACTTCTCGATCTCTCTGGATCTTTGAATGCCTATTCTCTTGTTCCTTTCATGCATTTATAGGCCTTCACATGTCCTCCCATGCACTGGAGAATGTGAAAGGGCATGGAAGGGAAGAGACATGGATGGGTGATTCAAATTCACATCCATTCGCATCCCATTCTTCTTTTTTTTGACGTTTCGAAAGTGTCAAGACCCACTGCCCGAGCAAACCGATGGTCTCGGGACCACCGCTTAGCTAGGCGGCAGGTTTCAGGACCACCGCCCTGCAGGGTGGTGGTTCCTTCTAGAACCTTTGTTTACCTTATTTTATTTACTTTTCTTGTTTCTCCTTCTTAGTGTTGATGGAACTGATGAAGTGGTATGTTTTTCTAGATCCCTATGGATCATACCTCCCCTACTTAGGAGGGTTTTGGTTCCATAAAAGCTTAGTGGGGGAGTGGTAGAGGATTCAATCCCTCTCATGCTCATTCAAGTACCGCTGGGTCTACCTTGGTGTCTTCTCTCATCCAACCTACCAAGACTCCTGTGGATCTCTCGGTTTGTTGTTCCAGTGCTACATCCTCCTCCGAGTTTCGACTACAATCCTCCTTATATCTTTACTTATTTATCATGTGCATAGATGACGTTAGTGGATGTGATCTATTGCAACTTACTATTACATGCATCTACATGAAGTATGGCCTGAAGGTTTCTTCTCCAACCTTCTCAAGTATGGCGAAGGTCCCATATTGTAGTGGTTTAGTCCTTTCCTATCTTTGTTTCTTGAGATGGATCGGCTAAATCCTCTCCAAGTGCACTTTTCTACTTTAGTCACCACTGTTCCTTGTATCTCCTCTTCTTCTTGCTGCCCCATGGTCAGGTCCAATGAATCCGTAGGTAGATATGGTGACTGCATAGCGGAAGTTTGTTTTTCTCCTTGAATGAGCAGTTCGTGGTGGCTTCTTCTACAAAAACTGACAAGTGCTATCCAAATTCTCCATCCTTTGGTCAAAATATCCATGCTCTCACGCCCATTTTGTTTTTCTTCCAATGAAAGTAAACAAAACTGATGATTTTCCTGAATAAGTCTTGGTGCTTGGTTGGCACTTACCATAGCTTTCTTTGATTTTCCTAGTGTGCCCCGATGTTAAAATTGAATCTATCCTTGATCAATCTATACCAGCCCTCCTCTCTAAACACAACATCCTCCGGCATACAAGTAAGGACTTCCAAAGACAACATCAAATGCATCAAGTGGAATAATATCAGCCTCTAATACATCTATGTATTGGGTATTTATCCCAAACCTAAACTTACACTTCCTTGTAACTTGTATTTCTACACCCTTCTTTACCCATCCTAGTGGGTATGGATGTGGGTGCACGTAAGTCTCTAGACCAAGTTGTTCTACAACCATCATCGAAATCAAATTTGACTGAGAACTAGAATCTACTAAAGCGTTTACCTTAGTCTTCTTGATTTGGATTCTAATTTGAAATAGCTTACTCATCTCTTCTTCTTCTACTACCCCGTACATGTTAGTGGCCATGCATCCTAGCCTCTCATCTACATCCAAATCATCCTCAATCTCCACCTCTCTTTCTATCTTCACAGTGGCCATGGATTTCTTGGAATCCTTAGTTCAGTGCTTTGGGTGCAATCTGGATGCAAATTCCAACATGTGGCGTCAGTATGTCCATTTACATCACAATTATTACAGAAATTCTTAGGATATTTACAAGTATGCAAAGTAGTAGCAATATGTTTACCTTTCCATTTACCTCTACTACTTGTCTTCCTTTTCTTTGTCCTATTGTTCTGTTGAATGGTCTCCTTTTGGCTCTATTTCTCCTTGATTCTTCTCATCATCAATGTATTATGCTTGTACACAAGCTTCATTGAGATCCTTGGGCTTCATGGAGATTACCTTCCTTCGAAGGTGAGTGTGAAGTCCTCCCAAATACTTATGTCAGAATGTCCTCATCCTCCAAGTCCATATTAAGAAACATGGCTTGTCTCCAAAATTACATAGTGTAGTCTTGCATGCTTTGATCATTGCCCTATCTAAAGTACTGCCACTTAATCATCATGTCAATCTTATGGCTAATAGGATAGAATTTATCTCTAATCAATTCTTTAAAACCTTTCCAAGTACTGATAATAGGACGTTTCTTTCTTCTCACAAGTGGCTAGATGGGTTTCCCACCAAACTAGAGCATGACCTTCCATTTTGAGACGTGCAAAGGTGACCCTTTGTGCCTCAGTGACATTATGCACACTAAAATAGACTTCCAATTATTTTAGCCATTTATCTAGTAATTTTGCATCTACTTTTCCTTCAAAATTCTTTATTTCCACTTTTGTTTCAACTTTAAAAGGTGTATGTGCAGATTTTACCTTCTCACTTACAATTGGTGTCTCTTCATGCTCTTCCCATTCTTCCTCTTCATGGATCTTTTCCGATACCAAATTTTTCAGCTAGTGCTCGAACCACCAAGTCCATGGAATCTTGCTTAACCAAATCCATCTTTTGCAGATCTGAAATCTCTTCTTATTTTCTATACAATCTATCCATCATGGTCTCTAGCATCTCGACTCTACGGACCAAGTTATCTTCCTCCATTTGAGCTTGAATTATCTGTTTCCACTTCTTCATAGAAATATTTGGCTCACAAGGTAAAACTTCTTCACCTTTGGACCTTGTCACTATCATACAAAATCACAAGAAAGATTCAAATACCACAGTCCTAGATATATAATCATCTCTGATACCAAAATGATCCGTAAACTTCTACTTTGGAACTCTACGAATCACACAACTATGTTGTTCTACTTTCAACTTTGGAAAATGACATATTTTCTTGAAAATTAGAGCTTCATGACTGATTATCTAGTGCTATAGAAAGGAAATTGCAGAGAAGGAAATAATTCAAACTTCAACACCAACAATTTTATCCTGGAAACCTCTAATGGAGGAAAACCATCGAAGGGAAACTCTCTTTCTTCCCACTTTTATTGGTCTAGTATAGACAATTACATATTACAATAAGTATGAAAAGAAGAAACAATGTAAAACTTCTCTCCAATTACTTGTTTTCTCTATTTCTACACCTTGCTCCTACAATTTCATTCTAGCATGAAGATCTTGCTCACTGCTCTCATTAAACTCTACTTCTCAATCTCTCTAGATCTTAAAATGCCTATTATCTTGTTCCTTTCATGCATTTATAGGCCTTCACATGTCCTCCCATGCATTGGAGAATGTGAAAGGGCATGGAAGGGGAAGAGACACAGTTGGGTGCTTCAAATTTGTGTCCATTTGCATCTTGTTCTTCTTTTCTATTCAAAAGTGTCGGGATATCCACCAAGCAAACTAGCAATCTCGGGACTATCGCCTTAGTTGAGCGGTGGTTTTAGGATTACGTTGCCCTAGGGTGGAAGTTTTGAAACCACCGCTCTGCAAAGAGCGACTTCCTTCCAAAACCTCTATTTACCTCATTTTATTTACTTTTCTTGTTTCTCCTTCTTGGTGTTGATGGAACTGATGAAGTGGTGTGTTTTCCTAGATCCCTATGGATCATATTTGCATTTGAAATATATTTTCCAAAGATGGAGCTCATTTCCGCACCTTCTCGGGAATTTATCGCATATGATTTTGGGGGACATCATAGGAATTTCATAACAAATTTTGTATAAATATGAGGATTTGTCCTCATATGAAAGGGGAGGTTAGTTTTTATTTTAGAATTTGAAATAAATTAATATAACTCTGCATGTTTCCATTTCCTTATATGGAATACATATAAAATTTGAGTTTTCAAGTTTTTGTCAAGGTGGTTGCACTGTACAACCATTGGTGAAAATTGAGGACATTTAATTCATGTCCCCTTGTCAAGAAATTGAAAGTTTAAATGAAATATGCCTACTTATGATTCTAGTTTTGTGTTTTGGATCTTGTATGTTGAAATTTGATTAATGAGTTACAATTTTTATGTTTATTGCTTATGTATGTAATACACTAGATCAGATTTCTGGTAAGTTACATCTTTTTGGTCACTAAATCAATATTTCTTTGTAGCATTTACTCTACAATATATGAGGTGGTTATAAAACCCTATTGCAACCTATTGGTTAGATGATTTTTTTCAGCCTTTGAGTGTATCTTTGGTGTATGAGAATAGGAGCAATAAGTACTTCATTAGAACTCTTACATAAGATTTTATGTTAAGTGTTTTAAAGATTGTCTTGAAAATATTTGCAACAATTGAGTATCAATGAATGCAAATCTTTTTGTTTAAATTATTTATACTTAATCATATGTTCTTTACTTTCTAGGATAACATGTTATCATAGTAGTTGTTGATGCTTTGTTATAGGAAATCAACCATCATTTACTCCCCCTCCTTTATAAATAAAACCTATTCTACTTTCCCACACCATCACACTTCTATCTAAAGATCCATTTACCACCTAGTTGTTTTGTTTCCCAACATCATTGAAGACACTTCTTCCCATTCATATTCCCATCAAAAGTGATGCAAGAACAACTAAAATTTATTGTCTCTAGTAACCTGTGTCTGATGCACTAAGTATATATGATATTATTGTGACAAATCTTGCAAGTGAATGTTATATTCATGGCCATACTTAGCTCATATTGACCCACCATTTGAAAAATCAAGAGGAATTAAGTAAAATTATCCTCTCTCCATTTAGGTTACCCAATGGGTCCTCTCACCCTGGTTTAAGGTAGAACCAAAAGTAGCAGGATCAGGCCATCCCCTTTATATGTGCTTTCCAATCATCCTAAGAGCTTGGTTCTAAAGATAGATTCCAAAAACCTCCCCAAATGCAAATGACATGTATCACACAGTATGTCATCCTCTAAGACTTCTTATTCTCTAAAAGCATTGCTAGGCCCTAGGGGGTGTAAAATTGGGAGCCTACACGTGCATTGGTCTTTATTTCTTAGGAAATATTAATATTCATTTTCCAATCATATGAAGGAGTTGGGAAATATTCTCTTTTCTTAATTTGGTGCATTCGATAGATAATATGTGCTCAAATTTTATAAATCCTCATTTGCATGGTTCTTTTCTAGATGAAGATCAAACAATAATCTAAATATCTTATCTTACTAACAAAAATAAAATTAATCCAACATATTACACTAGATTGAGCTCTCATAATGGGTAGAAATGAATAATGACTACCCCTTCTATAAATCAAAAGACCATTTTGTGTAAAAATGATTTCTTTGATAGCAAATGAAATATTTTGATAAGTTTGAGACAATTAAAACACACAATAAAATACTTGCCTTTAATATATTTCATTATTTGAAGTTCAAGAAGGAAACATTACATATAAATATGCCTCATAATAGGCTTAAAAATCAACTAATATATACCTTAAATAACTCTAATACTCCCACTTTATCTCTCATAGAATCTTGCATATCTCAAACAAAGTGAGTAGTTATAACTCACCACACCCATTACATAATAAATCACTAACTACAAAATATCAAATAAATGTACATGATAACAAAAAAAAATCTAATAGTTTAACAACCTCATAAACCTTCCATAATGTTTTTATAATGAATGATGCTTAAATTTGTATTGGCACAAAGATGATGATAAGGTATGGAGGAAAATGCGTTTTGAGAAAGTTTTACCAGAACCTATAGAAATGCAATACCTTAGAATAATTTTAAATTCCTCATTCCTTTTAACATTTTAGTTATCCATTTGTCACATAGTGAGTGGTTTTTCTATAAACATAAGTGTTTCCTCTGTCGCACTCAATTTTGCACATGCTACATTATCGGAATGGTTTTAAATCCCCATTCATGATTAATATATTTTCCAATGGTATTCGAGTCGATTACCCACTTAAAGTATATATTTGTAGTCTCAATGCTTTCCTTGTTCATTTCCATGCTTTTCTTACTTTCCTTTGGTATTCTCGCAAGAAGATTTTTCCTTAGCCTTTAGCTTTAAGTTACAAAATTTCCATGTCGGTTACAAAACCATCGGTCTTCCTCAATGGTGGCACGTAACTAAAAGGTGAGAATCTTGGAAATGAACCACCCCGGAATGGTGATAGCTCCAACAATTGCAGAAGAAAGAATCGATCAATAATGGAAGTTTGCATAAGAGGAAAGATAGCCCTCTGCACTGAAAAGGGTACTTGGGGTATGTGTGGTTTTTCCTAAGCCTTCTCGATGCATTTCAAATGCGTGTCAACTTCTTCAAACATGATTTTAGCGCATGTTTCTTGGTCAAATTGGTTGTTCTTGGGATCATTTGATACGTACCAAATTCCCCTTCCTCCCTTCTACATGATTAATTGGATTTAATTGCCTATTATTTAAGAGAGGTGGCATTCCTTGGTACTAAATGCTAAATGGATTAAAACATTTCCATGCCTTTTTCCTATAAGATCTAAGATTCTATCCAGAGATAATGGTAGACTAAAGGTGGATGCAAAACTTAGTTGGATATTTTGTGTTGTGAATTACACCGTTATGCTACCTCATCATAATATTTCTAGGAAATACACAATCAAGCCAATTCTTCTTGCATTTTTATTCTCTACCCACATTTCTACTAGACTTCCTTAGTAAGCCCACCATTGATCCAATGCTTCTTCACTATTTATTATGCATTACCCATCATAGTTCATTAGATTCATCTGAGCACTAAGTTGGAAAAGAAGATGAGGGGCAACGGTAGAGTAAACCATCACTGGGTTTGTTACAGTTCTAAAAATTCTAGGTTGGGGATGTACTTGGTTTTCTTCAAGCTTTATTGATTTCATTAGTATGCACAATCTGACTAGAGTAGTTAAATCAATTCAATTCAAATTAGTTCAATAGTTAATTCATTACTATAGCTTATATTTTTGTTTACACAAAGCTTCTGGTGATAGATTGCTTCCTACCAATCCCTATGGGTTTACATTTGGGAAGTTTGTATGAGGAAAGCAACTAATTTTTTTAAAGCAATTGTAATTCCATTTCAATCTATAATCTTCATTTAGATCCTTGTTTAATTTTATCGGGAAGTTGTAGGGAAGAATTTTGTTCTTTCCTAAGAGAAGCTTTTACTTCTTCCATTTGTGTCTTTGAGGTAGAACATTAGAATTTTTAAATCCACTTTTCATTGGAAAATAATCACACTAGGTTATTTTTATTAATCCATAGTTTAAGTTCCATTACCATGCTACGCACTTATTATTGTAGAAGCAAAGGGACATTTCAAATTTCAAGTTCCAGGATCGAAGAGGAATGCATCTATCCACATTTCTTCGAGCCAGGAACTTCACATATTTCTTTAAAAGCCATAGCTAAAATCCATCCTTCTCCTCTCCCATTATTCTTTATGGGTATTTATATACCCCATGTATGTTTAGGTTCATAGGAATACTTCGGCTCCATTTTGGGTCTTGAGGCGTATTATTACCAAATGGGTATGCAATAATCACCCTCACTATCTGGGTGGGCTGATAATTACTCATCTAATTTACCTTCCCTCACACTCCTCCTCCTCAAGGTGCCAACAATGGTTCATCATTCAGATCGGAGATTGATCAACCTACATATAGCCCACAACCTGAGCTCTCTGACTCAAACAATATGACATTCACAAGGAGAGAAAGGGTCCAATCCTCGGGTCTTGTTTAGACCACAAATCAACATGCAATCTGATTCACTCCCATCTTATCTATTTTCAGATGAGGAACTCTTGGCATGCTTCACCCAAAGTGAGAGTGTTTTTAATAGCAATAGACTAGTCCTTGACCGGATGCAATAGTATACAATGTTCTTCTTCAGAACAACTCTGCTACCCCTCCTCCTATAGAAAAATATCCAAAGAGGGGTGGCCTCCCAAGGATCAAACCATAGTAGGACATCATGTGCCTTTTCTTCCCAACTAGACTCAAAATGCACCTAAGCCAAATGCAACACCATCTGTGGGTGATGTAATTTCAACATTGGTGGATAGGTTAGGGAGTTAGAGCTTTCCCAACCTTCTCATGCTACACATTTTTTGGGAAAGGAAAGATCCCCACCATATGTAAAACTTTGGTTATGTGCCCTCGGCACCTTCACCTCCTCTAGTTTACATGGGTGTTCCTAACCTTGGAGACCTTCTTACCGATCGGGCATGTTAGGTATGCCCTCTCACACTTTGTATGGGTACCCTCCATAGGTGCCAACTAGAAGTGCATTCTCAAATGTCCATTCCAACTAGAAATGTGACATTCCCTAGTTTTTTCTTCTACCTCATACCAAAATAATGTTCCCCATACCTCCACATGTATTCTAAATCACCATAGGGGGACATGTTTTCCTTTCCTAGCTCATATGCTCAACCTCAGGGGATGCCTTACACCCCTACAAATGCTTATGTTTGTGCCATATCAGCCTCTTATTCCTCCTCCACCTCCCCATCAAGGGTCATCCATGGTAGAGTCTTATGCATTGGGAACATATGTTGAATATCTTAAGGAGCCCCTTGACTTTACCATACAAAGTGTAATGCTTCCATGACCACTTCCCAACTTTCCAAAGTTTAAAGGGGAGGGGACCCAAATGCACATATTAAAGCATACACAACTACCATCAGAGAGATACTCCCATGGGATGTGGTTGTAGCTAAGATTTTCCCCAAGACCCTTGAGGGATCACTCTCAACTGGTACTACAGATACCAAAAGCCTCGATCCATTCATTCAAACAACTCATTTCTGAGTTTATAAAGGATTTTGATATGAACAAACTCTTACAAATAGAATCAAATAATTCCTCCATATCAAGCAAGAACACAATGAGTCCACCCCATTTCATTCAAAGATGGTGGCAAAGTCCTCTACTCCTCGGCTAACAGTCTCCAAACATGGACCAAATGGAGATTTTGTGACTTGTTCCTTCATTCTCTCAATCGAGAAACCAAGGAGGAGGTCCAAAATTTTCCTCTTAGAAGCTATGAGGAGGTCTTAGAGGGTGTCTCCACATTGACCAAGTGGTGATTGATAGTGGTCGAAAAATGTACAACTCAAATGGGAGACTGGTCAACCCCTCTCAGGGTAATTCAAACTACCCAAATGGTTCAAAAAACAATAACCAAGGACCTAAAGTCCTCAATAAGAACCATGGTGTTACGAATGGATGGTGTAACTAACCAATCCAAGAAGCCAAATGTTTTAACACCAACAATGTGAATAATAGTAACAATAATGTGAATACCAACAATCAAAGGAGTAACAAATTTACTCCTTTCATTAATGTGGTGGAATTTAGTCATCCTCCTCCCCCACCTCAACAAGTTCAGGCCCAAGCATCGTTCAATACCCGAGTGGTTATCCAAACCAATACTAGAACCAAGGCCAAAGGCCCCAACTTCAACTTTAATAACCAACAACAAAACAATAATAAAAAACTATGGGCCACAACAAAACCAAAATCAAAGACCTCATGATTATGATCTTGATTTATATTGTGGTTTCCATAGGGTTAGAGGACATGATGCTCATATATGTTGTGATTGTAAAAATTTATACAATAGATTCCAGAGGACCAAAGGAACCTCTTTGTTGAGATGTTTTGGCTAATCCTATGGCACAAATAAAAATGCTCACATGGGGCCTGTTTCCCCTCAAAATTCTAACCTTGGGGTTTATAGAGACCCTCTTCGACATGCCCCTCGAGAATGGAAATCTCAATCCTCACGGAACTAACAAGGGATCCCATTAGAAATAATGATCACAAAGCATCTACTTCATCAAACCCATTGGTAGCTCCTCCTTTAGATGGTCGAATCAGACCAAAATGATAGGTTTGGTTGAGTTGGAGACTAAACCTAAGGTTAATGCAGTAACCACTACCCATATTATTCCTCACAACCTCTTCCCATTTACCCTTCTATGTCGGATGATATACACCATGGCTCCCAAACCAGTGGGGGCCTATGATTTAATTATGGATTTGACCAAGACCTTTCTCACATTTCCTTTTTGGATTTGTTGAAGAACTCACCTGTGCATCGAGTGGATTTTATTAGAAGCATTAGGCCTTGGCCATTTAATTCACATCACCCCTCCTCCGAGAGGCCCAAGTTAATCACATAGACTTTGATGTCTATCCTCCAGGGAAGCCCGAAAGAGATGTTGGTTTCATATTTGACATTAGCAAGATGCCAACCAATGTTGAGTTGGCATGAAGAGGTGATCCTACATTGTACCTCTAGGTTTGGATCTACAAAAACTATGTTAAGTGTGTGATGATAGATGATGGGATACCATCATCAACATAGTTCCTTTCTCATTTCTTCAGAAGCTAGGCTATGGAGAAACCAATTGTTCTTCAATGTGAAACACGTTGAGAGGCTACGATAGCCTCAAGGAACATCCATTGGGACTATAGTGCTTCCAGTTACCCTTGGACCAAAGAATATTTGTTGACTAAGTTTTTACATTATAGATCGGGAAACCAACTATAATATGATCCTCGGTCACCTGGATACACAAAATGAAGGAAATCCCTTCTACACTTTGTTCCAAGAGGTCAGATTCCTACACCTGGTAAGGTTTTCATAGCTCAGGGTGACCCAAATCCATTTGACATCCATTTGGCCAACCTAAAGAAGAAACCTAGGGATTCATACTAAGTTTGAGCTCTCCCAATCCAATCAGTTGAACAAGCCCCAAGACTCAAATCTTGAGTCCCAACTTGTTCCAATGACTGAGTTAGAAACCCCTAAGGAATCAAGGGGTTGATTCTAGTGAAATCAAAGTTGTTGTAGTAGAAATTATCTCAACAAAACTACAATAGAAAGATCGTTAAGATTTTGGAGAATGATTTTCCTATCATTCTCCCATTTGATTCCCTTGGGCATAGGACATGCTCTTGGGATTGGTTCTCTCCCATCTAGTGTCTTTGATGAGATCTGTATGGTTGAGGTCTCAAAATTCAAGGAGGAAGATTCTAAAATGATCAAACTTCTATCTTCCCCAATGATTGTTGGACCCTCAACTATGATGGTGTGAAGTGTCCACTTTGGTGTTAGGGGTAGGGTGATCCTTACTTCTCTAGAGGGAAGGATCATGCCTTTTTCCTTTTAGGTTAAACTTTGAATGTACAAATAACACCATAGAATATGAGGCTCTTCTTCTTGGTCTCATCATGTATCCAAAAAGGATGGGCATTAACAATGTTAGAGTTTTAGGTGACTCCCAACTTGTTGTAATCAAGTCTCAAAGTTTACGAGACCAGAGCGGAGCACCTACAACTCTACAAAACCATCATGCTTGAACTTAGCAAAGGTTTTGATTTTATTTCTATCAAGCCATACCTAGAGAGAAAAACCTCTTAGCTGATTCAATGGCTACTTCTTCCTCTCTCTTTTTCCAAGTGAGGGCTTGAAGGAAACTAAGTTTATGGTCTCAGTTTGATCTAAACCCTTAGTTTGAAAAGTGCAACCAACATGAATTTTCGGCATATGTTGAAGCCGAGAATGAGCCTGCCACTATGAATTTGTGGAGAATGATGAGGAAATCCTAGGATTCCTCAATGCATACACTGATCTTCATCCCACACCATAAGAGAGGATTTTCTTAGACCTCACCCTTCCTCCTACTTTGGAGATCACATTGTGTTCTTCCTCATCGGAAGGTCTTGAGATCTATGAGGTAGAGGAAGAAGAGTTAGAACTACCTCCATCCCCACCTAATTTGAAGAGGGTAACACTCTTTGATTGAAGGGACCATAGATATTAATATAGGGATGGAGGAGGAACCAAAGATCTTAAAACTTGGTTCTTCTCTTACTCTAGATGAGATAGAAGCACATACAAAGGTGCTCAAAGAACATTCAAAATCCTTTTCACTTTTCAGTTCTACAGGAAATGATGGGAATCACTCTTGATGTGTAGTTCACAACCTCATCACAAAGCTTGATGCCAAGCCCATGAAGTAGAAGTCATGACCCATGAAGCCAAAAGGTGGCTTTAATGGTCAAGGAAGAAGTAATGAAGCTTCTTCAGTAGGTTTCATTAAACCAATGGACTATTCCATGTGGGTGTCTAACATTGTCCCGTTCTTAAAAATAATGGGAAGATACATATTTGTATCAACTTTAGAGACATCAACAAAAAGCTTTGTCCTAAGGATGAATTTCCATTTCCTTCCATCGATGTCATTGTAGATGCAATGGCTAGGCTATGAGTTATTGTCACTTATGGATGGATTCTCTGGCTACAATCAAATAAGGATCTCTTGAGGAGGATCAAACTAAGACTACCTTTACTACTCCTTGGGGAACCTTTTTACTATATAGTCATCATGCCATTTGGCTTGAAAAATGCTAGAGCCACCTACCAATGAGAAATGACATATATCTTCCATGATCTTATCCATAAGATTGTGGAATCTTATGTCGATGACCTTGTTGGCTAAGGCCAGAAGTTGTGATCACCCCCGGTGCTTTATTATCCTCTCTCATCTTATCAAATACTGGTGTAATGTTGAATCTAGAAAAGTGTGTATTTGGAGTAATGGGAGAGGAAAATACTTGGGGTATATCATTTCTTCTCAAGGAATTGATGTAGATCCAACAAATATTTGAGTGGTTCTGGAGATGACTCCACCTTCAGATGAATCAGGCATTAGGTCTTTTCTGGTAAACTTGGGGCAAATCCATAGGTTTATTCCTGATCTAACTTATGTCATCCATCCCATCAATAACTTGTAAAGAAAAGAGTGTAGTAAAGAGTGGACTTCTGAATGTCATGAAGCATTTGAGTTATTCAAACATTTTCTCATGTCACCACCTACACTCATGCCACCCAAATTTGACCATCCCCTGATCTTATACTCTCGAGCCACCGAGGTTTCACTAGCTTGCATGTTGGCACAAGAAGATGATGATAATCATGAATGTGTTGTTTATTTCATTAGTCACACTCTTCTTGATTATGAGACATGTTATACATAGGAAGAGAAATAATTCCTAAATTGTTTTTTGTAATGAAAAGGTTAAGGCATTATATGCTTAACTAGAAACATGAGTGATCATCAAGTCTTTGACAACTATGAACCTTTTTACTCAAGGTGCCCTTATCTAAAAAGGTTGGACATTTTCTCACATTGATGGGTGAATTTGAACTCACCTTCATCAACCAAAAGTCCATCAAAGGAAAATTATTGCTGATTGGTTGGAGACAACCCGATAGATTGTGGAGACCTAGTAGACCTAGATTTCCCTGATGAGTGTGTATTTTATGTGGAAAAAAAGCCTCCCATTACATCATGTCCATGGTATTCTTGATATCATTAATCACATTGTGGACCATGCATATCTTGAGGGAGAAACCTCACAACAAAGGTGGAAGCGGATGGCATGTATCATAGCTGCCAAGTATGTAATTATAGAAGAAGTTCTCTATCACATAGAGCCTTTGACAACATGCTTTTGAGGTGTGTAGATGAAGAAGAATCAAAAAATATCCTCTTTGAAGCCATATAATGGAGATTTATGGGGGGTCACTTTGAGGGCATGCTACTTGCTCAAAAAATTCATTGGATGGGTTATTTCTGGCCCACCTTAGAGCATGATGTTGTAGAATATGTATACATAGTGCCATAAATGTCAAGAATTCATGCATGAGATACATATCCCTACTCAGGCTCTACAACCAATTGTGACACCTTGGCCCTTTTCTACTTGGGGTTAGATTTGATAGGGAATTTTTCTCCCTCATCAACAGATGGCCACAAATTTATCATTACGGCCATGGAATATTTCACAAAGTGGGTTGAGGCCATGCCTCTCACTACTTGTACCTAGGTTTGTGATCACCAAATTCATTTTGAATCAAATCATCTATAGGTATGGAGTCCCATAGTCATTATCTCGGATAATGGAACATCCTTTAAGAATGAAGAGGTGTGTGAGTTGTGTTCACAATTCAAAATCTCACATCACACAACCTCTTTATATTACCCTCAGGCCAATGGATAGGTGAGGTGAAAAATAAAACATTGAAGTCCATACTCCTCAAAATAGTCAAGGAGAATAAGTGTGACTGGCATTTAAAGCTATTTCGGCCTTGTGGGCCTATAGGATGTCGGTACAAATGCCTATAGGGGAAACCCCTTTTTCTTTAGTCTTCGGATGTGAAGTGGTCTTACCACTAGAAATCGAAATTTACCTAGCCTCTGCATATCTTTGCAAGGAATTTTAGATGAAGATGCATATCGAGAGCATGACTTGTTCAATTAGAAACCCTCGATGAAACTCACTTAATGAAAGCAAGTGACACATATGTTTATGCTTGACAGGATGGCCCATCATCATATAAAAAAAAGGTTTATGAGCAGAAATATGCGTAGGTGATCTAGTGTTAAGACTAGATAGCGGATCGACAAAAATACCGAAAAGGAAGGAAGTTTAGACCAAAGTGGTTAGGTCCATATCAAGTCATGGAGGACTATAAGAATGACGCATATCATCTGTGTACTTTAGAAGGTGAAGAGTTTGGTGAATCAATCAATTCACTTCACCTTAAATGCTTCTACACATAGTTCATTTGCATTTCCACATGTACATTACTACATCCACACTACATATCATTTGCATAATCATATTTGTAACATTGTGAAACAAGAAACTTATTTTTCAAGAAACTTTCAAAAATTTATGAGAATTGGAAAAACATTTAATCATACTTCTTCAACTATTCATTATATCATCTCTAGACTATTCAATCTTTTATCATCTTGCTAGATGAAGTTTTGACATTGATCCTACCAAGACCTACACACTTAGTTCTATTCATGGCTGCTTCTAGCTTAGTTGTTTTTCCCATAGTCTGTACTAGAAGCTTCTTGGTGTCACATCTCTCCTCAAAAATCTCTCTTTTGACAAATCAATCTAAAACATTTCACCCAGGATTACTTGTTCACCTAACTCAACCTTTGGTGGTGAGCCCTCACATCCTACTAGTTGCATGGGTTGAGGCTAGGGGAAATTTTCCCTCCCAAAAGCACAAGTCAAAGTTTAAAAAAATTTCAAATCAAATAAAAAAAAAGAAAAAAACAATAAATACAAAAACAATTTCATTTTGTAAATAATACTACACTTCTTTTCCCTACCAGTCTTTGGTGATGAGCCCATGCTTCTTACTAGTGTAGCATGAGGTTGGAAAGGAGGAAGTGCCCTTACTCACCTATGTTTTTCCTTGGTGATGAGCCCATGCTTTCTTACTAGTTGCATGGGGCAAGGCATAGGGGGTCCTTTCAAATAAATCAATAAGTTGTAAACAATCAACAAGTAAAAAGTGCTTTGAATCCTTTGAAATCATCAAAAAATGAGTTAGATGCATAAGTTATAAGAGAGTTAATCCATAAAACCATATTTTTTCAATCAAGAGGCCATCTATGGGTCTAAGTCTAGTTAAACTTGCAAGAAAACTACATTCTAAATTGGATAGTTAGCCTTTCCTAGAGTTGAGTTGTAGTGTCCTAATTGGGTCTTTGTCAAAACCTTATCTTCATATCATTACTTTCATTCATCAAAGTCATATAACTCACATCCTTCTTGACTCTCGGTGTTGAGCCCTCACATCTTACTTGGTTGCATGGAGTTAAGAATGGAGTGGGTTCATCTCATTATCATATCATTTCATCAAGTTTTCCAATAAAATAGAAATACCAAATATTGCTTGAAAACCAAAGTTTAAAGTTTGTAATTTGTCCTCATAAGTATCATATATATAAAAAAAAAAAAAAAAAAATCATTTTGTACACATTTTGCATCATCATCATCCATACATGAATGAAAATGCGAGAACGAGTAGAAAGGCACCATTCGAATTATAGATGACAGTAATTCCTTATGCATGCGAGGTTACAACGAATTGGAATAAGATCATTTGTATCACATTAATAAGATGAAATTTGAAAAGACACAAAGTTTTATAAATAACATCTGCAAGAATACAAAGCTTCTCAAAGATAATACGAGAAAAATGATCTAACAAGATTAAATGAATAGCTTAGGACTAAAGGAAACCAGATAGACAAAGAATGAAAAAATCCTTCGTATTGATTTCTTCAAGATTTATTTACACTTTCAGAAATAAGCCAAGTTCTTCCTCCTTCAAAATGGCGAGGAGAGGCCATTATATAGTTTACAAATTAGTTACTCCCGGTAACTACTTCTTTTAACTAATGATTAGTTAAAGGGTTGCAAATCGCAATACCCCAACTAAATACAATAAATTCATGATGAAGAAGAGAAGAAGGAGAAGAATCAGGAGAAGAAGACAAGCGTTCAAGATTGGGAGGGACCCACTGATTTAAGGATCCGTTGTCTGAATCTCTTCAACGCCTCGGCTATGTCTCTGCCACGTGGGACTGATGTGTTGGCGGTAGACTGAGTCCAAAATCTGAGGCACTTCTCCATTTCCTTATCGAACTCGACATGAGTATGATAATCTTTATTGGCTTCTTCTATGGCAGATTGAAGAGAACAGATCTCCTTCATTTTTTCCTTGGAAATGGAGCTTTCCTTGAATAGATCCCCTTTGACAAAAGCTCTGAATTGAGCTTTGATTTCTTGTAAAGTGAGAGGCACACCAGAAGTCTCATCATGAAGATGGCAATGTATATCTTTAAAGGCAGATATAACTAGTGTTTTGAAGGCCTCACCCTTCTGCCATCTATTCCTTAATTCTCCCAAAGCCTCCTCCAGGACCTTGATCTTCCATTCCACGCTGTAGACCCAGGACTTTGACAAATTATCCTTTGTATCTTCAAAGACCTTATTTTCCAATAAAATGTTTTCATCTGTTTTTGTCCCATGAGGCGGAGGTCTACTATGTAAGCTTGCTCCAAAGTTTAAGTTCTTTATCAATGCTCCCAATAGTGGAGGAGAGATTCTCATTGCAAGTTGTTCACCTTCCCGGGGAGTTTGAAAGCTTCATCAATGAAGTTCAATCTGCAACAAGCATATCATCCACCATGGCCTCCATAGCTTTCGCCATAGGCGAAATGCTTGTGCATATCTTTGATACTTTGTACTTCATCTTGGCTCAAAATTACAGGTGGTGGAAGTGTAGTCAATGGGGTAAGGTCCAGCTGTCCTTGACAAAAGAGATTTGATGAAACTTGTAAGAATACGGGCTTGTTCTTCCAACTTGTTCTATGGTTTTTTTCCTTTCTCTACCCTCCCAATGACTCTCGGTGATTGTTTCCTAAAGATTGTGGATCTTTCCTTCGGGGTAGATTCTCCCATGAGAATTCATGAGAGCTGAAGATCGAGGCGCTTGCAAATCTTGTTACTGTCTTGTCTACCTTAGGCTTGGCTATCTCCGGGAATTGCTGGCCTGAGCGTCGAGACACTATCATGGAGGTAGTTACTGGATTTTTAGCGTGAGAAGGAGTAGTGCCTATGAAGGCCGCCACAACATCAAAATTTGGTCCTGAGATCCGGAGGAAGACTTTCTCTTCCTACTGTTGACAAGAGGTTGCACCCATGTGAAAGAGGAGGAGGAAGAAGCAGGTGGGGCAAGAGGACCAAGAGACAGAGAAATCATGGTGCCCAAGGTTTGTACTGCTGTTGCCTCGAGTTGAGATATGAGTGGAGCGCTTGGGGCTCCTGGTGCAGAGGAGTCAACAGTGCTTGGAAGTTCAGTGCTCTGGACTTCTTTATCCTTATCCATTGGAACTTCAGGGGCGCTTGCAGGAGCTGGCACTTCACTCTCTTCACTTTCACTGAGAACAATAATGTTCTCTGGTCCCGAAGGCAATTCTCGCATGCTTCCTCGAGGGTCTTTTTCCCACAGGCTCCTTCTTAACTTCTTTGAATTTCTTCGATACACCCGGTGGATGAGGAAGGTGTAGACACCTAAAATTGGTTATCCAATTTAGTGTCCCTCGTAAGGCGCGGTTGCTCTCCCGGGTAACTCAGGGCACGTTTATATCACCACTATCCCCTTGGGGTATTATTCAATTTTGATTTAAACACCTATCCGAAGTTTAATTCACCCCTTTCTATTTTACCGTGAGTAATTAAATATTAACTATTTAATTACACCTTTTTACATGTATCCCAACCACTTATCTACCCCATATCTATTCTATCCATATATCCCCCCTATTTCTCCTCCTCCCAAACCAAGCAGTGGGATATTTCCCGTATTTGAGGTGGAGGGATCACTCTTATCTTTCCAGAAATCACTCCTTTTGGCCATTTCGGGAGTCTGTTCCATGATCGGCACCGACCGGTACTCGGTCGACGCCGATTTTTCGAACGGCGCCAATTTAATCTCGGTCGGTGCCGATTACAAATAGAGGCCCAGAACTCAGTTCTGGTGAGACACAGATTGTAAGAGAGAGAACGAGAGAGTTTTGAGCATCAAGTGTGAACATTATCTATCGAATGAGAGCGAATCTTGTCCAAATCAATCCCTGAGAGGAGCACCGTTACTCTGCTCTTATCACATCAACATCACACGTCTCCATTGATTTTCTGGTGACTCTGTTCCTGCATCCAAAGCCACGAGTGGAGCCTTGCCCGATATCTCTCCCGCCAGCGTAGATCCAAGAGACATTGACGATCTTGCCTTTGTTTTCGATTCCCAAACCTTCTCACATTTTGTCTCGGATTGCGCCGATCTATATCGGTCGACACCGTCTGAACTAGTCGATGCCGATTTATATCGATTGACACCAATCCCGAACCGATCGACGCCGATTCTACATAATCGACGCGATCATCCTGTAGACAGCGAGGTAAAGGACACAGTAACACAAATCTAGCTTTGTTTTCACAGATCAATTTAGTGTCCCTCGTCTTGCGTTTTGCTCTCTCGGGTAACTGGGGCACGTTTATATCACCACTATCCCCTTGGGGTATTATTCAATTTGATTTAAACACCTATCCTAAGTTTAATTCACCCCATTATGTTTTACCCGTGAGTAATTAAATATTAACTATTTAATTACACCTTTTTACATGTATCCTAACCACTTATCTACCCCATATCTATTCTATCCATATATCCCCCCTATTTCTCCTCCTCCCAAACCAAGCGGGATATTTCCCATATTTGAGGTGGAGGGATCACTCTTATCTTTCCAGAAATCACTCCTTTTGGCCATTCTCGGGAGTCATTCCATGATCGGCGCCGACCAGTACTCGGTCGACGCCGATTTTTTGGAACGGCACCGATTATAAATAGAAGCGGCGCCGATTACAAATAGAGGCCCGAGACTTAGGTTGAGGACGAGTAGAGACCTGAGTTGTAAGAGAGAGAGCGAGAGATCTTTGAGCATCAAGTGTGAACATTATCTATCGAATGAGAGCGAATCTTGTCCAAATCAATCCCTGAGAGGAGCACCATTACTCTGCTCTTATCACATCAACATCACACGTCTCCATTGATTTTCTGGTGACTCTGTTCTGCATCCAAGCCACGGTGTGAGCCTTGCCGAGTATCTCTCGGCCTGCGAGATCCAGCGGAGCGTTGGCGATCTTGCCTTCATTTTTTGATTCCCAAATCTTCTCGCACTTTGTCTCGGATCGGCGCGATCTATATCGATCGACACCGATCCGATTTGTCGATCTACATCGATCGATCACCGATCTATATCGATCGACCGATTGATCGATCGGCGCGATTCTACATAATCGGCGCGATCATCCTGCGAGACGGGTAAAAGGACACGAGTAACACAAATCCGACTTTGTTTTCACGTTCCTGTTTTTACATTTTTTACTGCTTTTTGTTTAGATTACATTTTATTACTTTGATCGAGAAAATCTAGTCTTATACATCTACATCTTTTATCATGTATGCTTCTTTACTTAATTGAAAACGTGGTGACATCCAGAGGAGCTTATCGCTTCCGGACCCTTTCTCGGGCGTCCACCTAAATATCTTTTAACGTGGTCTTTTTCTGTCAAGCATCGGTGTCTCGTAGGTTACTTGGATCTACTGTGCAAAATTGCTCGTGTGCGCCCATCTTATCTACATCGGCTTCCTTATCCGTCTACATCTTCGGATCTTGTCCATCAGGTATCGATTTCATTTGAGTTTTCAAGGTTTTTGTGTTTAGTTTGGTACATTAACTTGGACAGGTAACAAGCGCGAAATTCTTGATCAACATTCTGGCACGCCGGTGGGACCCAACCAAAGTCCCTTATTGGTAAGTTCATCTCTTTTTAGTTTTGAGCTTTGTTCTTTTTCTTCACTGATTTTTATCAGTTCTGCTTAAGCATTTCCTTTCATCGTTTGAGTCTTGCTTCTTTCATTTCAATTTACAAAGTTAGGTCCTCTTCTTTTTTACAAATTTCAATTCCAATTTCTATTTATAAAATTAGTAAATATTTCATTTTGATTTCAAGATTGCATGTTTGATCCATCTCTTTATGCGAAATTGTTATTTCCTTGAAATTTTTCTAGTTCCTTAAAATAGAAATTTTCGTTTCACCATTATCTGGATATATCTTTCTGGATTTTGTTTTAACCTTTTCTTGCGGAGCACTTTTTCTTGTTCATGGGATTGTTCGGGGAAGAGCTCAACAACGCGCTTTTTGAAGTCCACACACCTTGGAGAGCTAAATCTACAGGTATTTCTCTTTTACGGTGTTTTCTCCTTTTTAGGAACTAAAAAAAAAAAAAAAAAAAAAAAAAATTCTTTGTTTGTTTTCTATCACATTCGAACATTTCAATTTTGGTGCTTAAAAAAATTTAATCGCATTTGGGAAAGAATCTGTTTGACTTGTCTTCATCGAAATCAAACACTTCGTTTTAAGTGCTTAAAAAAGAACTCTTCTTTCTTTGTCATTTTGCTTTGTATGTTTTTCATCTAGTTTTAATTAGGCTGGAAAATTGATCAAAATCGGTAGTGACACTATTTGATTTTTATTTTCACCCTTGCACACAAAGCCAAAATCACTAGGTATAAAGCATTTAAACAAAAATTCTTTCCTGGCCTCTTTACTTGGAAGTGACATCCAGAGGAAGAGCCTACGCGGTACTCGGGCAGCCTTTATAAATTCACGGAAGTTACGGTATATATTGGCAAAGCACCCGACTCCCTTATCGCGCGGTGTGTGAAGTGCGGGGTAGGCCCCTATATCAAGCCACGTTGGGTCTTTTCTTGAAGTGCCTTGGGACTCCTCACCAAAACATCCCCCAAACCATCCTTAGTTTGGCTATCGAGTAGTTCTGTTCTAAAAGGCCTTCCCTAATATTTTCTTTCTTAAAAGCATAAAAACTTAAAAGAGATAATCACCTACGCTGCTGCTTGAATTATCATGCATTAGTTAGGTCAATCTTCTTTTACCTTGTTTATGACGGTCATCACTTTCGGTTACAATCTAGAAGAATGGCTCAATTAGCCCCTTCTTCCTCGAGATCACCACTAGTGTGGATGTTTGGCACCCCGGGTCTTCCTCGGGACCATTGTTAGTTGGTTCCCCATCTGGTCATATAATCCTTTCTATCGAGGCCAAAGCCCCCATCACGTCCACTTCCCTAGTCCTTGAAAATATCATACACTTCGACTCGAGTATGTTCCTCGCGGGGATCCTGAATTTCAGGCGCTCCTTGATCGCAATCCGGTAGCCCTCATGGACTACCTAGTACGCAAGTCTATTCAAATATCTGATCGGGGACCACCAATCCAGCAGTGTATGATTATTCTCGTGAACCATCCCAGGCTTTTGTAGAATAGTTAGCATCATTTTTCTCGCCTCGAGCCACGGAGGAGGGTGGCGCACCTGTGCCTCCTTTTTCTCTTCCACCGACCATATCGACTAGTTCTCAAATAGTCTTACCTATTCCTAACGCCGCAGTTACCTCGACTATTCCACAACCTACTTCTGAGAGGTCCTCTTCTCTGGCTATAATGAGTGCGTCTGTGCACCCATATTGCTGTTAATTCATCTATGTCCGTCCATTGTGTCCCAGGGTCAATACCCCTTTATGAGTCAACCCCCTTCGACTAGTCAGTTGGTTCCTGCTTCTCGTCCTCCAGTGGGTTTTTCTTCCAATGTTCCAGCAACAGTGACCTTCGCCCATCCTCTAGCATCGGCGCCCTTAATAACTAATCCGGCAGTAAAAAGCCTCTTTCAGGTCTTGTTCCCCACCATGTCCAATCAAATCGGCACCCATGTTCCTCGATCATTCCGATTCGATCAACAAGCATAGAGTCCACGATCACGAGGCTCCGTCAAAATCATCATCCAACCTTCATTTTCTCAACCACTTATTATCTCACGACTGCTATATACACAGGCTCCTTCACAGAAATACCCCACCGGGGCATCACCTGAACACTGGTTACTCCTCTTATCATCCTGTCAATCAACGGATGAATCCCCATTGACACCTCAACAACATCCACCATTTGCTTCTTATGTAGGACATGCCAGTGTGCCTCCTCCTCAATCTGACGTGGTTCAAATTCTTTTCAAGAAAATCACAGACTTGGAAGCCTCCACCAAAGGGGCTCGTCCTTCATACTCTTTTGAAGAAGTGTGTAATGAACCCATTCACCCCTCAGTGGCTTTTAAGCCTTATCCTCCCCAATGGGAACTTCCTAAATTTTCAAAATTTCATAGTCGGGAGGACCCTCAACAGCATTTGCGAGCATTCAAACATGCTTGCTACCTCATAGTCCAGGATCAGGAGCTTATGCTCCGTACTTTTCCTATGTCTCTAGCGAGTCTGCTTTAGGCCCAGTACATAACATTCCTCAACATTCCTTGTTTTCTTTCTCTCAATTGGCTCCAGATGTTTGTTGAAAACTTTTCAATAAATATCACGCATAAGATCTCGATTACAGATCTTTATAACATTCGTCAATTCGATGATGAGTCTATTGCAGACTTTGTCGCTCGTTGGAGAGGGATAATAAACCAATTGTCTTTCTCCCTTCCTCAATCCCAACAGATCAAGTTGTTTACTCGATCTTGTGCTAATCATATTTCTTCCACTTTAAGGATCCAGACCTTTCATACATTTGAAGAAGCCTTTACGATGGCACGCAAACTTGAGTCTCGCGCCATTGAACAAGGGAAGTTAAAACTTCGCTCTAAATCTAAACCAGATTTTTCTCGGTTTACCAAATCAAATCCTTCCACTTCTAAAGACAAGAATCAGGGATCCACCAATGCTATCGTATTAAAAACATCACGAGCCGATAACACTTCTAATCAAACACCACGAAGAGACTCCTCATCTTCTCGAAAAGGGTCCTCATCATCTCGATCTTTCACTTCATTGGGGGAATCATATGCTTCTATCTTGGAAAAAATGTTGGAAGTCCACATGATCGAACTTCCCCCATTAGGAATATTGATGAAAGCGAAAGAACGTCCATTACGGTATAGGAAAATGACTTGTCATTATCATAGAACGAAAGGTCATGACATTGAGCGATGTCAGACCTTGAAAATCTTGTCCGAGAAATTCATTGATAAAGGCGAGCTCATTACGGATAACCCAAATGCTCCCCCAAATCAAGCGCTTGGATGTCTTTAAACAACCTTTTCCCAATCATTCCCGAAACCATGATGCTTGAGTCTCAAAACCAAACACTCATACTATCGGCTTCATCTCTCTTGAAGAATCTTCTTAAAAAACTAAGCCATCTGCGAACACATCGACCGAATCGAACCTCCTTCCGCTTCGTTAATCGTTGGGATTCCACCATCTTGAATAGCCCATCTTTGAATATTCCAACATTGTTAGATATCGGATTCACTCTCTCTGCTTCTTTGTCGATCTTCCATCCATACAGAGATAGTATCATCCTCATCTGTCTCATCGTCGGACATTCTTTGATGCTCGAGGCAATTACATCCCTTCGAGTTTCCACCGCGGATACATCTACTTCTGTTTCTCCCATTTTTGCTGTGACTATGCCATTGGTGAACGTACCTATAGTTGTGCCGACTTCGACGGAAGCGTCTTCGATTTTGACTCTTCCTGTTTCCTTTCCTACAGTAGTTTCACCCACAATTACTGTACAAGAAGTAGTTCCCTCGCAAGGAACTGCTTCTTCATCACTCACTTCTTCCATCACCAATGCTACTTTGCCTATTAAGGGAAAATCTAAAGAAGTAGCACCAACACCTATACGCTCGGTTCCTGAACTTAGACCGAGACAACCAAAATCTAACGTTGCGTCATCAGTACCTCCCCATTTGCTTCCCCCGAAAAGGTTACAATCACCTTATGCGGTTGAAATTGTCACCATCCTGAAAAAGGAAAGCCCATATTTCGAACCATCAAGACTCTTGGTGCTTTCCCACAAAAATCTCTCTCTGCGCCTCATAAAAGATTGGATTTGTCCGCTTGCTGAGAAGGCGTCTTCTTCTACAAACTTATCAAAACCATCATCTTCTTCTACAACACATTCTTCACCAGCACCTCGAAAAGTGGACTTACCTACTAAAAAGACGTCACCTCTTTTATCAGAATCATCATCTTCGTTACCAAAAACCAGGGCACCCTCTGTTCCTCCGATTATACCTACTTTGGGAGCTTCTCCCTCATCTAAATCGACATTATCTAAATCATCATTAGTTTCGACCAAGCAGCCTCCCTTATCTCTGAAGACCACAACACTTGTCACATCTCCATCATCTTCAAAATCTATTTTAGGGGCTCCTCCTCCATCGAAATCAATCATGTCTCACTTACTTCCATCTCAAGTGCCCAAGGCTGCTCCTCCAGATGTCCAAAAAAATAAGATGATCCCTAAAAAAGGCATCGAAACCTAACATGCGGGTTCTTTTACCTCGGCGATCTGTTAAAGTAAAAGAGGCGCCTTCATCATCTCTGTCCTCATCTTTGTCTATCGGGTTCTATCTTTGAAATCCTTCTTGACTTATCGATCTTCATCCATATCTCTTCCTCCGATTAAACCTATAACCCTAAAGGAGTTAAACCTTCTGGTTTAACTCTGATTTGATTTAATGCTTACCACCGTACCCCGGGTCATGATACTGAGGGATGTAAAGCTCTTCAATCTGTCATCAACAGCCTTTTGGAAGAAAGTGATCTTTTGCTGGAGGAGGAGGAACAAGTATCTCCTGTCATCTTAGCTCCATCTGAGCCCCAACGATCTACTCAGACCTCTACTTCTAGTGATTCCACTCCAAATGATCTTCCACCTTCTCAAATCGACACAATTCATATCGCCACTAGAACCCAACAGTATGATAATCCATCCTCATCTACAGCATCTCGACCACGGGTTGTCATTTCTGCAGCCCCCGAAGGAGTTCCTCCTTCCTCATTAGCCCCGAGACCTCGGGTCTCTATTCGTGCTGCACCTCGGGCTCAAATTCCCGTGTCAGTTGAGGAGAGTGTTATGAAACAACTCACCCAGGCTCCGGTCAAAATGTCTCTTTTTGACCTCATTCATCCTCTCATGACATCGTGAGGCTCGATTGATAATCTGCGTCACATCACGGTGAATTCGAGATGAGCTGACCCTTCGAGATGGTTGTTGGATTGAATAGACCATCAACCACCATTTCTTTTGAAGATTGAGAAATTCCTTCCCTTTCTTCGAGGATTTGGGGCTCCCTCTTTATCACGGTCAAATCGACAACACTACATTAAAACATTATGATCGACGGTGGTGCTGCACTCAACGTCATCTCCTCACACACATTCGAGCAACTTAAGTTACCAAGAATGTAGTGTCACCCCCTTTCACTCTTCGATCATTTAACGATCAGCTAGCGATTACTTTAGGAAGCGTGGTCCTACCCATTCGAGTAGGTAAGAAGGCGCTTCACGAACTCTTTTACATTGTTGAAGGAAATTCCACTATAATATGATCCTCGGATGCTCCTGGATTCATGCGATGCATTGTGTCCCATCCACCCTCCATCGATGCTTAAAATATCAATATGAGGGCAAAATCTATACTCATCAGGAGATCCTTTTCCTTCACAATGCGACATGACCACGAGTGCTGCCCTCTAAAGGAAAATGCTTGTTCTCTGACGGGGCCTCATCTTCTTCCATACACTGCTGACCAAACTACGGTTTACAAAATCTAGAAGAGACATTGCAGCGTTTCTCACTGGGAGAGCTTCCTCTCCTTTCTTTTGACACCCATCTCAAACCTAGTGAGTATGGTAGACCAGACAAACAACCTGAATATCAGCCAGGTCTTGGTCGCATCGTCACCATTGGTCTGCCCAATCAACAGACTAATTTCATTTACGGTGGTCTTGATACGCCTCACTATCACCCGGATTCTCCTCCTAGGACCAAACCTTATTTAACAGGGTTCGATTGTCTACAGAATCCCACGTTTGCAAAAACTTATTTATATCGATGCGCGTGGAAGGGCTTTGGCTTGGGAAAATATGAACAAGGTGTGCATGACCTCGCGTCCATTCCAACTCTCAAGCCACATCAAAAATTTGGTTTAGGATTTAAACCTCTTTCAAAAGCCACCGTCACTTGTTCTCGATGAGCCTCTTCCTATTGAGGAACCATCTTCTCCCGCTAGGTCAGAAGCATCACTCGATGTGGACGACACCATTTCCATCCCGTCTAAATTTTTTTTTTAGTCAATACCATTTCCTTAGGGCCACTAGCCTATAAGACTAATGACAGGTCCACTTCCATACCGTTAATTTTCCTGAAATAGTTGGAGATGACTCTCCTACTATCAACACTATCCACTTTGTGCGGATGATGATTACTGTCCTCACCTATCACGGGGGCGAGAGGATTCCTATCTTCCTAAAACCATTCCTTCGACACGTCTACGCTTCTCAATGAAGCCACTTGTCGACCTTAATATAGGGACTTCTAAAGACCCTCGCATCATTAAGGTCGGCCAATCCCTAATCCACGGGAGTTAGGAGACTTTACCACTTTTCTTTCCAACCATCGTCGAAGCCTTTGCTTGGGCATATGAGGATATGCCGGGACTCGATCCCATATCGTGGTCCACAATATCGTTACTCTTCCCGACATCAAACCGGTTAAACAAAAATTGCGTAAAATGCACCCTAGAGTAGCCCTTCTTGTTAAAGAAGAATTGCAGCGCTTGCTCTCGGCTAACTTCATCCAACCCATCGATTATCCACATGGGTTTCCCGATGTAGTACCCGATAACTAAAGCTCTTGGGAAAATTTGAATTTGTACCGACTTCCGGGATCTTAATCTTGCTTGTCCAAAAGATGATTTTCCTCTACCTAATATCGACCAACTCGTGGATTTAACTGCGGGTCATGAGATGCTTTCTCTTATGGATGGTTTCTCTGGGTATAATCAAATTCTCATCGCACCAGAAGACCAACATAAGACTTCTTTCATAACTCCTTGGGGGACCTTTTGTTATCGTGTCATGCCTTTCGGTCTTAAGAACGTAGGAGCAACCTATCAACGAGCAATGACCTACATCTTCCATGATCTCTTACACAAAACTATGGAAGATTACGTTGACGATCTCCTCGGTAAATCCAAACATCGTCAGGATCATCTTTTCATTCTTGCACCTCTCTTTGAGAGGCTTATTCACTTTTTCTTCGTCTAAATCCATCTAAGTGCGTGTTTGGCGTTCTCACTGGTAAACTTTTAGGTTTTATCATTTCCATTAGGGGTATTGAAGTAGACCCACAAAAATAAAAGCTATCCTTGAGATGCCTCCCCCTTCTAACTTAAAGCAACTCTGAGTCTCTCGAGGACGTCTTGATCGGTCGTCGTTTTATCTCACAATTGTCGGACCGTTGTCAACCTTTTCATCATCTCCTCCGTAAGAATGTTCATTTTGAATGGGATGAGCATTGCCAAAAGGCCTTTGATGATCTCAAAGCTTATCTTCTTTCTCCACCTGTGCTTACACCTCCACGCGAGGAGCCTTTCTATCTTTATATCTCTGTGGCTGACCATGCTCTGAGGAGCCATGATCTCGCATCGGGACACTTGCGGTAAAGAACAAGCTATCTATTACATCAGTCGCACCCTCCATGAGTATGAAACACGTTATTCCAAAGCTGAAAAGCTATGTTGTGCTCTCTTCTTCGCAACTTCTAAGCTTCGTCATTACCTCCTTAATCACAAAACTTACATTGTCACAAGTGTCAATCCACTCAAGATAATTCATGCAAAGCCTTATCACAATGATCGTATCACTCGTTGGCTCATGCTTATGACAGAATTTGATCTCGAGTTTATCCATAAAAGTCTATCAAGGGTCAGGTCATTGCAGATCAATTAGCTGATGCTCCTCTTCCGACACTCAAGTCCCCCTTGCTTAATTCCCCGATGAATATATCCAACAAATTGATTTTGGTCTGTCTCCATTTAAAGTAAAACTCTTCTTTGATGGATCCAATTCTAGCGAGGGGAGGTGTGGGTTTCGTGATGATTCCTCCTTGGGGTACGCCTATCCCAGTCACACACAAATTGAACTTTGAGTGCACCAATAATATGGCTGAATATGAAGCTCTTGTCTTGGGTCTTCAAAATGCCATTAATCTCGGCGCTCGTCATATTGACATCTTTGGTGATTCTGAACTCATCGTTAATCAAGTCACGGGTGTCTATCAATGCAAGAATGATATCCTTCAAAAATATCGTGATATCGTTCTCGTTCAACTCCAATCTTTCGATAAATTCACTATCCAAGCTATTCCTCATAGCTGCCCGAATCGATTCGCAGATCTGATGGCTTCGTTAGCCTCGCTTATCCCGCCTTTTACCGAGGACTCGCGACTTTATGTGGCTGTGCAATGATTAGATCAACCATCTCATCTTAGGCAACTAACTTCAATCCATGCTGTCACAACCAATACTCAGGATGAGTGGTATCAACAGATCGTTGATTATCTATCTCATTCGGTGCTTCCTCCAGATCTGACTTCCAATGGTAGAAGATCTTTTATCCTACGCGCTAATCGCTATACTATTCTAGGCGGGATCCTCTACAAACGCGGCTTTGATGGTATTTTGCTTCGGTGCCTCAAAACCCTTGAATCATCTAAAGCTATCCAGGAGGTCCATGACGGTATCTGTGGTGGACATTTTAGTGGCTTGGCCGTAGCTAAACGCATCTTACGTTTGGGATATTATTGGCCTTCTCTTAATCGAGATTGTTGTGAATACACTAAGAAATGTGTCAAGTGTCAACAACATTCCAATCTCACACATATCCCTAGTCAAGCTTTACTGACCTCAGGCGGATTTGTGGCCTTTTTTCGCAATGGGGTCTTGATCTCATTGGTCTCATCAATCCTCGTTCTTCACAGCGTCATCATTCTATCATTACTACCACTGAATACTTTACTAAGTGGGTGGAAGCTATCCCTCTTTCTTCAACAAAAGCTAAACCCATAGTTGATTTTTCTATCAACACATCATTTGTCGCTTTGGTGTTCCACACAAACTCATCACGAGATAACGGTAAGTCTTTCATGAATGTTGATTTGCAGAACCTCTGCGAACGCGCTTTCAATATCAAACTCATCTTTTCTTCTCCATACTATACTCAAGCTAATGGCCGGGCCAAAGCTTCCAATAAAACTTTGCGTAATATCCTTGCATGAGGTAACTAGTCAGTGGTAGGGATTGGCATTTACATATCCTTTTACTCTGGGCTTATCGGACTAGCATTTGTACTCCCTCTACTTGGTTCTACTCCCTTCTCTCTCGTCTATGGAGTCAGGCTTTATTCTTCCTTTGGAAGTCCAAATCCCATCTCTCAGTGTTTCTCTCGGAGAATTTGTCTCGATGAGGGCTATCATCAAAATCTTCTAGCACACTTGAATTATTAGATGAGCGGCATCTCAACGCTCTTGAACATCATCAAGTCTATCTTGAGCATGTCAAACGTGCTTATAACAAGCACTTGCAGCACCGTGACTTCAAAATTGGTGATCTTGTTCTTAAAGAAAACCAAAATGTCACTACACTCGAAAGGAGTCAGCGTGGTAAGTTTTCTCCCAACTGGATGGGTCCGTACGTTATCACTCATAAATATGGGTCTAGGGCTTATCGTCTATCTTCCATGGATGGTATACCTGAAGTGGAACCTCTTAATGCCTTGCATCTACGGCCCTTCTACTGTTAAAATCTATCTTACACAAATCTAGTCGCAAGACAGATCTTTCATCCATCTAACAACCAGTCATATACTTTCATGGTGATTCGAAACTATGTGGTTCTCCGCCTATTGTCTTTTTTACCTTAAATATGAGTATCGCGGCTCTACTCATAGCATTTTTCTTCTGGATATGTTTCTCCTCATGGTAGGAATACCTTAATCACCGCTTCATTTGTCCCAAGTGCTTATCTTAATCGGATCTACTCGGGGCATGAGTGCGTGCTCTTTATACGTTTTCTTCCCCTCTATCTGATCTATCTAGGTCTAAACTCAGCTTCTTCCAAAAAGCTTTTCAAAAAAAAAAAAAAAAAAAAAAAAGATGCTATCCAAAAAAGATAGACTGATCCCTTGAAGGACAGCTATCCATACATTATCAAATGAATCAAAAGATATAGACCATGCCCTCGAAGGATGGCTATCATTAAAATTCAAAATACAGACCGCTCCCTTGAAGGATGGCTTGTTTCTCAAAGGAATACTCAAGGCTTCTTGCATTGATCAGCCTTTCAGTCAGTTTATACACTTTTTAGCATCACTGAAAGACTTCCCGTATTGATCAGTCTTTCCATATCTAGCAAACTTCCCGCATTGATCAGTTTGCTTTTCTGCTAGAAATCATGAAGCTGAGATATAAGACCTTTTGTCGATCATATGGAGAATCCTATTTTCCCAGTATGAACATGTATTCTGTCCCTTGTAAATTTTGACAAGATACCTACTTACTGCTCCTTCATTTCCCTCCTAAATCTGGTTTGCGGCTAGTTAGTGTCAGGTTTATTTTAACCTCATATAGGGCCTTGTATGCATGATCTTTTGGTTTCCTATCCAGATTCTATTTATGGTCGGTTGGGAGCCCAACTTATCATTTTTCTTCTTATCTGGGTGTATTTCCTTTATTTCTAATCAAGGTCATTTTCATTACATCCTTGGCTCTCACAGAGAGTATTTCCAATTATTTCATCCAGTTAAATTAACATTTAACATGTTAATTTAATCAAACTCTATCATTTATCTAATTTCATCTGATCTACTTTGTCCAAAACACATCTCATCGCCTCTATTATAAACACATGTGGGTCTATCTATCTATTTTCATCAAAATTTAATTAAAATCTCAAAAATATCAAATCCATTCCAACTATCAACTCCCACCTATCCATCACATCATCTAAACACTTGTCCATCCAAGTAACATTCCATCTATCTATATCTATTTTCTCATCCAAATTAAATCCACATATCAATCACATCAAATCACATCTATTTATATCCTCTACATCTATGTCTATCCCATCACATCTATTCATCATCTATCGGTCTATGTCTATATCCATCATAATTACGCTACATCTATCCATGTCTATACTCATTTTTTCCCGTGGGTTGCAGTATCGCTTCTCCACGTCGTTTACTTCCATCTCCTAATCTTCTTGCCATGGTGTTGATGCTTGGCTTATCTATCTGGTCGTCATCCTGCCCTGAGTGTTACCTTTTGGCGCATACTTTTTCGATATTATCATCCATTTCGAGTTTGTTCCCTTTGCATGGGGCACTCGCACTTTTTTGGCAGCTTAGAGTTAACGGTGCATAGGCACTAACGTCGTGCAGCTGCGCAGCCGTCTGTTGTCCCTACCAATGTGTCTCTCTTTAGATGCTTGACTATTTTGCAGCCCTCCTTACACTCATGGAGTGCAGTAGGTACTAACGTCATCTCATGAGGAGACCGTCTGAGTCTGCCCTGCTACCAATGTGAGTTCCTTAGGTTGCTGCCTCTTTATTTATTTTTGTGCGTCATTAATGATCTGGTCTACTCCAGACATCTAGCTTGGGGCTTCTTGCGTTTTCATCTACCTTTTTCAAACTTGGGATCGTTTGTTTTATCACCCATCCCATCCCTAGTTTGAGGGGATCGCATCATCACTTTTTCTTCCTTTCTTCCACCTCCTTGTTTTTGTCTCACAACCTTGCTTATCGCAGTTACTTGACAAAAGGGCAAAATGTAAACACCTAAAATTGGTTATCCAATTTAGTGTCCCTAGTGCGTGTTTGCTCTCTCAGGTAACCTGGGGCATGTTTATATCACCACTATCCCCTTGGGGTATTATTCAATTTATGATTTAAACACCTATCCTAAGTTTAATTCACCCCTTTCTATTTTACCTTTGAGTAATTAAATATTAACTATTTAATTACACCTTTTACATGTATCCCAACCACTTATCTACCCCATATCTATTTTGTCCATATATCCCCCTATTTCTCCTCCTCCCAAAACCAAGCGTGGGATATTTCCGTATTTGAGGTGGAGGGATCACTCTTATCTTTCCAGAAATCGCTCCTTTTGGCCATTTCGGGAGTGATCGGCGCCGACGCGCAGTACTCGGTCGACACCGATTTTTCTAATAGCGCCAATTTAATCTCGGTCCGCGCCGATTTAATCTCGGTCGGCACCGATTACAAATAGAGGCCCAGAACTCAGTTCTGGTTAGACACAGATTGTAAGAGAGAGAACGAGAGAGTTTTGAGCATCAAGTGTGAACATTATCTATCGAATGAGAGTGAATCTTGTCCAAATCAATCCCTGAGAGGAGCACCGTTACTCTGATCTTATCACATCAACATCGCACGTCTCCATTGATTTTCTGGTGACTCTGTTCCTGCATCCAGCACAGGTGGAGCCTTGCCAGTATCTCTCGCTTCTGCAGATCCAGCAGACGTTGACGATCTTGCCTTCGTTTTCTGATTCCCAAATCTTCTCGCACTTTGTCTCGGATCGACGCCGATCTATATCGATCGACACGATCCGAACCGATCGGCGTCGATTCTACATAATCGACATCGATCATCCTGAGACAGGTAAAAGGACATAGGTAACACAAATCCAACTTTGTTTTCACGGTTATTCCATTTTTACTTTTTTTCTTTTTAATGCATTGTTTATTACTTTGATCGAGAAAATCTAGTCTATACGTACATCTTTTATCATGTATGCTTATCTACTTAATTGAAAACGTGGTGACATCCATCGAGGGAGCTTATCGCTTCCCAAACACGCTTCTCAGGCGGTCCACCTAAATATCTTTTAACATGGTCTTGTTACACAAGCATCGGTGTCTCGTAGGTTACTTGGATCTCATGCGTGCGAATTGCTCATGTGCGCCGTCTTATCTACGTCGACTTCCTTATCCATCTACATCTTTGGATCTTGTCCATCGGTATCAATTTCATTTGAGTTTTTCAAGGTTTTTGTGTTTAGTTTGGTACATTAACTTGGACGGAGTAACAAGCGTGAAATTCTTGATCAACGAAGGAGTAGAGGCTGCGCAGTCCTTGAGTTGACGAGGCGGGGAGGGGTTTACACAGTGCTTCGATCACGGTGTCGATGCTTTCCTCCTTGGTGTTGAAGCATCCTTGGAGGAGGATTCCCCGAGTGCCTCCTAAGCTCACAAAGTTTTCTATCAAACCGGATCTTGGTCCCGACTAAGGCTGGAGCCGGATTTCATCCAAATGATCCTTCTCCTTCTTGAACCAATCCAAGTCCTCCAGGAGTGTGTTTGAACACATTGTCATACTCATATGAGTACAGTCAGAATTATCATCTTGAAGCCCTTCGGGAACTTGGTACAAATTGAGTTCTGAATCAATCAGTAGAGAAAACATGCCGTAATGCCTCCTTCTTGCTTCAAAATCATCGGCACGATCCCAATAGTCCTCTATGCCTTTATGATGATAGGTGATCTTGATGTTACTGCTCGATAAACTTCTTCAAGTCAAAACAAGTTCTTGGCTTGAAGAAGTGGACCGTAATGGGAGCTAGGGCTCTTTCTATATTTTGTGCGTCGGGCTGTTTTGCGAGGTGTAGTTTCCCCGAAAGAGATAGGGAAATGCAATCCATAATTTTCTTATCCACCGTAGGTTCTATGCAATTTTTCCAATTGCACGCATACTTCTATTAAGGCCATTTTGTCATTGCGGAGAACATAGGAAGCTTGAGGGAGTGCTTTCATAGCTGCAAGAGCTTTGATATAAGAAAATTTTCGAATTGAATAAAGTAGGCCTTTGTAGTGCGATATCATATTCATAGCTTCATCGAGAAAATCTCCTTACAAAGTGTCACTCTCTAGTAGCTAGCGACCATGTACATGGTGAAAGCCTCATTCACCCTTCATAATTTACGATTGTTGGTTTCGGGGTGAATCATGGGCAGATAGACATACACGGGGTCATCCTTGTGAGCATCGATGTATGAGAAACCAAACCATTTCCTTGATCTTTTGCCAAAGTATACATCAAGTATGAAGTCATATAAAATTTCTTAGTTTGCTTACACATTTAACATTTGCTCTGCTAGATTCATACTAATGATCTCCGCCCATTGATATTCTAAGTTCCCTCGCACACTATATTGATAAGCGGGCACATCCAAGAAATGGAACTCATTGGTAGAGGGTAAACCCATGACCCGAGCCAGTAGGATTATAAAATCTGACAATTCTTCATTGAAATCCACATGGAAAAGAGTCTTGGACCAGACGAGATGCCCCTTTCTTAGGTTTTTTCATCCAAGACTTCGCCACCCGCGCCTTATAGTTCTCCTTGTCTTGGTCGAAAAGGGCATGTGCTTGATTATGAGAGATTACCACAGAATTTTCCATCTCAGGAATCCTTACGGCGGTGCTAATGGAAATGGCATCTAACTTGGCAATGATTTCTCCATGCATGTTCGTTAGTTCGCTTGAGTCGGAACTAAAATGAGCTCTGCTGCCCAGTACTGTGTACTCGCACATTGTACTGAAATTGGGAAGCCACCAGTGAACGCCAAGCCACTGTCATGAATCATTTGTGCCATAGCTGAAGGGTTTGCATCTGTCATCCTTGCCCAAAAATCCCCAAAATCAAGGTGGCGAACTTCACTGTCCGCGATATCGGGAGCAGCGGTTTCTCGAGTGGTGAAACTTGTTCCCCTTACCCGGAATTTAATCTTCATGTTGATAGTAACTTGGAGAGCAGAGCTACATGTTGGACTTCGGATGGAATCGCAAGGGAAATGGATACGCGCGTAGAAATTTTGGTTGCAAGGGTTCGAGCAATAGATAGCATGAAAGTAGTGTGTAAAACGCATAGGGGGGCAGTTCATTATATAGCCGTTTAGGAGAGAGAAAGACAATCAATGCGCATTAAATACACATCTACCAAATTGAAAAGCAATATATTCGGTAGAGCGGGAAAAATTAACACGAATGACACTTGGTTCATTTGGGACACGAGGACGTGAAAGCGCGAAGTACGCGGTTCGGCAGATTTTGGCGATGAGGGGAAAAGACGCACAAATGCTTTTTGGGACATGCGGGACAAAAGTACGTGGAATCGTAATTCAATTTGAATCGGACGAAAAGGGAACAATAGGTCCGGCGAACTTGGGACACTTGGACAAAAGTTCCGACGGGCTCAAAAAGAAACAGTCTTTGGGTAAACCGTCGATCGGGAATAGAGAGCACTGAATGAACCTGGGACACGCGGGACAAAAATGTCCGACAGGCCCGAAAAACACACAAAATGACCCAAAAAATGCATATTTTCCCAATTTCTTGACTTTTCACATTATCAGGACAACAGAAAAGACACTTAACCTCAAAATTTTAATTTTCAACTTCTTAAAAGCAGGGGAATTTTGAGTGGACAACAGCTAGCTCCTTCTGGGGATGACTTGGCATAAATTCAAAGAATGAGACAAGGCAAGAATTTAGAAAAACTCGGGAAGTAGACCAGTACCTTATCCATTGGGCCACGGAATCAAAAAGCAAACCAATACAGAAGACAACACCGCAAACAACACACAAAAACAAGGGAAGGAAAGGAGAACACACACTATACAGAATATACAAAGGACTTCCTAATCACCTAAGACTTAAACAGTTTCAGTTACTGCCCACTATAAGGAAGTGGGAGAGAAGAACCATCCATATAATCAACGTAAAAAGAATCCTTACCAAAAAAGTGCACGATCTTGAAAGGTCAGGAGCCAAAGGGAATCAAACTTGCCATGGTACTTGCCACGAGGTTCATGCCTTTTATCCCACAAAAACAGTGTCTCCAACTTTGAAATCCACACGAACACTGGCTTTCTTATCAAACAAGACCTTTACTTTTCTGTTGGTGAGCAGATATCCTATCATCCACTTCCAATATGTCCTCATTCATTTGTGAAGATACATGATTCTCTTATCCAAATAATCATTGGCCGGTATCTTGAATGGCCTTCATTAAATGCGGAAGCTCCATTTGATGTGCAATTGGGCCTCCACTCCATATACTACCTGAAAGGAGACATCCCAGGGCTCTCTTAGGTGTGATCCTATCTGCCCAAAGAGCATCATAGAGTTTCTTGTGCCAGTTCCATTGGGATTCATTGACTAATTTCCTTATTATGGCCACCAGATTTTTATTTGTTGATTTTGCCTGTCCATTTCCCTGAGGATAGTAATCTGAGGAGTGAGCCAAGGAGATGCCATATCCATAGCAAAAATCCATCATCTCAGTTGAAGAAAAATTTGAAGCATTATCTGTCACAATCTTGTTTGGCACACCATACCTTATCAAGATGTTTTCTTTGATAAAACTGCATACTACTTCTGAAGTAGTACTCTTTACTGGAATGGCTTCTACCCATTTGGTGAAATAATCTGTGGCAGTTAATACGTGGGTATGACCAGCACTAGAAGAAGGATTAAGTGTTCCAATGAAATCCAAACCCCATTGCTGAAAAGGTTCTTCGATCACAACTGGTTTAAGGGGCAAGGAGGCCAATTTGGGTCTACCCACGAAAGTCTGACAAGCCTCACATTTATCAACCCATTTTGATGCATCCTTGAACAAGGTAGGCCAATAATATCCTCCATGAAGTATTTTATGAGCAGTGACAGTTGATGAGTAATGCCCTCCACATGCCTAATCATGAAAATCTGAGAGTAGCTTCTTCTGCTGCTCCTTGTCCACACATTTCAAAAACCTTCCATCTAACCCACGTTTAAACAAGGCGTTTTCCCACAACACATATTGGGTTGACCTTAGTTTAATGGCTCTCTTCTCTTTGGCAGTCAAATGAGAGGAGCATTCTCCATAGGTGAGAAAGTGAGCGATATCAACATACCATTCATCAACTGAGCTAAGAAACAGAACGGTAGGAAGACCAACTTTATCCTCCAGTAACTCATGTCTAGCTCCTTCAGTGATGAGTTCACACAGGCCTTTTCCACGGACGAGCTTGGTCGGTTTGATGTCAATATCATATTCTTGAACCTTGGCCACCCAGTTCCCTCTCTTGGATCCAAATTCTGCTTTGTGTGAGAATTGACTTGATAGTTATATCTGGTACCAACACCAGTGTGAGTGAGAGTTAAGAATGTAAAAATGAAAGCTTGTGACTTTAACCACTTTAAAAAGCATGTTTTTCCATTATGGTGTATTTTAACTCATGATTTTTTTTAGAATATAGCTCATAAATGCAATTGGGAGTTCGTGCTCATTAGAATCTTCTTGAGTCAAAACAGCAATGACCAAGGTGTTATCGTGGCGTAGCAATAGATAATGAAATCTTTGCTTTGAAATCTGGACATGCTAAAGCAGGAGTTTTAGCAATGGCCCTTTAATACCTTGAAAGGATTCTTTCCCTTGGGAGACCAACCAAATGTTTTTTTCCTTTCATCATTTGGGAGATATTCAAAGTTAGCTCTGTAAAATCGGGGATGAACCTTCTCAAAAAGTTGATCTTGCGAAAGAAAGAGTGGACTCCTTTTTCTTTGGTTGGAAGAGGAATTTGCTGAATAGCTTGAACTCGCTCAGGATCGATTTTTATACCATCTTTAGAGACAACGTGCCCCAATAATTTCCCCTTCATGACACAAAAACATATTTCTTAGGATTTAAAGAGATCCCATGTTCTCTACATCTTAGCGAGCTTGTCTCTGAGATGCTTTGAAATGATCCGCCCTTGTTTTAGAAAATACAATCAAGTCATCAAGATATACTGACGATACACTTTCCTTTCAAAATTCCAAAGGCCAAATCCATAGCCCTCTCAAAAGTGGCACCAGCATTGATGAGCCCAAAAGGCATCCTTTTGTAAGCAAAGGTACCCCGAGGGTAGTGAAAGCCGTTTCATGTTGGTGTGTGGTATTAACTTCTACTGGTTATATCCGAGAATCCATCAAGCATAGACAACATTTCGGATCCGTTCTTGCTTGTAAGACCTGATCCATCATAGGTAAGGGATAATTATCTTTTAAGGAAGCTTGATTTAGATTCCTGAAGTCAACACAGAATCTGAATCTCACCATTTTTCTTTTAACGGGCACATATTGGCAATCCATGTTGAAGGATGGATAGGAAAAATGATTTTGGCTTTCAATAACCTGTATTTCTTGAAAAATTGTGTCAGCTATCTTAGGATTGTATTGCCTCACCTTACATTTAAAGGCTTAATCCCGGTTTGAGAGGGATAAAATGATGCATCTCCTTTGGTTGAAAAGATTTTAAGTCCTCATAGGAATAAGCAAGAACATCTTTATAATTTTTCAATGGACTAATTACCTTCTTCTTTTCTTTCCGAGGGTGCAACATTTTCCAATGTTCACAAGTTTAGGATCATAGAACTTCCAATATTAATTTTTCATATTCAAATGATTCTTTGAGGTCCATCAGAAGCTTTAAAGTTTACATACATTGTGTTTTTCAAAGCAGTTCTTCTAAACTCACCAATCCTTTTGGAATCTTGTTTCCTTTGAGTTTGATACATCCATCTGATCCGCTTCTTCTTCTTGGGCGGCTTGTTTGTCAAAGGGCACACTTTCACGAGGCAAATTATCGCTCCTTCAAAGTACAATTGTTCAAAATTATCCTTGAGTTCTAAGAAAGATAGCAAGTGTTGATCATCATTGAAAACTTGCCGATTACTTGTATTATCGGTACATTGGGTCTATGGATCATATCGATGGTGAACTTATCTTGAGAAAATCGGGATGAGAAATAAGCAATGACCCTAAGACTGCTAGGAATCAACCACAGTATTCTTCTCCCAGGCAAACCGCTTCGATGGAGAAGGCGTCAAGAAATTCACTTTGAGTCCCAAACACGATTCCTGGTAATGTTTAAACCTTCCATTCTTTACCCGGAAGAGGTTTCTAACTTGTTTGACGATCAACTCCGCATCCCCACGAGCTAGAAGATTCTTTACACCTTGTTCTTTTGCCACCTGGAGTCCAAGAATGAGAGCTTCATACTCTGTTTTGTATTATTGGTATTTTCAAACTGCAACTTGAATGAGAAAGGATGAATGCTTCCTTCAGGTGACACCAATATGACACCAGCTCCAGAACCAGCTGAAGAACAACTTCCATCAAACTCAAGTATCCAAACACCATTAGGATCTTTAGGTGACACTTTGGGAAGTTGGATTTCTTCTGAGACATAATCATATAGTTGTTGTGACCCATATCCTCATAGAGTATTTGTGCTTTGGGATCATCAGTTTTTTGTACAATATACTCAGACTGCTTCTCAGGCAGCAACTTCTTCATTTGCCCATTAACAGGTATGAGGGCATGTGACCAATCCATTTGAATTTCTCCACCCACATCCTTACAGAAGTTTCGCTTAGCAACATCCCGTATGAAGGAGGAATATACTCTTTACTAAGATAGTAGCCAAAACTTTCTTCTCGGCAAAGTAGCAAAAGCCACTTATGCATCCTTAATTCTTCCACCAGGGCACTTCCTTACTCTCCATGGAATAACAAGATCCGTAAGTGCATGTGAGATTCAAGCCTAAGGCGTGAGCTACTTTGGCAGGCATTACATTGTCTGATGCTCCTGAGTCTATGATGTAATTACTGAGCCTATGGCCAGCTATAAGGAGTGTTACATAAAATGGTTTGATTTTGTCATTGGGTGAGGTGACGTGCTCCCAGTTAGGTGTGGTGTAGAAGAAGGAGTGGGTAAAAGGCCTTTAGAGGTAGTTTTAGAATGGGAATTGAAAAAGTGAATCATTTTAGCAAAATCCTTGGGATGAGTTTGATAATATTCACCTCGAGATTTGAACCTTAGTCTTTTTAAGTGATCAATAATATCGAAAGACCCGAAGTGGACGAGTTATCGTCACTTGAGATCCTAGTTTTATCAATTTTAGGTGAAAAAGAAGTAACTTTATTAGCAAAATTGTGAGGACTCACCTTTGGTGTAGATGAAATGGGGATCGTAGATCCTCTTTTTGCAATTACTGAGGGGATAGTTGTCGGCTGCTCCTTAGATTTCTTGGTGGGCTGCATCACTTTCTCCCTCTGATTTGTCTGCTCTCGAGTCATGACAACATATGATTCGCTATTCATGTCTGCTACTACTTCATCATAATCATCCCCTTCATCAATGCCTTCAGTGGTGAAGAAATTAACTCGAGATCCCTCAAGTTCATCTGTTTCATCATCAACCTCTTCAACAAATTCCTCACAATCTTCATTAACCTCCTCATCCTCTGGTTCTTCAACTTCACAGGTTGCATTGACAGGAACTTTAATAGGAGGTCCTTCAAGCGCTAGCCTTGTTTGAGAAGCGAGAGCAAACGATTTACGGGCTGAAAATTCCTCCTTGGAACGTCTACATAGGGAGTATGTTGAGCCAATTATTTCTTAATGGCGATGAGATCATTTGCAAGTTTTTGTACCAATGGATCAGTATTAGGTCCAGGAGTGGAAGAGGAGGAAGAAGCAGACTTAGATTTAGAAGGGTCTCTCCTCAACTTCCACGACATGATTAAATCATCTTCCACACTAACAACAAGAGTTTGATCCTCGGCCGGTGTTGCGAGATTAGCCCTTCTCGATGCATAACTAACTTCGAGCAATTGGGCGTTTAGGAAGAAGCATTTTTGGATTTGATCTACGGGTTGAGTATTTGGTGGAATTTTTTAATTAACCTGTTGAATCGAGCCACAAATTCTCTCATGGGTTCTTGTGATTCCTTCTTTATTTGAGAAATTTGGGCTAGCAAAGCATGCACGTCTTCCGCCGGTTTGAAACGGTTTTCAAACCTAGTTCTCATTGTGTTCCAGCTAGTGATAGCTCTGGTCGGAAGGTGATAGAACCAATCAGTAGCATTATCTTGTAAAGTCTCAACAAAAATTCTTACGGAGACGTCTTCATGTTCAACTCCCAGAACTCCGCATGCAACTATGAAGGCTGCGATGTGTTCATCAGGATGTACTTTACCATCACCTTTGAATTTAGGAAAGTTCTTTCGGTTACCTCTGGGTAACTCATGCAAAGGCTGAGGAAGGGCAAGAGGCCCAACACGATGACCCCAAGGTAATGGTACCGCCATTCTTGGAAAAATGGCTTGAAGAGGAACTGAAACACCAGCAAGAATCAAAGCTCGAAGATTAGGACTGATTTGCTCTGAAGGAATACCACCCGTAGGGATTCTATCTTGGACGGTGGAGTGCTTGTTGAGCAGCCTTTCTATTTCTTCTTGTTGAAGGGAAAGGAAAACCATGTTGTTCGAGCTGAAACGAGAATCTTGAATACCAAGAGGCCCTTCTCCCTCGAGTAAAACGTGGAGTCTCCGGATCAAAAGATGATCAATAAATGATTATAGCAACTGGAATATGATTCCCAGGTGAGTCGCCAAAAGCTGTTGGTCGTCAAAAGGACTTCAAGAAGCGGCAACGATCGGGGACAAGAAGTCCCTCCTCTTTAATGGGAGAGGTTCCCTTATTCGAGAAACAAACTTATTTACACATATACAAAGCATGATTTCTTGTGGAACTTAAATATTATGAAAGTGTTTTCTATAAGGATCATCAATCACAAAAGGACTAAGGAATGAAAATGTGAGAACGAGCGAAAGGCACCATTCGAATTATAGATGACGAGTAATTCCTTATGCATGCGAGGTTACAACGAATTGGAATAAGATCATTTGTATCACATTAATAAGATGAAATTTGAAAAGACACAAAGTTCTATAAATAACATCTGCAAGAATACAAAGCTTCTCAGCATAATACAGACAAATGATCTAACAAGATTAAATGAATAGCTTAGGACTAAAGGAAACCGGATAGACAAAGAATGAAAAAATCCTTACGTATTGATTTCTTCAAGATTTATTTACACTTTCAGAAATAAGCCAAGTTCTTCCTTCTTTAAAATGGCGAGGAGAGGCCATTATATAGTTTACAAATTAGTTACTCCCGGTAACTACTTCTTTTAACTAATGATTAGTTAAAGGGTTACAAATCACAATACCCCAACTAAATACAATAAATTCATGATGAAGAAGAGAAGAAGGAGAAGAATCGGGAGAAGAAGACAAGCGTTCAAGATTGGGAGGGACCCACTGATTTAAGGATCCGTTGTCTGAATCTCTTCAACGCCTCGGCTATGTCTCTGCCACGTGGGACTGATGTGTTGGCGGTAGACTGAGTCCAAAATCTGAGGCACTTCTCCATTTCCTTATCGAACTCGACATGAGTATGATAATCTTTATTGGCTTCTTCTATGGCAGATTGAAGAGAACAGATCTCCTTCATTTTTTCCTTGGAAATGGAGCTTTCCTTGAATAGATCCCCTTTGACAAAAGCTCTGAATTGAGCTTTGATTTCTTGTAAAGTGAGAGGCACACCAGAAGTCTCATCATGAAGATGGCAATGTATATCTTTAAAGGCAGATATAACTAGTGTTTTGAAGGCCTCACCCTTCTGCCAGCTATTCCTTAATTCTCCCAAAGCCTCCTCCAGGACCTTGATCTTCCATTCCACGCTGTAGACCCAGGACTTTGACAAATTATCCTTTGTATCTTCAAAGACCTTGCTTGCCAATAAAATGTTTTCATCTGTTTGTCCCATGAGGCGGAGGTCTACTATGCAACTGCTCCAAAGTTTAAGTTCTTTATCAATGCTCCCAATAGTGGAGGAGAGCTTCTGTTGCAAGTTGTTCACCTTCCCGTGGAGTTTGAAAGCTTCATCAATGAAGTTCAATCCTGCAACAAGCATATCATCCACCATGGCCTCCATAGCTCTGCCATAGACGGAATACTTGTGCATATCTTTGATACTTTGTACTTCATCTTGGCTCAAAATTACAGGTGGTGGAAGAGTAGTCAATGGGGTAGGGTCCAAAACTTTGTCCTTGGACAAAAGAGATTTGATGAAACTTGTAAGAATCTAGGCTTGTTCTTCCAACTGTTCTATGGTTTGCTGCCCTTTCTCTACCCTCCCAATGACTCTGGTGACTGTTTCCTAAAGATTGTGGATCTCGCTTTCAGGGGTAGATTCTCCCATGGGAATTATTGAGAGCTCAAGATCAGACGCTTGCAAATCTTGTTATGGCTTGTCTACCTTAGGCTTGGCTATCTCCAGGAATTGCTGGCCTTGAGCGTCAGACACTATCCTGGAGGTAGTTCTAGATTTTTAGCACGAGAAGGAGGAGTAGTTCTAACAAGGCCGCCACAAACATCAAAATTTTGTCTTGATATCTAGGAGGAAGACATTCTCTTCCTACGTGTCGACAAGAGGTTGCACCCATGCGAAAGAGGGAGGACGAAGAAGCGGGTGGGGCAAGAGGACCAAGAGACAGAGAACTCATGGTGCCCAAGGTTTGTCTTGTTGTTGCCTCGAGTTGAGATATGAGTGGGCGTTTGGGGCTCTGATGTGCAGAGGAGTCAACGGTGCTTGGAAGTTCGGTGCTGCTGGACTTCTTTATCCTTATCCATTGGAACTTCGGGGGGCACTTGCGGGGCCGGCACTTCACTCTCTTATCTTTCACCGAGAACAATAATGTTCTCTAGTCCCGAAGGCAATTCTACATGCTTCCTCGGGGTCTTTTTCCCGAGGCTCCTTAACTTCTTTGAATTTCTTGATACACTGGTGGATGAGGAAGGAGTAGAGACTGCAGGTCCTTGAGTTAACGAGGCAAGAGGGTTTGCATAGGTGCTTCTGATCTGGGTGTCGATGCTTCCCTCCTTGGTGTTGAAGCATCCTTGGAGGAGGATTCCCCTGAGTGCCTCCTAAGCTCACGGACTTTTCTATCAAACCAGATCTTGGTCCTGACTAAGACTGGGGCTAGGATTTCATCCAAATCATCCTTCTCCTTCTTGAACCAATCCAAGTCCTCCAAGGGAGTGTGTTTGACCACATTTTCATACTCATATGAGTACAGGTCAGAATTATCATCTTGAAGCCCTTTAGGAACTTGGTACAAATTGAGTTCTGAATCAATTGTAGAAAACCTACCATAATGCCTCCTTCTTGCTTCAAAATCATCAGCACAGTCAGCCCAATAGTCCTCTCCTGTATGCGCTTCTATGATGATAGGTGATCTTGATGTTCTGCTCAATAAACTTCTTCAAGTCAAAACAAGTTCTTGGCTTGAAGAAGTGGACCGTAATGGGAGCTAGGGCTCTTTCTATATTTTGTGCGTCCAGGGCTGTTTTGCAGGTGTAGTTTCCCAAAGAGATGGGGAAATGCAATCCAGTAATTTTCTTATCCCTGCAGGTTCTATGCAATTTTTCCAATTGCCTGCATACTTCTATCAAGGCCATTTTGTCATTGCAGAACATAGGAAGCTTGAGGGGAGTGCTTTCATAGCCGGCAAGCCTGATATAGGAAAATTTTCTGAATTTGAATTGAGTAAAGTAGGCAAAGGTGCGATCGTCCATTCATAGCTTCATCAAAAATATCCTTGCGGTGTCACTCTCTAAGTGCTTTGACCATGTACATGGTGAAAGCGTCATTCACCCTTCGAAATTATGATTGCTGGTTTCAGGGGTGAATCAGCTGGGCGTGTAGACATACACGGGGTCATCCTTGTGAGCATCGATGTATGAGAAACCAAACCATTGCCTCGATGCTGCCAGAGTATACATCAGGTATGAAGTCATATAAAATTTCTTAGTTTGCTACACATTTGATAGTTGCTCTGCTAGATTCATACTAATGATCTCTGCCCAGTTGATATTCTGAGTTCCCTCGCACACCATATTGATAAGCGGGCACATCCAGAAATGGAACTCATTTGTAGAGGGTAAACCCATGAACCGAGCCAGTAGGATTATAAAATCTGACAATTCTTCATTGAAATCCACACGGAAAAGAGTCTTGGATGCCAGACGAGATGCCCCTTTCTTAGGGTTTTTCAGCCAGGACTTCGCCACCCGCACCTTATAGTTCTCACTGTCTTGGTCGAAAAGGGCCTGTGCTTGATTCGAGAGATTACCACGGAATTGTCCATCTCAGGGAATCCTTAGGGCGTGATGCTAATGGCATGGCATCTAACTTGGCAATGAGTTCTTCATGCACGTTCATTAGTTCGCTTGAGTCGGGACTGAAATGAGCTCCACAAGCGAGTACGTGTCTCGCACATTGTGCTGAAATTGGGAAGCTACCGTGAACGCCAAGCCACCGCCATGAATCATTTGTGCCATAGTTGAAGGGTTTGCATCTGTCATCCTTGCCCAAAATCCCCAAAATCAAGGTGGCAAACTTCACTGTCCCCGATATCAGAACAACGAGACTTGAGTGGTGAAACTTGTTCCCGCCCTGAATTTAATCTTCATGTTGATAGTAACTTGGAGAGCAGAGCTGCGCAGTTGGACTTGGGATGGAATCGCAAGGGAAATGGATACGCGTGTAGAAATTTTAGTTGCGGGTTCGAGCAATAGATAGCATGAAAGCCATGTGCAAAACGCATAGGGGGCGATTCATTATATAGCCGTTTAGGAGAGAGAAAGACAATCAATGCGCATTAAATACACATCTACCAAATTAAAAAATAAGATATTCGGGTAGAGCGGGAAAAATTAACACGAATGGCACTTGGTTCATTTGGGACACGAGGGACGCGAAAGCGCAAGTACGTGGTTCACCGATTTGGGCGATGCGGGGAAAAGACGCGAAATGCTTTTGGGACATGCGGGACAAAAGTCGTGGAATCACGCGATTCGGCCAGATCGGACGAAAAGGAACAACGGGTCCGGGTGAACTTGGGACACTTGGGACAAAAAGTTCCAACGGGCCCGAAAAGAATCGGGTCTTCGGGTAAACCGGTCGATCGAGGAATAGAGAGCCCAAATGAACTGGGACACGCGGGACACGCGGGACAAAAATGTCCGACAGCGAGGCGAAAAACACACAAAATGACCCAAAAACACAGATTTTCCCAATTTCTTGACTTTTCACATTACCAGGACAACAAAAAGACACTTAACCTCAAAATTTTAATTTTCAACTTCTTAAAAGCAGGGGAATTTTGAGTGGACAACAATGCCCCAACCTATGAGAATGACCATAAGAGGATGAATCGAGTGACCTTCTGCGGTGGCCCTTCTTGCCGAGTGCTCTCACTATCAGTATCCTCTCGGCTAACCTGATATGCATCAAGATCGGTCCTCATCTTGGTCATAGCTCCCGATAAAATCCATGCCAGAGAAAATATGTCGGTCTGTCACCCTGCCATAATCGGTTTCCCGAGTCCCAGCAGCTCGTCTCTAGTCATACCCGTGTGGTGTGTGAATGTATCCACAAAATGTTACAAATAAGATATCACCAACCATCTTCCGTAGCTTTACAAAAAAAAAGAAATGGTGAGTTAGAAAACTATAAAAACAAATATATATATATATATATATATATATATATAGTGTGTGTGTGTGTGTGTGTGTGTGTGTGTGTGTGTGTGTGTGTGTGTAATTCACTAACATTTCTAGTATAAGTAGTAGAGTTAAGAGAGTAATGTTCACTTACTTGGATCTCTTGGCTATCAAGATGGGTTTACTGGTGGTGGTGGTGGTAATTCTTACGTAGGCACTGCTCGATTGCAAACTCCTCCAAGGCTACCCATTGTCCCATAACAGACTGCTCATCACCTCCTCTCTCGTATAAAAGAGGCTCCTCTGGATGAAGAGTATCATCCTCGACCTCATCCTCGGCCCTACCTACTATAGAAGCCTCTCTCGGCTCTCTACTCTATATAGGTCTCCTCATGCCCCTCCTCCTCATGTACATCCTCATCTACCTCCTCCTCGATCTCTACCTCTACCTCGGCCTCCTCATCCTCCCCCACTATGTGTGAGAGCGGCCTCTATGTTTAGGATCACCCTTGGCCTAGCTAGATCTAGGACATCATGTGGTGTACTAATCAAGATACCAATTGTAACTACAATCCATGGGAGCTTCCCCTCTTTGGGAAATTCTAGCCTCTCTAATCCCAGATACAATCGAAACGTAGGGAGGGCATCAATGTAAGGTAGCCCAAACTCGCTAGAGCACCCTCTGAATAGGATGGACCTCCACCAGCTGGTCTTGTCCACTAGCTATGTGATAGTGATGTATGCCACCAAAATAATGACATCCTCACCTCATATACCATCCATGTCCTAAGACAATCTTGAAACCATGTCATTTGTAGTGAGAGTGGCAATAAGATGATGACGTCCCATCGAGGGGCATAACTATCCATTTAACTACTCTAATAGCCCCAGGATCAGCTATCCCGACACCCCTCTGATAGAAGATGATGTGCTCATAAATCCAACTCGTCACTAATGTAGGATGACTAAGGCCCTTTCCCTTTAGTTGAAAAACCATGTAAAGATCATGATAGGTGGTACCAAGTATGTCGATGCCCCATACGTAGATGCATCCATGGTCCTCTATACTCCGAATAATCGAGGCCCAACAGAAGAGTAACTTGTCTCTACCCGTGTCTCCAACCAAGTGTGGAGCCAATATGCCAATAATGTCCTTGCCAAGAGGGGGATAGAAGAAGAGGTAACTAATAATAGTCTAATGACATGCTTTGCACCAAGATCAGTGGCAATGCATCTCCCATGTAAGAAGCCCAACTATGAGACTACACCACTGATGTAACACTCTCTAGTGTCAACTTCCTGCCTATGACAGAACCCCTGAATCTTATAGACATCCTCAAGAGTGATGTTCCACTCTCCTCTAACTCCAGGGAACCGAAATTATTCTCATCTACATCCCAATAACTTAGTAGATCAGCTAATAAGTAACCAGGTGGTGCAACCAATGGTGTCTAGGATATCCTCCATATCCCGACTCTGTGTAAGATATCTCTCTCATCCTGAGTGAGTGAATCCAAGATGGAAGGAATCCAATCACACTCTCTATCCCACTCCATCTAATATATGGGGCCTGCATTCACCAAAACACTTAAAAGAGCAAGTCAGAAACATTTCATACATAATAAGCTCATCAAAAACATCATAAAAAAATACAAAAACCAAAAAAAAATCTTCATACTTGGTCATTTCTATCCTCTACCCCAAAAATTATGTAATCACCCCTATGTGCGGAGCGGAAATTGTGCAACTACCCTCTCTATGCAGAGGGGTGGTAGCAAATCGCAACCTACACAAAGCGGTGGTTCTATCCAAAAATAACCCATCGTACCCTAAGACCTAAAAAGTTCAAAAAGAAAAAAAAAGACCATTTTTGACAAAATAAAAGACAAAGACACCTAGGCATCCCCCTTGTGAACAATTTGACTGTAAAATTATTGAAAATAACCCTCCCTAGGTTGAATTTTTCAGATTTTTCACATTATAGGTTAAAAATAAATAAATGCGGATAACTCACTTTCTGAACCACTGATCCTCTCACTGGTTGTGTCACCATCACATTTTTGTGCTCTTTGATTTGGTTGTACTCATTCTCAAAGCTGCATAGGTGATCCAGGCTCAAAAAAAATCTCTAAGTGGGTAGGTGAAAATGATTTCTAACAATAGTGATTTTTGTTATATATAGTGTGTTTTAACTCTGTTTTTTGAGTATGTGTGTTTTTCTAGGTCAGGAGCGCCGACACAATTATATTTCTATCCCTATGGAAATGGTAATTGCTATTGTCATTTTATTCCAAAGATATTTTGTCGATTCTATATTATATCTACACTTGATTACAATTTTCTCTTGTAGGCGGCATGAATCTTAGACCATCACTTCAACACACGAAATGTAGGGTATAATTTCTAACTCCCCCATTTGGGGATGCCATACTCGGACTCTACGTTTTACATCTCTTCATGACTAAAATGCTTCTCCAAGGGGGCAATATGTACGTACCCAATTTTACACGTGCTACATTGTTCGGAACGGTTTTAAATCCCTAATGATGATTAATATCTTTTCTAATGGTGTTCGAGTCTAATTTCCCACTTACAATATATATTTGTAGCCTAAAATTCTTTCCTTGTTCATTTCCATGTTTTTCCTACTTTCCTTTAGCATTCTACAAGCTTTTTCCTTAGCCTTTAGCTTTAAGTTACGAAATTTCCGTGGTGGTTACACAACCACGAGTCTACCCTTAGCGGTAGTTGCACAACCTCCCCTCCGAGTAGACCGGAGGTTGCATGAAGTTTTTCCTAAGCCTTCTCTAGCGCATTCTAAACATGTGTCAACTTCTTCAAACATGATTTTAGTGCACGTTTCTTGGTCAAATTGGTTTTTCTTGGGCTCATTTGATATGTACCAAATTCCCCTTTCTCCTTACTAATTAATTGAATTTAACTACCTATTATTTGAGAGAGGTAGCATTCCTTGGCTGCCAAATGGCTTAAACCATTTCCCTTCCTTTTTCCTATAAGATTCAAGCTTCTATCTGAAGCATTGGATTGATATTTTTGTTGTGAATTGCACCGATTTGTTTCCATAATCATACTAGGAAATACACAATCAATCCAGTTCTCTTGCATTGTTATTCTCCTACCCACATTCTCCTACCCACATACTACTGAATTCTTGTAAGCCACCAATACTCCAGTGCTTCTTCACTATTTCTTCTGCATTACCCAACACAGTTCTATGGATTCATTTGAGCACTAAGTTAGAAATGAAGTTGAGTGGGAAACTAAGTAAACCATCACTGGGTTTTTCACATTTCTACAAATTCTAGGTTGGGGATGTACTTGGTTTTCTTCAAGCTTTCTTGATTTCTTTATTTCATTGGTATGCACAATCTTGCTAGTAGCGGTTAAATCAATTCAAATTAGTTTAATAATCAGCTTCATTACTGTAGCTTCTATTTTTGTCTGCACAAATCTTCTAGTAATAGATTACTTCCCTTCCTATCCCTGTGGGTTTGCAAGGGAAGTTTTTCTGGAGGAAAGCTACTACATTTTTTAAAGAAATTGTAATTCCATTTCAATCTACAATCTTCATTTAGATCCTTGTTTACTTCTACCGGGGAAGTTGTAGGGGAAGAAGTGCTTCTAAGAAGCTTTTACTTCTTCTTGTGTCTTTGAGGTAGAACAGAGGAAGTTTTAGATCCACAAATACAAATTAGAAAATATTTTATTTTGTTAGAGTAGTCTAGATCCACTTTGCATAGGAAAATAATCACACTAGGTTATTTGTTTGTTTAAGTTCCATTACTAGTATTGTAGAAGCAATTTCAACTTCTTCATATTTCTTCTGTAGATTTCTTTATTTGTTTCTAGAAAGCATAAAAATCCAAAAATATTAGATTAGTTTAATTAGTTTGTTTTATTTGCTGCATTTCTATTATTCAATTGAAAAGAACAAAAACATTAGAATAGATTTATTTTACGTATTAAATTAGTTGTTTCCTTTGTTAATTAGTTATTGAAAACACGTAGGTTTAATTAATTCAAGGAAAGTAATTGAATCATTTTGATTTAAATATTCTTGTTTCTATTTTGTTAATTAGGAACATAGTTTAATTAGCGGGAATTAATACATCTCCCCATGCATCCCTAGTTGTCTTAGGATCGACCTTGCCTCCTTATGGTTTCTTTGTGAGATTATTGGTTTCTTTGATTTAATAGTTCACACATCCCACATGACCATTCAAGGTCCTCAACAACCAAGAGACAAAGTATATGATCCCGAGTCCCACAACCAAACACATCTTATTTGCACACAAACATTGACATGGGCCTTAGGATCTTGGTTTTTAATCCACACCACTTCCACCTACCATCATCTCACAACTAACATCTGACAGGCCAACAATGTTTACACCATGAACGTGAGGCCAACAATTTTCCCATAATCCACTCACTTTTCCTATTCACATTTTCTCTCTCACTTCCATGACCTTTTCTGGAAATTTCTACGAGGAAAAAGCGAGATAGTTCCCATGCCTTCCACAACCTCTTCCGAGAATTTTTCGCAAGCTATATATTGACTTCCATTTACATAATACCATCATCTCGAGACAATTCCATCTCACATGTGCATGTAAGGCAAGATTTTGTTGCTTTAGCCGAGCATATTACTTTAGTTCCTATACTGAAGACATTAGATTGCTTTGATCTATCCTTATCTACATATTTCCCATTCACCTTACATAGCTTCCATATAGCCATATATCCATTCCATTTGGTTTTCCCACCATAATCTCGGGAGGTCGTGTGCGTCCAAAGGTCACGTGTTGATTTTCAAGGCGTATAGTTCCCATACCACCTTTTTCTTAAGAGAGGACATAAACATCATTAAAAATGATGAAAAATGCCCTAGTTTGTATGGAATTATCCCAAAGAAAAATATGAAGAATCTTGGCCAATTTTTCATAAGATGTCTTGGAAGGAACCCAAAAAAGGGTAGTATACATAAATATAAACAAGAATATTAGTGTAAACCTCGAATTTGCTTGCTGAGAGAGAGGTATAGACACCCAAAGGGTGGTTTTCTTCTCAAATCTATTAAGAACTAAACCCTAGTGCATTGGTGATGTCATTAATGTCAGGTGGCATTGATTGAAAATGTGTGATTGGTGAAGTGAGGATCACTTAGGGGCATGAAGGTTGATTGGTAGTTCCTTCTCAATGGTGGTTAGTGTTCACAGAGTGGTCTCAGGATGTCTTCTTGAACATTCAAGATGGTTATAGGGTGTTATAGGCTTGGGCAATGAGGTAGGTTCCCATTGGAGGTATAGAGAAGTTTTGTGTGCTTTTCTCAAGTGTCCCATAGGTTTGAAATGGTGTTTCAAGGATGTGCAAGATCTTCTAAGGTGATCATCAGGTCATGTGTGGCAAGTCATAGTTGGAACTAGCCCATTTAGGCCTAGTTCTAGATCCTAATGAGGTGTATGATCTCAAATCATGCCATGAAAATCCTATGTAAGCATGGTAAAAGCCTAGAACATTTCCTATAGAATTTATCAACAACTATATGGTATATTTCAACTCTTGGAGGAAAATTTATGGTTTCACTAGAAGTGCCCTTGAAAACTAGCAATGGAATCTTAAACAAATGATATTGGTTTGGATCATACAATATCATTAATGATAAATCAATCCATGGAGTAGGTAGAGGAGGTGTTGTACTGCTCTAGCTCAATTTTCATGATATTTTAAAGAAGATTGTTGAAGATATTCAAGTTTTACCAAAACCGGGTAAAGTGAGAAGGGATAAAACAGTGACATGTCTTCTTAGCACTCAAAAAAATTGAAAATCATTCTTCAGATAAATCATAAGAGTATTTTTTGAAGAGAACTCCAAGACTAAACTTTTGCAAAATTTTGAGGACAAATGGTTAAGGAACAAAAAGTTCTATTCATTTTTCTATAAGTGTTCTTACACTCACCAAACCTCCTTCTTAAAGTGATAGGCATAAAATGAGCTTATTTGTCTCCAAATCAAGTTTGTAAGTTGATTCAACCACTTAGGGTTGTAGAAGTCTCCTCCTAGGTCAAAATGGTGGCATCCTTGTTCTTCAAGTCTAACTATTCCGTATAGGTTTGACCATGTTTTGCAAATTTTTAACCATGCGGTCCCAATTTGAATATCCTAAGGTGATTTCTCTATAGTAGAAGGTGATATGTAATTTGTATTTATAGTTCATGAGGTATTTTGGGTTACTTTAGTGCATATCTCGTGAGTTCTCAATCTAGTTTCCTCTCTACCGCCAAAAAGACATTCAAACTAAACCTGTCATGGTTATTGAAGAAGGGTTGTGTGAATAAGCATGATTTTGAGCTGAGAAATGAATGTAAACATCTTTTACAGTCCAATACAACTTTTTGAAGCTCATATTTTCTTTTTTGAAGTGGTGTGAAGGCCTAGTTTCTATAGGTTTTCAACTATCCCATAGGTATAGCAAAAGGACCTGAGATTTTGATTTGTTCTTGTGAATTTCCCTTTAAAACTCTACATTCAAGGTGTTGAAAGTGGTGCATAGGTTCTCCCTGAAGTGTTCCTTCCTCATATGGTCATGTGATTTAAGATATCATTATAAGGGTCCAAGTTAAGATTGTCTCAAGTTGCTTCATGAAACACTTGCACACAATCCCCAAAATGCATGTTTTTGTTCATGTCAATATTCTTTGAGTTGGTGATTTCTCTTGACATGGTGAGTGAATCAAAGAAATTATATTCTCATAAAGGTTACTTAGATATGTGGAATAGAGGATTGCTTAGGTAGGCCACTCTTTTCTTGAAGACAAGGTTTAATATTTTGTAACAATCAAGTAGAACTATGATTTTTCCCTAAACCATGAAGGTATTTTTTCATTTCATGTAAAAAATAATGCTTGGACCTTATAGTTAGAACCTCTATTGAAGTTATCTTACAACTAAATTTTCATAAAAGTGAAGAATAAGTTTGGGTAGGCTTGCAAATAAAAACTAGGGTTTTAATTGTAAAACCCTAACTACAAAAAGCTTGGAGATTAAGATCAAACTAATCCTTTCAAATGGGAATGATGTAAAACAAAGGATGGACACCAGTAGGATTTTTTATTTATCTTTAACCTTCTTCAAATGTGTCCTTGAAGTTATACTGAAAAAAAAATATGTGAGTTTGTTTCAATCCTTTAATATGCATCTCCATTTAAGAAAACTTTGTATGTGTACCCTTCTCAAGTGCATGTTTGCATGTAGAAGAGTTTTTCTACTATGATATTTTGATGGTTGTGATTGATCCAAATCACACAAATAATCTCTCCAAGATGTGAAAATAGTCAAACTCTTTCTCCTCATTTCTTGACAATTCTATCTCTATTTGTGTTGATATTTTCCATGGTATGAGATCTTAACTATTGAAAAAGATATATGAATGGTTATATTTACCATGTATTGATAGTGTCCAAGATTTGAGTGTTGATAAAAGCCCTTCATGTAGACCTATGATTTAACCTCTATGAATGATTGAGTTGAGTTCATTAGACTCACTCATTATAAATGTGTAAGTTTAGTGTGCTTCCATAAGTTCAAATGAAGCTTGAAATCTCAATGGTGAAGAATGAGGTTGATTAAGGGAAGGATATAAGAGTCCTTAGAGGCATTTATAACATTCCTACTTCACTGTTATCACTTGGAAGATTTTTCTTTAAGCTATAATAAATGTTTTATCGGTATAAAATATGGAATAATTTTTAGCATACATTACAAATTAGAGAACAAAGGTCGAGGAGAAGTTTGTCAATTGAGGACAATCATACATGAAATTTAGAGATCTCCATGTGTCATTATTGGTCTTCATAGAATCTTGAATGTGTCTCGTAGTTTCAAAGAACATAATTGATCCCTATTAGATTCATTAATGACTTTAGAGGTAGTTTTATTTGAAACCTTTTCATCTCCCTTTATGAGTCATGAAGTGAGAAAAGTGAAGATTATTTTGAAGGTAAAGTGAAAAATTCATGCTTAGGTGTATATGTTGTCTAAAAAATCTATTTCTTATGCTTGTAAATGTGATTGAAGATTTGGAGATATTTTTGATGCATGTTGAAAGTAGATGAGCATATTGTTGATATAGGTGTTTTTCAGGGGTGAAGAATGTGATATGAAATTGGCATAAAAGAACCATAAGAGTATGAGAGGATCATCCTCATGAAGAATAGAATATGAATCAAAGTGTGTGTTAAAGAGAAGATAAGTTCCTTAAGAGGAGAATGAATATTTTATCGCCATGACTATGAAGGAGCTTAGGGACATATAAAATCAGATGTTATGTCTTGTTGATGAGTTAGTTGCAACATCATGTACATATGAAAGTGTGAGTGTTTGAGAGAGTGGTTCAATGAGTATATCATGAAGAGAAAGTGAGAGTGAAAAGGTAGCCTTGTATGAAAGATATTTATGTTGATTAGGTGATAAGAAGAGAGGTGAATTAGTAGGATAAATGAGATGATTTAGTGGTCATAATCTATTGTGGGGATTTATCACTTTTAATTGAAAAAATTAAGTGATAAACACCTTGCAGAATTATAAATAACAACTTAACATGTGGGGATTTGAATCTTTCTTGTAAGTTGAAGCTTACAAAATGTCGGGAGAGGTGCTTGAATGAATTTGTATTTCAATCTTCCATGACAAGTAGAATCTTTCTAAATATCAAGTAGTTACTTGGTTAAATTTTAGAGTTGTAGCTCCATGTTGAGTTAATGCTCAACTATGAGATCATTGTAATCTTTACAGACATTATTTTCCAAGTTAGTGATTTTATTTCAATGGGTTTTTATCCCTTAAAGGGTTTCCCACATTAAATCTTGTCTCTATGTGTTTTCTCTCATGTTAACTGCTTGTGAATATTGGTTTGGATTTATTGTCACAATTTAAGTGAATTGAATTATTTTTAAACTTCAAATGGATAATGATTCACCCCCTCTCAATGTCCTAATTTCCAACAATTGGTATCAGATCTTGGTCCTCTTTAATCAAGTATAACAACTTTGAGGAGATCCTGGAGGCACAAGCATGGGAACACTAGTGAATCAATTATGAAAAGGAATTATGAGATTGCTCAATCTCTGATTGATGGAATGAAGAAGGAAATCAAGCTTATGGAAGTTGACCATGGAAAACTCAAAGGAGATGGAATAATTTGTTGAGAATGTTTCAAAATATCTTGAATAAAAGGAATATTCCTACCTTAAACATGAAGAATAATTGAGAATCTTGAAGGTTGAACTAGAAGAAGAAAACAACAAGACAAGATGTATGGTAAGATTGAAAATATCTTTGAGGCTCTGATGGAATTCTAGAAAAAAAGAGTAGTAGAAGAGAAAAACATGTTTAGGATTCAAAAAGAACCTATGAAGAAGTGTGAGGATAATAAGGTTGGTCCAAGCATACAAAAACAAACATGAATATGACCAAGAGACAAAAACAAGAAGGCCTAAGTCAATTAGGAAACCAAATGCATCCAGGTATGAAAGGAATTTTATGGCTATTATTTTTCTTATCATAACTATGGACATAGGGCTAAGGAATGCAGGAAGCATGTCATAGATGACCACCCATGGAGATACAATATAAGTGAGAAAGAAAAGAATATAGTTTATTTCAATTGCCAAGAAAAAGGTCATATTTCCAAGTACTTGCTTAGAAGAACCATCAAGTAGAGTTTGGGAAGAAAAATACTCAAGAGGCATGAACAAGGTAGTGTGCTACAATTGTAACAAGTTTGGACACTATGCTAGGAAATGTCATGATCTCAAGGTTGCCAATTAGATTTGGAATGAGATTCCACACCAAGTCAGAGGTAAGAGTAGTGTCATGTGTTATAATTGTTATGATTTTGGGCATTTTGCAAAGCATTGTTGTCACAATGAACAATCTAAGTACAACAACATGAATCATACTTTCAAAGGAAAAGTTAATAAAGTTTCCAACATGAAGACCAATCCTAGAAATGAGTCAAATTCAGCTATGCCTAAAACAACCTTTGGAAAGAAGGAGGTAAAATGGATATACAAGGTCAAGGAAGCAAAATCAAGAGTTGAAGAAGAAAATAATGAAAAGAAAATAGCATGGGAAGATGATGAAGAGAAACATCAATCAATGAAAGTCATGAGAGAGTCTAGTACAAACCAGACATCAGAAGTGATGATAAAGCCAAGAAAAAGGAAGAAAATTCTAGTGTAAGTGATGAAGAACTTATACCTTAAGTTATACTAGAGTAGGTATATGAGATGCATCATGAATGCTTGTAAGAATTCAATCAAAAAGTGAGGGCTTAGGAGATGAGGTTATCACACCAAGGAGTGCATCCAAGAATATTTGAAAGATCTTAAGGACAAGAAGGGAAAGAATTGAGTCATCATGTTGCTTTGATGACTATATCCTATTTTGAGGTGATCTCACAAGGTGTTGTGCCTTATCTAGGCTTCTATAAGGCATATATCAGCTAAAAGAAGCAAGGTCTTCTCCCATTAGTCTACCAAACTGCAAATCAAAGTATTCTCCATGATGATGTTGAGGGAACAATCCAAACTATGTTTTTGAAAGAAATTTCCATTAGTAGTTGTTGATTGGAGTATTCATCATATGGTAAATGTATGTCAAAGTCAAGGAATATCGTTTTTAGCCTTCTATCAAAGTACTAGTGCTTATTGAAGTTCTTGAATGTCCTTCTTGAGTATTCATGCAAAGAGAGTATGGTCAATAGGTTTCAAGGTCTATATTGTCAAAATTGACTCATCCTTCATAGATTGATCCTTCTAGGTTGAATAAAATGCAAAGATTATTGAAAATTTTCAAGTGTCTTGTCTAGTATTTCTCTATGTACAAATTTGATCCTATCTAGCTCATAAATTGTGTCATAAAGAGTGACCACATTCTCGCAATAAATTTGATTAAGCCTTGACAAAATGTCCTCGCTTGAAGGAGTGTGTAAGTAAGTGGCATGTATTCACAAGGATTCAAAATTATGTGTGTCCATGTCCTCCATAATGTTCTCAAGATTTGATTCATGATAGAAACATTCTTTTCATTCAAGGTTTGTTAATATGTTAGCAACAAACTAAACTTGAATCAATTATTGGTCCTAGTGGTGTCCTTGTGTAAAATTTGCAGTATCTTCCATGAGGGAGTGGTTTATGGTACATAATGTCAAGTGTGTCTTTGTCATTATCTTTAGACATGAATCATGAAAGGGGAAAAAGTAAGTTTTTAAAATTCCTTCTACGAAAAGGGGTTGCACAAAGTGTTGTCAAGGTCTTCTCTTAAGAAGATTTTCCTAGTCCCCAAGTCTTCAAAGTATAAAAACTTCAAGTCTGAGGTATCCTAATACTTTAGGTCAAATCATTGAGTGGTATTGAAGTTTGCTATGTGAAATAAAAGATAGTTTTTCCCATATGTTATGAGAACTCCTAATCCTGAAGGTTGAACATGGTTCAAAATTTGTACACAATAAATTCAATATGTCACATTGTAGATCTATATGCAAAGCCTTCATGTGAATAAAATATTGGCTTTCCAAGAGATAATGAAGGCTATCATTAATAAACTAAGTTGTCTATAATTATTGTAAAAATAGCTTCATGGAATTCTTAGGGATGAAAGCTATGCTCAAAATCATAAAAGTGAGGTAGAATGCTCCAAGGACATAAATGGAAATGTTGCCTCAAACAATTTTTTTAGGGTCAAGAAGGTATGTAAGAATGTAAGATGGGAATGAAGAGGTGAATGCAAATGAAATCCCCATAGAACTCACACATAAGGTTCAAAATCCAAAGGATATGTTATAGACTTTGTATAATGTGTCATACATGTAGATGAAATTCTAGGGTCTATTTTTATGATTTTAACGAGTTAAGAGAGTCAACATGCAATGGAATATCAAACACAAGGATCAAATTGAAGGTCCTAATCATGAAAAATATTCATAAAGATCTTGAAACACAACATGAAGGTTGGCATAAATGATAAATATGCTTATGTTCTTGCACCTAAGTATAATCTTGAAGGATCTCAAAGTAATGATATAGGATGAGTTTGAGAAATCACAAAGGTGAAACTTCACACTATTTGTTTATGAAATGACAATGAGCTACAATTCCTATCAAACCTAAGAGGTGGACACCAAAAGAATTGTATATCTTGTAGGATAAATATCCCAGACTTTCCTTTGACTAATTAATCTAGGTGACCAAAAAGATAGATTGGTGGGATATAAAGGTAAGCATGGTGAGTTATGGCGATATAAGGAAAATAAGAAGCAACATCACAAGTCTATGAGAAAAGATGACAAGGATGTTGTGGCCAAACCACAATGAGGTTCTCATGTATTATGTTTTTGTAAGTTGTGGTGTGTAAAAAAACTACCCTACAAGCTTAGAAGGATCATTGGAACAAGGGAAATGGTTGTGAATGACAAATAGGTGATTTTGAGGTGCCATCGGAATCTAGAAAGCTAAGTAAAACACAAAATAATGATTATATAATGGAATAATTCAAAGGAGAGAGATATTCTTCTCAATCAATAAATGGACAAGGAAAGGCAATAAAATCACTGAAAAAGTCCTTTAGGACTGGTTTGATTTGATTGATCAAATCTTATGGCTTAAGTACAAAGGCTGAGTGCATGACCTTTGTAGCTTCTAGATAAAGGAGGATAAAATGATCCTGTGGGTAGTTGAATTATCTTGTTTCATAATGTACATATGCCTCTATGGATGGGTAAATTTGGGCCAAAAGTCTCTAAAAATTTGATTTAGGGATTCAAGCTCCAAATATCACAATCAACTAGCTTAAGGAAGAATTGAGCTTGTTTTTTAAGCATGGTGAAGTGAGATATGTATGAGCATGAAGAGAATATGTTTAGGGGAGCATTGAGGCTGATTGGTGGAGAAATCCATGCATCTATTCAAGACATAGCTGAAGGTAGTAAGTCTAATCCAAGGGGGATCTTCTTGAGGTAAGGTTATGCTTTGTAAATGATTACTTGCATGCATATCTTTTATGTTGTTTGATGTCTGAAACTTTTTTATGGATGTCAAAGGGGGGAGTTTTTTTAGAAACAAGGTATGAATGCTTTGAATATGTTGGTGTGTTTGTTTTCCATCAAGGTTTCTAAGTTTGTTTCCATCAATGACAAAGGGGGAGATTTTTGAACCTTGGTGCATTGGTGTTGTCATTGATGTTAGGTGGAATTGATGGAAAAGGTGTGATTGGTGAAGTGAGGATAAATCAGGGGCATGAAGGTTGATTGGTAGTGCCTTCTCAATGGTGGTTGGTGTTCACAAAGTGGTCTCATGATGTCTTCTTGAACATTCAAGATGGTTTCAGGGTGTTACAGGCTTGGTCAGTGAGGTAGGTGCCCACTAGAGGTATGGAGATTCTTGGTGTGATTTTCTCAGTTTTCCATATGTCTAAATGGTGTTTTAAGGATGTGCAAGAGCTTCTAGGTGATCATCAGGTCATGTGTTGCAAGTCACAGTTGGAACTAGCCCATTTAGGCCTAGTTTTAGAGCCTAATGAGGTGTATGAGATCAAATCATGCCATGAAAATCCTATGTAAGCATGGTAGGAGCCTAGGAACACTTTAATAGAGAATTTATGAGCTATAGGGCATAATTTATTCTTGGAGGAAAATTTGAAGTTTCACTAAAACTACCCTTGAGAACTAGAAGTGGAAGCTTAGACAAATGAGATTGGTTTGGACCGTATATGATCATTTATGAGAAATAAATCCATGGATCATGTAGGGAGGTGTTTTAGTGCTCTAGGTCAAGTTTCATCAAATTTTGAAGAATATTGTTGAAGATATTCAAGTTTTACCAAAACCGGGTAAAGTGAGAAGGGCTAAAATAGTGACCTATCTTCTTAGCACTAAAAAAATTGAAATCCTTCTTTAGATAAATCATAAGAGGATTTTTTAAAGATACTCCAAGAATAAACTTTTGCAAAATTTTGAGGACAAATGGTTAAGGAACAAAAATTTCTATTCATTTTTCTATCAATGTTCTTACACTCACCAAACCTCCTTCTTGAAGTGATAGGCATAAAATGAGCTTATTTGTATCAAATAAAGTTTGCAAGTTGATTCAACCACTCAGGGTTGTAGAGGGCTCCTCTTAGGTCAAAATGGTGGCATCCTTGTTCTTCAAGTCAACTCTTCCATATAGGTTTGACCCTGTTTTGCAATGTTTTAATATACATTCCCAATTTGAAGATCCCAAGATGATTTCTTTGTGAAGAGATAGATGATATGTAATGTGTTTTTATAGTTCATGAGGTGTATTTAGGTTATTTAGTGCATATTTGTGAGAAATCAATCATTTTCCTCTCCTACCTCTAAAAAGACATTCAAATTAGACCTATTATGGTGCTTTGAGAAGGGTTGTGAATAAGCATGATGTTGAGATAAGAAATGAATGTAAACATCTTTTACAGGACCAAGAAAAATTTTTGAAGCTCATTATTGCTTTTGGTGAAGTGATTTGAAGGCCTAGTTTCCATTGTTTTTCAATTTTCTTGTGGGTATAATCAAGAGGACTGATATTCTTATTTGTGCTTGTGATTTTACCCTTATAAATTATGCATTCAAGGTGTTGAAATTGGTGTATAGGTTTCTCCTCTTGAAGTTTTCCTTCCTGGATGGTCATGTGAGTGAAGATATTATTATAAGAAGGGTCCTCAGTTAAGACTACCCGATTTGGTCTATTGAAACACTATACATAGTCACATAATCACATCGTTTTCATGTCAATATTATTTGAGTTAGTGATTTCTCTTGACATGGGGAGTGAATCAAAGAAAGGATATTCTCATAAATGTGCCTTAGATGTTTTTAATAAAGGACTTCTTAGGTAGGCCACTCTTTTCTTGAAGAAATGGTTTAGTATTTTGTGACATGATCAGAGATATAGATATTTTCCTTAAACCATGAAGTTATCTTTTCATTTCATGAAAAATAATGCTTGGAGCGTATAGTTAGAACCTCTATTGAAGTGATATTACAGCTGCATTATCATAAAAGTGAAGAATAAATTGTTGTAGGCTTCAAATAATGAACTAGGGCTTGAATCCTAAAACCATAACTATGAAAAGCTTTGAGAGATCAAACTAATCCATTCTAATGAGAATGATGTCAAATAAAGGATGGACTGAGGAGTTGTATTTTATCTTTAACCTTCTTGAAATGTGTCCTTGAAGTTATACCTAAATGAGAAATATGTGATTTCATTTAAAAATCCTTGAAGATGCATCTCTTTTAAAAAAATTAGTATACCTTGTTCAAGCATAGGTTTACATGAAAATAATTGTGATACTATGATATTCTCTTGATGGTTGTGATTGATCCAAAGCACAAAATATTCTCTCCAAGATGTGAAAATAGTCAAACTCTTGCTCCTCATGTCTTCATGTTTAAGTCTATCTATGACTGTGTTGAATATTTTCCATGACAGTGAAAGTGTGTTAATTGTTAAAGAAGATATATGAATGGTGCACTATACCCTTCCTTAATGGTATCCAAGCTCTTAGTGCTAATGAAATCCTTCATATAGACCTAATTCACCTGAATAAATGTTTTGAGCGAGTTCATTAGACTCATCACTCTAATTTTTTATGTTTAGTGTGCTTCCATAAGTTCAAAATGAATATTGAAATCTTAATGGCGAAGTGAATGAGGTTGATTAAGGGGTTATAAGGAGTCCTTAGAGGAATTTGTAACATTTCTACTTACTATTAAAACTTGGAAGAGTTGTATTTAAGCTACAAGAAAAAATTTCTCTCGATAGAAATATGAAAGAGTTCGAGAATATGTTACAAATCGAGAATAGGGTAGAAGAGAAGTTTTTAGTTGAGGACAATTATGTAAGGAGTTTTTAGAGAACTCCATGTGTCATTATTTGAAATTCAAAGTAATCTTGAATGTGTCTAAGGTTTCAAATAAGATAATTGATCCATGTCAGATTCATCATGACTTTAGAGGTAGTTTTATTTGAAACCTTTTCATCTCCTTGTATGAGTCATAAAGTGATAAAAGTGAAGAGTTTTTGAAGGTGAAGTTAAAAATTCATGCTTATGGTGTCTATTTTGTCTAAAAAATCTAATTTTTTTTCTTGTAAGTGTGGTTGAAGATTTGGAGATTTTGTTGATGCATGTTGAGATAAGTAGATGAGATATTGTTGATATAGGTGTTTTGAGGGAAATGAAGAGTGTGAGAGTGAAATTGATGATAAAGGATCCATGAAGAGAGAGAGGATTTATCATCATGAATAAGATAATATGACTTAGTGTGAATTAATTGAGAAGATAAGTTCCTTGATGTGAAGATGAGAATGGATATCTATCACCATGACTGTGAAGGAGCTTAGAGACATGTAAAATCGATGTTATGTCTTCTTGACTAAGTTAGTTGCAAAAAACATGTACATATGAAAGTGTGAGTGTTTGAGAGGGTGGTTCAAAGAGAGTATCATAAAGAGAATGAGAGTGTGAAGGAAGACTTTGTATGACAAAGATTTGATGTTGATTAGGTGATCAGAAGAGAGGTGAATTAGGAGGAGAACTAAGAAGAAGAATGAGCTGATTTAGTGGTCATAATCTATTGTGTGAGAAAAAAATTGGAGTGATCAAAACCTTGCGAAAGTGTAAATAACATTTTAACAATGTGGGGAGTTAAAGCTTCCTTGTAAGTTGAAGCTTACAGAAGGTCAGTAGGTTCTTGAATAAATTTGGGAGTTGAATCTTCCATGCAAGTAGAAGCTTGTTAAAGATCAAGTAGTTGTTTGGTTAAATTTTAGAGTTGTAGCTCCATGTTGAGTTGATGCTCAACTATGAGATCATTGTAATATTTACATGACATTCTTGTCCAAGTTAGTGCTTTGATTTCAGTGGTTTTTTCTCCCTTAAAGGGTTTCCCACATTAAATCCCATCTCTCTGTGTTTTCTCTCATGTTGATTGCTTGTGAATGTTAGTTTGGCTTTATTGTCACAAATTAAGTGAATTGAATTGTTTGTTAAAGTTTGAATAGACATTGATTCACCCTGGAGCGATTTAGAAGGAATATATGTTAGGTTAACCCCTATGAAGTTTTTGGGAAAGTAAATATCTAAAATCTTTCACATCCAAAACATAGAGTGTGGTAGCTAATGGATAACCCTATTGGATAGAGAGAAAGTGGCCACATATTTGTGACTATATATAGTAAAAATTTTAGAAGCATAAGAGAAGAGAGTTTGTACGTTTTGAAAAAACATCACAAAACATAAGTACAAGAAAGGCATCATCGACATAGAATTGAGTAAAACTTTCTTTATTTAGGGGAAAGGTATAATTTTACTTGAGTTAGAATGTTTTCAAAAATTCCCCTCCTTATATGAAAAATTATTTAGTTGTCGATATTGAGAACTTGCATCGTTTTAACCTTCCATGTTATAAAATTAAGATGAAGGGTTGTTTTTATCTTTGATTGAATAACACACTTATGATAATCAAATGGAATTGGAGGAGTATGTGGTGCTGCAAAATAAGTAGAGGAAAACATGTGAGTACAATAACATTTACTTATTAGGTTAAAGAGACATCTAACAGACAAGGCTTAATGATGTTCCATAGAAAATGTGGGGAAGAAATTTCTTCACTTACATAGTTCCTATATATGCTAGTGACTTTAAAGCATCATATTAAGAAACACATTACCAAATATGGATCTAAAGTTCCATTATATTTCCAATTGTTGTAAATAATCCTTGTAAGGCACTATTATCTAAATCATCGGTATATAAAAGTTGCATCAAAAATTAATATAGAGATTATCCATACATCTTTTGTATGAAAGAGTTATTGAATTCCATTTCATGATAGATGGTGGGGTTTCTTATATTCATAGGTGGAAGCTATACAACCACTTTGATGGTTGTGTAACCACCTTTATGATCGCATTACCACCCCCACACTTGCATAACTTCCTATATTTTAAGGTGTTAATGGCACCACTACCCTAGACATTTATAGAATAGAATTGGAAGCTTTGTAACCACCCCAATAGTTATATAACTACCAAATCAAATACACTAGTAGTTTTTTTGTGATATAATAAATATGAGAAGTGAATTATTGTAATAAATATTTATTCTTAACAATGGTTTGGTTGAGATTTTGTGTGAATCATTAAGTTAGATGGAATAGATACATACCTTACACAAGGCATGGGGATCATATAATTCACTTTGGAGTTGTAAAGTTGAAATCACATTACTGCAACTTTATTAGTTAAGTCGTAGTTCATGTTATATTCATTTTGATTATTCTATGAAGTGTTGTAATAGTTCAAAAATTATGGCCCATTTTTAATAGTGTATTGTTTGATATCTCTTTCCATGAAAGGATAAAAATGGAAGTAACTTATAAATTTTTGAATAACATAGTGAAAAGGAGAGTGAGTTATTAAATTTTTGAATAAATTAAAATGGTATGCAATACATGATACTCCCAATGGATTCAAAATAGGGTGTTTTGTATGTTGAAAACATCAAATATCATGAAGATTTAGAGTACATATACAATATTAGGGCTAAAGGATTGGATGATTTTAAGCCAAATCATGATGGAGTTCTACAATGGAATGATGTGTGATAAATCTTGGATACAAAAAGTGAACATGTGACAACTAGGTGCATGGTTTGTATGAATTGATTGGGATCGATTGTGGTTTAGGAAATTCAAGCCCTGAATTCATAGATTATTGGGACATCCATCTCAACATAAATGTATGTAGGTAAATTAAGAAAGTTAAAAAAATATATCTCAAGCCAAGTTACCAACATAGGGGATGTGTCCAAGAGTATCTTAAATATATGGAGATGTACATGCCCCAAGAACAAGTGCACATAAATTTATGGTATATACAATTAGGGTACAATAACAAGATGGTGGGCCACACATCCATTACACTTAAAGGCATGGGAATGAGTATAAGAGGCCATACACCTAATATTTAAATAAGGGAATTATACCTGAAGGCTTCTAGTCACATTGGTGTAACATAACTAGAGGAACACATGAGACAATGTGAAGAAGATTGAAGTTTGGGGCGAAAAGTATCAAATAAGAGTTTTGGGCCCATGTTTTCTACCATACTTTATGCATTTAGACACACATGTGGTATTTAGATTATGAATTTCACAAGGAAACATCAATTTGGGAGGTCTTGAAATATAATTTTATACACATGTACTCCTTTACATCTAAGATGTCTAGACTAAATACCCTTTTTAGAGTAAAAGAATACAATATTTGGGAATGACACCTTAATGGAGAAAATAATGTTAAGACTTAAAAATGAGAAGAGAAAGATGTTACCAAAAATTTTAATAAAAAATAAATGATAGTGATTCTAATTATGAATAAGAGGTTATATGGATGACATGCAACTATAAAATTAAAGGGAAATAAAAATGGTTTTCCAAATTGATGAAGAAATGGATGTAAACCATTCACATTTTGAAATTTCATATGGATCCAAAGATGTCATTGAAAAAAATGTACAAATAACATGCCACATAAAGTGAACCATTAAAAATAATAAGGTAAATACTAGAATAGAAGAAGTGCCATATATTTCCACTATTAGATATTATTTGTTTGGTAGCCGAAATAGTTAAGATTGTAGAACTTTTGCATGACTATGAAGAATTATTCCCAAGAAGATACCAGAAGATGAAAGGATTGCATCTGTTCAATTGGTAAAGTGCACATAAACCTAGTTGAGGGTGTTAAACCAATACACAAAAGGCCATACCAAATGAATCCAAACTTGTGTGCCAAGGTCAAGGAAGAAATATATGGAATGTTAGTTGTAGAGAGTCATTTTACCCATAGATGAATTAGAATGGGTAATCCCGATGGTCATATGTAGTAAGATGGATGGAAACATAAGGATTTGCATTAATTACCACACACTAAATGTTATATGTGTAGTAGATCCATTCCCAACACCTTTACAGAGGATATTCTAGAATAAGTGGCGGGAAGAGAAAATACATGTTTGTTGATGGGTTTTATGGATATCATCAAGCATAGTTAGATAAATATGATCACAAAAAATAACCTTTCCAACTAAACGGGGTATTTCACTTATATACAATAATGTTTTTTTGGACTAAATAATGCATCAATGGTCTTCTCACACATTTTTGTGGTTACATTTGAAGATTTCATCATCAAAGTTTTACAAGTGTATTTACATGATTGGATGGTATACATATTGGTTAAGGACCATTGTGAATATTTGTGCTTTATGTTTGACCATTATTGAAAACTATAAATCTTGTTGAACTTAAATAAGTGCATGTTCGTAACTCCTTTTGGGAAATTGTTGGCCACATAATTTGAAAATACGGGTTATTTATTGATTTAATAGAGATAGCAATAATTATACAATTAAAGACCCCAAAAATACAAAGGGACATGCATGTGTTCCTTTTACATGTATGGATACTATCAAAAAATCATCAAGGGTATGAAAAAATATCCACACCACGAAATAATCTACTCAAAAGCAAGGTTCGTTTGAGTGGGGCACATATCAATAAAGGGCATTTCATGAGCAAAAGAGTGACTTTCAAGCACACGTATACTACAATTCCTAGTTGGAATAAACCATTTCATGTAAATTTGGATGAATCTAGAATAGAAATGAGACAAATACTTTTGCACCCATGGGAAGCAAATTTAGATCATATGATATTCTAAACACAAGCAAAAAATTGCCGTGCATAGATCGAAATTACACCACTATAGAGAGAGGTTATTTCAATGTTATATTTTCTCCAAAAATTTACACAGTATCTTTTGGAAATACCATTTGTCTTTTACACAAATCATATGGTGCTAACAAATATGGTAAATAAAGTGGTATTGCATGGGCACATATATAGGTAGATAATCTTATTTCAAGAATTCCAATTCTTGGTAGTAGTAAAACCGGGAAAGAACAATGTAGGGTTTGATCATGTCTTATGCATAACTACTAGAGATGAGGCAAATATAATTGAATATGAAATGTATGATGCACAATTGTTGCAAATAAAAACACTCCAGAAGAACTCAATGATATAGTGTTTTTCCTTAAAAGGAATTATGTCGGATAACTAGAATACACAACAAATAAAACAATTTGTTGTCAAGGTTACACTTGCATTAGATCATTAGTGGAGTTCTTTAAAAATGGGTGAGATGAAGTACTAAGGTGTTGTGTGCTAGAAAATGAGAAGAAATAAATATTGGTAAGTACACAAGTGAATAACAGGAAGATACTATGCCAATGATGTAACTACACATAAACAATTTATTAGTAGGGTTATGGTGACAAAACCTATTCCATGACACAAAGGAATGCACATGCACATGTGATGTTTTGCAATTTTTAGTAATCTAATAAAATGTCTACAATTCCTTTTCATCCATTAATTTACAAGAAGCTTTTGAAAAATGGTCCATAGATTTGTTGGGGCCAATAAGTCCTTCCACGCATACAAGTGGTAGGCACTACGTCATCACCACAATAGATTATTTGACAAGATGAGTTGATGTTTTTAATAAAATAATATACAATGGCCACACCATCAAGGTTTATTTGGGAGAATATCATTAGTAGGTATGGGTGCTCTTTAAGCCTTAGTAGTGATAAAGGGACCCATTTCCTTAATGAAATAGCGAGCATAATTTTATCAAAATTTAAGGTTGTGCACCATAATACCACTCCATATCATCCACATGTGAATGAGATAGTAGAAGCATTCAATAAGATATTGAGAAATACATTGAAAAATATATGCGACGTGGGTAGGAAGGACAAGGTATTAGCCATTATGTGCTCATATAAAACCACAAATAAACAATTAAATAGGGAAACACCTTTTTATTAGTGTTTGGTCGGGAAGCGTGCTTCTGTTGAGTTCATAATTCCATCGACTCAGATAACATGCATTGAAAACTTGGATTAAGAGGCATTATTAACAAATTGACATACTAAACTATTATAGTTTGATGAAAGAAGAGTGCACACAAGATGGATCCAAGGGGTAGAGAAACCGTACTAGAAAGCATAGCATGATAGACATATAATGAACAAAACATTAACTATAGGTAATAAAGTATTGCTTTACGACTTAAATTTCATGCAAAACCCATGGTAAACTTCAAACACATTAGGTAGGGCACTAGGAAATACATGATATCTTGCATACTTGGGCATGTAAGTTGAAGGACTGAAATGGGAAAATCCTACTAAGTCACTTCAATGGGAGTAGGTTTAAACCTTACTTCAGTGAGGCTCCTTTTTATAATCAATAAGATGTATGACATAAGGGTAGGTTTTATTTCGTACAATGGGATAGTTTATTTCATGCGCTTATGATAGTTTTATTTTATGTATTCCTTTTTTTTAATAATAGTGCATGCTTCATGCAAGAATCAATTACTTATGAGATAATCAAGAATGTTGTTCTCCAAAGTGAAGCGCAAATTAAGTTTTTTAATAAATGATTTTTTTCTCTTCTAATTACTTGATATATACAAATACATAGAGGATTGTGAATACAACTAAATTAAGGAGGATAAAAATGTTTACTCAGTAATCGTTAAGAGATTGTAGAAGAATGATTTTTCATCGATGTGCACCACGTGGAAGGGATTGGTGTAGGACGGAGAAACTGAAGATCATTTCAAAACGTTAAAAAGGTGCAAAAATGGAAACACCAATGAAGGTCATGTGTTTATCATCGTGCTTTCCACAACACAAATTAGAAAGCCTTTTATGGACGATGAAAAAGGATTAAGATGTTCCACATGTCTCATTCACCGACATATTTCAGAAAGTGGTCAAATTTCTCCGCATGTCACAAAAAAAGAATATGAAATAGAAATAGACAAAGTTCTTGGAACTTACAAACTTTTGGGGAAAAAGAAAGGTAGTTTATTTGACGCACAAGAATTAACAAGGTACGAAATACTAGAGTGAAGTACAGACAAATTAAGAATCGAAATTTTTGACAAGGAATAGTGAATAAACACAGAGGATGTGGAGCACACTAAAATATGGAAGTGGAAAGGCTAAAGTGTTTGCAAGAAAGCTATGGGGAAATTAAATGCATAAGAAAAGGAAAGTTCATAGATTAATGCAATGCAACCAACGAACTTAAACTATGAACCACATCTAGAGGTGTTGGGGAAAAAAACACTGGTCCACAAAGTTCACAACGCACATGTGCAAATGGGTGAGTTATTAAGTCAAATTTAAACTGTAAAAAATGCACAAATACAAGGAGTGGAAAATAATTGTCAACTACATGGTATTCAATAAATTTGATGAAGAAGTGAAAGGTCGTGCATGTGAACGGAGTAAATTTGGCCTTAATTACCAATTTAGAGGGGTATAAAAGGAGGAGAAGTACTCATTTAAAGTTAGACTAGATTCAAAACAAAATGAGAGCTCCATGTTAAAATAGCTATAAATAAGTTTAAAAGAGATTTAAAACACACAAAAGTGAAGACTTTTCCACTATTAGATAATATTTTAAGCTATTAAAGGTGAATAGGTAGATGAAAGTGGCGGAAAAGTGGTAACATCAACAAGTTATGGTTTAGGAAATAGGTTATTAAAGCTCTGCAAAAGACTCTTGACCGCCATTAATGTGGAGGTTGAAGCTTTTCCATTATAAATGAGAAACGTTGGGGCTTTAAAATACCCTATAGTGAATCAAGGAGGGTTCTAAATGAGGCATGTGAGAAGTATGAGATGGGAGGTGTGTGAGATTAGGGTCATCCAATAATCAATTTCTTCAAGCGAAGCTAGTTCAAGTATTCGGAAGAATCAATGTTTGGAGAAGGACATGATCGTACCATTATCAAGGAACTTGAAGAAGAAGAAGAAGAAGATTGATAGATATTAGGAAACTCAAGGAAGTGAAGCTAGATTTGAAGCCATCTCTTCTACACAATAACAAAACAAGGATGGAAAAACCACGACATTCAACAGGAGAGGAAGTCTAAGAATGAAGTTTATGCGCCAATGTCACCCTTAAACTCAAAGATGTAATACCTAGAAAATGTTTTGGAAGGAGAAATTCGAGAGACCAAGGTGAGCATGTGTAAGATAACATATTTCAATCATCACATGCTAGGTTTTGAAGGTACTTTTTAGTAAGATCATCTTTAATAAAAGAAATAATAAGACTACTAAAAGAGGCATATTTTTATGATATTGTGAATTAGATGCTAGAAAAATTTGATATCTTAAAGCTCTATGAACTTCCCCATTTTAGCAATCCAATAGAGTTGATACAATATTTAATCTCACATATGCATGAAGGGTATTTCTACTTATGTTGAAGGCACATTAGAATAATTGTCATGCTCTCATCAGAGGTGACCAAGATGGTTAATAGTGGGGATGAATTGGGGCTAGAGTTGTGCATGATGATGAGATAGAGAAAATTGGTGATATCCTAAAATATAAGAAATTAGGGAACACATGCACCTTTACGATCACCAACATTGAAGACACACAAGGGTTATAGTGTGCCATTTAACTTCTAATCTAGTTGTCATGGAAAGATAGGCGTGAGATTATTAAGAAAATTTTGTCTATTTCCTACAAAAATGGTGAAGGGAATGCATTATAACCTCTCCCAATATATAACAAAGAACTATGAGCAAGACGCGAGAACGTGCATAAAAACGAAGAAAAATCATTTGGGTGTGATCCTCCTATATTAGTCTCGACAAAATAGGTGTGCCAAAAGGGAGTGAGAAACCAAGTTGACGTATATCCTATGGAGAAGAAATTATCAACTAAGAAATATAAAGATTTTTTATCCCCCACAACTTTAAAAATTACATATAATGTTAGACTCAATAACTGGATAAGGAATTTAAGAGTTTTCTTTGAAGAAGACTGGTGAGTACCTCAATTGCTTCTGAAAGCACTAGAAGGGGAATCATAATTTGATGTAATGCAACATTATTCTTTGAAGTGATTTAAAATGAAAAATGAAGAGTTATCCCTTGGGCCATGTTTTCCTTTTCCTTTTAGAAAAAAATATTTAGTGTGATCCGTAAATCAAATTAGGGATGTGAAAAATTGAACATTGATCCGCTAAAGATTAATACAAAAATCTACACCCTTCACACCAAATATAAGTACGTAGGTAAGAGTGTATACATAGAGATGCGAGGAAATAATCATCTACGTGATTAACCCTCTAGAGATAATAGTTGTAATCAATTGAGAAGTAAGGTTGTTCTACTATTTATAGCCAAAGGAAAAAAGAATAGTCAAGCGTAGAACTTGAGGAGGTAGATGAAGAGATGCGCAAAACACAAAGGAAAAAGAAAATAATGCCTAAGATAGGGAAGAGAACAATCCTAAAGATTCCTCCAAAAATTCAAGAACATCATACAAATGGTGATGAGGAAGAGGAGGAACATGACTATGATAATTTTATTTTAGAAAGAAGAATATCTATATCTACCACAGAGTCAGTCAATTAGCGCGGGGGTTGGAGGAGGGCCTAACATAAAAAAATCACTCCCTCATTTATTGATATTGATGTTAAAGTCAATCATAAAGGTGCACATACCACTAAAAAGGGAGATAAGACAAGCATAGGAATGCCCACAATAACTAATCCTCGAAGGGATTACTATCCTATCAAAATTTATGTATGCACAAAAGTTAGTACTAGAAGAAGCCAAGAACCTAAGGACTTTGGTGTTGAAACAATCTGCACCTTCAAATACATCTCTAGAAATAATCAATGTCAAAGATGAAGGTGAAAAACAAAAATATGGAAAGGAAGAGGAGGAAAATAGGGACAATGAGGAGGAAAAACATAACGAAGAAGAAGACAACTAAGAAGATACACAAAAGTGAAGAAGAAGATACATGTAAATGCATGGAAATGGGGGCCAAAAGGGGGTTAAAAGTGGCCACTTTTTCCTGCTTCAATTATGATTTGGCATGCATATGCTCATAATTTGATAATATGATAAGAATAAGAATCGTAGTGCTCGAATATAGTTTCTAATCTACTTTTTTTTTTTAAATGGTGGAGATTGAGAAGGTCAAATGTGGTGCACACACAAGTGTTCCTATTTTTGTGTCAAAAATATAATATATCGTTGTGTGTATGCCCCGCCCACCCCCCCCTCCCTTCCGCCCATTTTCTAAGTTTTGTAAACTATTTTACAAATCCCTTCAGTAGAAAGTTAGCTAAGACCATGTATGAGGTCCCACTAATTTTCATAGTTTTGGATGAATATATATATATATATATATATATATATATATATATACTAATTTTCAAAATGAATACATCCCGAAAATGAAATATTTATGTGTCAACCCCTTATTTTGAGAAAAATAGTTGAAAATCATTTTTTTAGTGTGTAGAATGAAGTTTAGATCAAGCCTCTTTTTTTTAAATTTGGATGAGAAAATCATAAATGATACACATGTTTTAGTAAGAAATTAAGGGTGAAAATATTAAACTAATCATATTTTAGAAGTAAATACATTAAAACAAACGTAAAACATAGATTGATGTCATAGTCATTTTTTTGGAATATTGTCTTATAACACATGAAAAATTGGATGCACACTTGAGATTGTGATGTTTTTCGTAAAACACATATTTTTCACATATGACACACTCCAAACCTTAGGCTTAGATATCCAAATAAAATGTTGGGTGGTTTCAAGCCAAAGATTACTATGATCATGATCACGACCACAATCATTATTATTAGAGATAGAGACAGAACTTGTATGAGAGATATGATTAGCTTATGAATATAGAGTGTAGTGTTATGGAGTTATTATTCACATGAGTATATGTTTATTGCTTATGTTTTAATTTTATTACATAGGAAACCACTTCATAACAACATGCCAAAATGATGGGTACTAGAACTCTCGTGTGTCTCAGTGAGAGCACTAAGGTTTTTGTCTTAGTGTTACTTTGTGCACACCAAAGTGATAAAGGTTTGTCTGCATATTAGTATGGGTTAGTGGTGAAACTAGACACACAACATCCAAACTTTTAACTTTTAATAATAGATATAAATCTAGAGGTATTGTGCACTAGGCCAAAAATAGGCTAGCGGTTAAACCTTATATTAAATGTACTATTGTATTTGTATGGGTACATGCATACCATATTTCAAACAAATTCAAACTTGTGTGTAATTTTTAATAAAATAAATCAAATATAATAGCTACATGGTTGTTGTGAATAGGATTGGTAGGTGGGTGCACCACTAAAACATAGCAAATCACATGTTCAAATCATACAATAAGTTTAAAAAGACAATATAATCCTCATGTTCAATAAATTTATCTTTTTATTATTCACAAAATGGAAAACAAAGTGTGGTTTTTTTGGACTATAGTCATTATTGCACAAATCTTGGAATTTTGTTCATCTATGACACCCTTGATTCTATAGTAAGGCCGATAGGAAAAAATAAATTAGCCTATCATGTGCCACCTATACTTCATTTTATTATTTAAACAATTGGTTCCCGACATGGTGATTTACATTTTCGTATCAACCTTACTATAACACCAAAGGTGTGGTAGCTAGTGGTACATGCCTATGTGTGAAATTTTGATAATTTGTTTTCATTTTTAAATTATTAAACCTCAATTTATAATTTATAGAATATAAAATAAACTTAGTAATATTATAACTTAAATTAAAAACTAAAGATTAAAAATTTATGATTTTGAAAAATCTAATTGATAATGATGTCCTTAAAATATTTAAATTTAAAATCAAATATGGTTCTTCTATTGTATTAGTATTAAGAGAAGGTGTTTTGATTATAGAGTATTTAACAAAATAACCATAAAAACAAGTATTCTTTAGTAGATTGATGATTTGCATATTCAAATTCTACGCACCAAATATTTATCGAAGTTATATTTCAAATATAAGTATGACCAGAGCACGAGATCCGAGAAGAGGAAATTTAGAAAACAACATGGTAAATAGTTTTGAAGGGACTATACCCTGTTACATAAAGGGCTCACCAGCCTGATATGACTATGAAGATTCAAAAAAAAAGATCAAAATCCAGATATAACATTGTTTCCAAAAGTAACCAAGAGCAAGTTACAACTAGAAGCAAAAAAAGGACACAGACCGCAACAAAACCACAAAAAAAAACAACATCACAACAAAAAGATCACAAAAGAACAACATCTAAATAAATCCCACCAGCCCAAGTGAGTCTATTTCTTGAATGCTCTTTCAATTCTAGACTTGATCATCTACATAGTGAGGAGGTAAACAATGCCAAAGTGGTTGTGTGTGTTGAGTCCGAAGCGTCCAGCTGTGAAAAGGCCATACTCCTCTCTTTCTCATTCCCCCAAATAGTTGCAGGGATCCCACTTAGCATAGAAATGCTCCAAACTTTCTGCTCTAAAAAAGTCACTTATGGCTTTAAAGATAGCCATGTTGTGATCATGTCTATCTTTAGCTCTCCCCTAGTCTGGTATCTAGAGAGTTCAACTTCTTATATATATATGTAAATTGATCCTTGCCTTTGTCATTCTCTTCATCAAACTTTCTTTTCCCTTTCTACTTCTCCATACGCTTGAAGGTCCTTCTTCATCTATTTCATCTCTTTCTCCAGGGCTTCCAGTCTATTAGGCACTTGAGACTCCTCCTGATGCAGGGCCTTTTCAATACCAACATTGCTGATATGAAGCAAGTTTTGAGCAACCTCCATCTCTTTGGAGCTTCTGAGAATCCTGCCAGTGAGAGGGGTGTCTGTTTTCATGGGGTTCTTGATTTGGACTTGGAAGGGGGAAAGAGTGGGAGTGGGAGCAGAGGAGGTGGTAGCGAGCGGCTCACTAGGAGCAATCGGGAAGCTAGGGAACTTGGCAACACAAAGCTTGTGCAATAGAAAGATAAGGCCCTGATGCAAAGGAATAGCATGGGAGTGCTTTTGAAAATCCAGAATAGAGCGCTTGAAGGGAGTTGAGAAGGTAATGTGGGAAATAGACCGTGAAATTCCTTCTAAAATGGTTTAGAAAAACAAGGTGTTTAATAGGGACCATTTTATAATGCCTTCCAGAGAAATATATCTTGACCATCATATTCATCACTTCATCATACGGCATGGGAATAGAACTTACCCTTATGCCCACAACAAAAACTCTAGCTCTTCGCCCTCGTCGAGAATTTCTTGGCCTCAACACCTTCAATCCTCTTACTAAAAAAATGGTAGCCCTCCAGTTCCAAGCATGTTGCCTCAGCAATCAACTCCTCGTTGACTATAACCCTTGTGCCCACCATACTTGACCCTCCTATCCTTCCAATCCATAGCAAAGTGAACCAAAATGTTTAGGTCATGACCCTGAATTCGTTCAATGAAATTTGAGATGCCTCCTTTGTGCAGGAGGTTCCAAAGTACCTCATTATTCTTCCAGGTTGGTCGCAACTCAGGCTCCAATTGACACAGCCCCCTCCCATTTTCTCCTTCTTCCTACCAATTCTACAAATATCCTACTCAAAACCCTCGTAAGAGTCTGCTATTTTCTTATGGTTGTCCTATTTTTTGAAATACCTCCCACCTGTGTGAGGTTTGATGGCTTTAATGTGGCCGTAAAAAGGAGGATAAATCACACAAATGAGATCTTTCACCTCCGTTAAGACCCACTCCATGTCATAATTAAAATTACTCCACGTGTGTAATTCCATTATTATCCACATTAATGCTAGTTTGAACCTCCTTAGGGATGTTGTTTGCATTATCCCATATGGTAAGATTAATATTGATGCCCATATTGGCCAAAGTGTCTACAACCTTATTCCCCTCCCTATAGGTATGTCTAATGATGATATTCTTGATATTTTGACAAATATTTCTTGCTTCCATAATGAAGTCCTTGATGGTCCAGCTAGGAGGAGAAGTTTGGTTTAAATGATTGATGATATTAAGAGAGTCCCCTTCCAAAATTAAGTTCTGGATATCAAAATATTTGGCAATCCTTAGCCCCCAAAGAGCAGCAAGGGCTTCAGCATAATGATTCATCTGAATCCCCATTTTACTAGCAAAAGTAGCAACTAAATACCTTTTTGATCCTTGATAACTCCTCCCCCAATAACAAGACCAGGGTTACCCTTGGAAGCGCCATCAAAGTTGAGTTTATACCAGTTTCTCTCGGAGGAATCCAATGGACCAAAGACCTATCAATGTTTGAGGTATTCCTAATCTATGCAAACTAGTAGTTCCAATCTTCCAATTGGAAAGAATGTATTCTTCATCAACAGATACTTCTTATTTTTGGGGGGTTTGAATCTCCCAATATCATCTTTAACAACATGCCCAATCTTAGCAAAGTTGAGCTTGCAGTGCTGCTTGTTATTTCTGAAGATGATGTCATTCCTATCTTTCCATATTCTCCAGATAATATGGGGCATGATCAGTTTCCAAAGTCTTCTCACAACACAATGTTTAAAAGGAGGATTCCATTGGGTCCAGAATTGGATGAAGTCCTTAGGTACCATCCAGAGAACATTGAACTTGGATAGGGCATAGCTCCAAATCATGGTAGCATAATCACAGTGGATAAAAAGGTGTTTAATATCTTCATAATATTTTTTGCAAAGATGACACCTATTAGGCATAATGAATCCTTTCTTTATCAGGTTATCATTAGTAAGAATTCTACCTCTGAGCACAAGCCAAAAGAAAAAGTTAATTTTAGGGGTTAACTCAGTCATCCATATTTTGCTCCAATTAAATTCATTCTGGGTATTCTCAAAGTAAGAATTGTACCCAGATTTAACCGTATAGTCCCCATCTCTAGATTTGTGCCAAACAATTTCATCTTTGACATCCACCTGATTCAAGGGGATGAGGTCCAGCTACTCCTAAAGAGAGGACAACACAGAGTTCAAATCCAAGCCATCCACAGAGAGTTGTTTCCATCTCTTTTGATTTCCATCAATTTCCATGTAATCTATGACCTTAGTACCATATTTCTGTTCCAGAACTCTCCTTAGCTGCACCAAATCTATCATTGAGGCTAAAATTAGACCAATTATCACTCCAAAAACTGATGTCTCTGCCATTTCCCACTTTCCATCTACAACCTTGCTTAATAAAATTCCTGGTAAGAATCAAGTTGTTCCAGAAAATGGAGCCATGGGGAAGCAGTTCAAAATGTAGGAAGGAGGAAGTTGTTTTCTGCTCTAGATATTTAGCCTTAATGAGATCTATCCAAGGTTGTTCCTCCGAAAGCAATCTCCAACCCATTTTTGCAATTAAGGCCATATTCATTTTTCTAATGTCTTTTATGCCCAAGCCCCCAATCCTTTTAGGAGTGCACACTTGATCCCAGAAACCAGGTGATATTTAAATTTTTCCTCCATTCCCTACCATAAAAAGTGTTTCTAAATCCTTTCAATTTTTTCTCTAAAAGCAGAGGGAATGTTGTACAAAGACATAATGTAGATAGGTAGATTTTGAAGAGTGCTTTTGATAAGTAGACATTTCCCAACACTGGAAAGAATGGCTCCTTTCCATCCTACCAATTTCTTTTGGAATCTTTCCAGTAAGTCATTCCAAACTTTGTTTGAAACTTTTTTAGTACCCGAGGAAGCCCCAAATAAGTAGTGGGAAGCACATTGATTTTGCAACCCAATACTTTAGCAATTTTATTCTGCCTTTCCAAAGGAGTATTGAAAAAGAAGATGGAGCTTTTGTCAAAGTTGATCTCTTGTCCCAGAAAGCACCTCATAAAATTTCAAAATGGACTTGATCACCTTAGCTTCTAGAATAGATGCCACTAAGAGCAGGATAGTGTCATCCACAAATTGCTGATGAGAAGTTGTTTGATTCATAGATGTAGGTTTAGTGCCTTTTAGAAGACCATCTTTAACAACTTTGGTAATTGTTCTACTGAGGCTATCGACCAATAAAATAAAGAGAAGAGGGGATATAGGATCCCCCTACCTTAGTCCCCTACTACTTGCTAGTGAAGTACCCCATAGGTTCACCATTGACCACCATAGAGAATCTAGTTGTTGAAATGCAGGCTTTAATAACTCTTCTAAATTTGTCAAGAAATCCAAATTTGGCCAAAACTTTGTCAAGAAAAGCCCAGAAACTTTATCGAAGGCTTTATTCATGTCAAGTTTAAGGACCATGCTAGCCTTTTTATTATTATCCATAGAGTGAATAATCTCATGAACCATGATCACACCATCTTGAATAATCCTCCCTCTGATGAACCCGCTTTGTTGTTTTGAGATTAAATCATTCAAAATGACCTGCAGCCTGGTGGCAATAATCTTAGTAAAAATTCTATAGACAACATTAACCAAGCTAATGGGTCTAAAATCTTTGAAATATTTAGCATCCATTTTTTTGGAGCCAACACTATGTGGGTATTATTAAGCTCTTTCAATAAATCTCCAGTTCTAAGAAATTCATTTACCACTCTTAGGAGATCATCCAAGAAAATTTCCCAGAATTTTTGAAAAAATTGACAGAGAAGCCATCAGGTCCTGGAGCCTTATCTCCTTCTAGAGAAAAAAATAGCTTTCTGAAGCTCCTCCATAGTAATAACTTTGGTAATATCTTTAAATCCTCTGCTCCTCAATTTTATCATGTGGATAGCTTCAAGCATAAAAGAGTCAGCCACATCATTAGTAGCACTCTTCTCATTCAACAATTTTTCATAGAATCTGAGAGCCTCTTCCTTGATGATCCATGGATCTTTTATGATATTTCCATTGCCTTTGGATACTTCCATAATCCTATTACATGCTCTATGCTTCAAAGTGGTCATATGAAATAATTTCATGTTTCTGTTGCCCTCTTTCAGCCATATAGCCCTAGATTTAAGTCTCCATAGGGATTCTTCCTCTATACAAACCATGTGCAACTCAAGAGGATGTTTTTCTCTACCAAATGATCCTCCCCAGATCTCCCCTATAAGTTTATTTTGTTTTCCAGATCTTGGAGTCTCTTTTTAGCTCCTTTTTTCACAAAAACATTCCCAAAGACTTCTTTATTCCAGATTTTAACCTATTTTTTAACATTTTAAGCTTTTGAATGAGCCTATACTGAGCAGTTCCTCCTCCCCCAAATCCACCAATCCTTGATCCTATCAAAGATGTCATCATGCTCCATCCACATCTTTTCAAATTTAAAGGAGCTTCTGGTAGGTTTAACCCAGTTTACAAAATTTAAAATGATTGGGTTGTGATCAGACCCGATTTTGGGAAAAGATGTGAGATGAAAATCTTGATGAAGGATCCAACTAGCCAAGATAAGGGCTCGATCTAATCTGACTTGAATCATATCCCTTCCCAACCTCTGGTTTGTCCAGTGTATTGATTTCCATGAAGGTCCACATCCATGAGATTTAGATCAGCCACAAAGTCAGCAAAATCATCCATACCCTTAGAGAAAGAAGAGTTTCCCCCTTGTTTTTCTCTAGGATTTAAAGGGGAATTGAAGTCCCCCATAATGAGCCAACTATCATTACTATGCTGAATTCTAAAAACCTTTAGATCTCTCCAGAGCTTCCTTCTTTCACTAACCGTATTGGGCGCGTAGATATTGGAAAGGATCCAAGTATTGTTATTATCAATGGCATGGAATTTAACAACAAGATGATTACTAGTTTCAGAGAGAATCATACCAATAAAATTTTCTTGTCCCAAAAGGTAGCCATACCACCTGAAGCTCCCTGAGAGTCCACCGCAGCCATGTCTGAATTTTCCCAAAAATTGCTTTTACAATTAGCAAGAATCTTAGAATTCATCTTTGTTTCCTACAAAAGCAGAATGCCCGTCTACTAGAAACTCTTAACTCTTTGATTATTCTTTGTTTAGAATTTCCATTCAGACCTCGAATGTTCCAAGAGATGATCTTCATCAAAAAGATAGAGGTAATGTAATTTCTTGATGTCTCAGTTGGCTTTGAGTGCCATCAGCAATATCTTCTTCTGTTCTTTTGGTTCTTAGAGTCTTCTTAGAAGGTCTACCTCTTTTAGAGCTGCTTCCAAAATCCACTACTCTTCTAGCAGAAGATCTTGTAGTTTTGGATGTTGAAGCTCCCCAGTCATCAATTTTCTTTTTCTTCTCATTATACAATGAATCTGGGATTTTCTCAAACCCCTTCATCTTTTCTTTTTTCTAGATTTAACTTCTAGAAAACCATTGGGATCTGGATCTTCATTCTCCATCCTTTTTTTTTTATGGCGTAACTTTCCCCCTCCTCTTTCTCTCCCTTCTCACTATCCAAGAGTTGTGAAGATGCTGAGTTAGAAAGGAAAAGGGGGTTTCCATTTTAGGAGAGCAGCTCTTTAATAGTGAAGAGTCCCTCTTAAGTGAAGATTCGTAAATAGCCATTTATTTTTCCTCATTTAGAACTTCCTCAATGGTACTTAGAGGATCAGGAAAGGCATTATCCATAGCTAATACTCCTGGCATAGCTGTAATGTCCTTAACCCAAATCTCTTTCTGATCAACCTCCTTGGAAAGAAGATTTATCACTCACTATTTCAGCTAGTTCATCAACCTCCAGAAACACCTTCACAGGATTTTGAGGATCTAATTCTTCTGTGGAGGTTGGAAGACCTACTGAAGCACCCACTTGCTGGGGTTTGGGATGCCATAACTTTCTACAAATCAGCGGTTTCTGATTGGAGTTCTAAAACTCTTTTTTCCTTTCTTGTATTTCAGCTCTGGAAGGTGGAGGGGTAGCCCTTCCCCCTACCCTTGGTCTTCATTCTTTCCCTCCTCCTTGTTATCCAGCCAATTTTCCTTCTTCTTTAGAGTCTCTCCACTAGGCTTATCAATTTTTCCTATTTTTCCTCTTGAGAGATCTCTTTATTAGGACATCTACTTGGTAAAATGTCCTATTTTATGGCATTTTTACATCTCAGATGAAAAGTTTCATATTCAATCTTTTGAGACCAACTACCATACTTGGAATGTAGAATGATTAGATTCGGTAGCTCCTACTCCAATTCAGAAGAGATACAGAATCTAGCAAAAGCTAGTCTGGATCTATTCCTTGTAGGCCCATCCAGCCCAATCGAGAACCAGAGATTTGGCAATATTTAAAAGAATCTCATCATCCCAAAATTACAGGGGTAGCCTTGGAAGCCTACACCATATTGGAATGGTATGTATATTCTCAGTGCTAGGATCAAACCCAGGATACCATCATTTTAGAAAGAGACCCATATTACCCAACCACCATGGGCCTCCTAGAAGCACTGATTCCAAATCAGCCTGCTGATTAAATTTGGCCAGAAAAACCCCTTGACATAGTGGTGATGCTCAAATCCCCTTTTGGTTGCCACTTTCTACAGGCCCATTTTCTAATGACATCGATATTAGGTCTAGAGCCGAGAAACTTACCTACAAGGGAAAGATTCGCTTTGTCCAAAGCCCGATGAAGACATCCATCTAGCACCTTCAGGTAGGTCACACCTTCCTTGTCCTTCTCCCACATGAACTGCCCCTTAGCTAGAGATTGTGGACCCACATTCTTGATCGAGAGGGTTTTGCTGTAGCAATATCGTTTTCCAAGCTAAAGGTGTGGATTCCCACGTGGACTATGCTTTGGCTGATCAACCGTCCATCCAAGTCGAAGCAACCCCTTCATAGTCAGATCTGAGTGAAAAAGTAGACATTCTCAGCAACCAAAATAGTAGAAACAACGCTAATTGTTCCTTCATCGCTCGCTTCCTCCATCAACATAACTTTTGATGGGCATGTTGATCATCTAAAAAAATTCAAGTTTTGGGATATAATTAGTGTTGAATGAGAATAATTGTGAGTTTTACCAAATAATCACTTGTTTGATTGGGGTATATGATTGGAGATGGAGAATTAAGGATTGATCCCAAAAAGTAGAGGTCATCATGAATTGCCAAGGCCTTCTAATGTGACTAAAATAATGAGCTTTGATAGTGTAGTTTAGTATTTGAGAAATATCATCAAGGCTTTCTCTTATATAATCATAACTTTGCTTGCCATTGAATATTACAGTGACAATACTTCTACTTGTGGTAAAAAGAAAAAAATGCATTTGATATGTGTTAGAGAAGCCAATGCTTCTCATCCCAAGATCACTCTAGCAGAATAAACATTACCACAACCATGAAGAGTGCACAAAAATAAACTCAAAGCTACATAATAGAATGATGCAAGTGGTGTACATATAGGAGGAAGAAAGTGCAACTACCACCTAGATCAGTGGTGAATAACTCTCACTAACTAATACTAGAAGTAGAGATAACTCCACACAACTAGTAAGTTAACTCAACACAATTGGTAAGCTAACTCAACACAACTAGTACACCTAAGCAAGCTAACACAACAAGTGTAGAGCTAACATAAGTGTAATAATTATCCTAATAAACAAATAAAAGGATAAATAATAACCTACACTAACACCCCCATAAGCATAGCTTAGGTTTGCGAAAAGAAGGTGGGTCCCACAACAACAAGGCTCCGATTAGGTACCCACGTACAATAACTAGGAAAAAAGGACACCACAAGGTACCAAAATCCAGTAATAACAAAGTAGAGAGAGACAAAACCCACTGCAAGGCATCTCGAGAAGCTTAGCTCAAATAAATTCATACAATGCTAAAGAATTTTGGTGTGCATTGTGGTCTAAATCCACTTCTCGATCACAAAACTCAAAAAAAAGACACTGGGCTTCACTAGAATAGCTCCATACAAGGAGAATGTCAATGGAGTGATGTCGAAAGTGCAAAAAAACACCAAACATAATTTGATCAATTGTTACAAATAGGTGTGCCACGATCCAAGAACAATAACCAAGGCAAGGACACAAGATCCAAATAAATATGAGTGCCATGATCCAAGAACAATCAAGGCAATCGGGAAAGACACAAGACCCAAAGAAGAAGGATCAACACAACACCCTCTCATCTACTATTGAATGGGTAGAATAATGCTACAAATCAGTATGATTTTCAAATCAAATACTTGAACACCGACAAACTAACACTAGGCTTCACCGAGAATATATCCCTCACAAGAGAGATGCACAACATGTCTAAAAGTGTCGAAAATACATATACAAAATCTCTTAATGACAAGAAAGATAAACTACACTTGTTAAAGAAGAAAGGCTGAAAATACGAGAATTACAATGTAGATGGTATAGAAAGTGGAGAAAAGGCCCATTGGTGGAGGAGCCACACATGTAGAGTCCTCTCAACGAATGCCTATGTCGTCGCCACGAGTGATCAAAAATCCACCCAAAATCAACATATATGGATGAAGAATATGTTTGTATATGATTCGGTGTGAAATGCACAACATGGTCATACAAAGGAACATAATAGTATGTGTCGTCCATCATGTCTAATATCTTAAATCTTAGGTTTCTCAAGCTCAAATGAAGGTGTAAAACTCATGTGTAGCTCACGATCCTCGAAAAGAGTCAAGCGAACAAAAATAGGATCTTTTTCAATGTGTGATCCCAATGAAATACCTACTTGAAAACCAATATCATGGTGAGAATTCCACTTAACAAGTGGAATAGGGGAAGCAATACCCTATGAATGTCTCAATACCTCCACTATTGAAACTCATAGAACGGTGCTTGCGAGAACCAAATTCAAAGTGGTATGCTTCTTAAAAGATCCGGGTAAATGAGTAGAATGAGTTGATGTGGGATACATAGAATGTGTAACTTCAATAGGAACATATGTGGAAGAATATGCACAATACAGTCCTAATAGGCTTAGGAGCATCGGGAGCGGAGAAAACTCAAGAAATGACAAATCAAGGTCAATGGGTACAAGAGCATCAACTATTAATGGAAAAATAACATGGGTATGAGACTCCACAATATGAGGGTGATGTTGCAGGCTAGCAAGTTTTTGTTGTAGGGAGTGTATGAGATCATCTTTGCCATGAATGAGGGCTTGTAGAAGATAATTTCGCTTCTTGAGCGATCTATTTTCTTCCACAAATTTTACTAGGTCCTCTTGAATGGAACAAACTTCAGTGAACAACATCTCATTCTCAGAATGCAAAGAAAATATGTCAAAGCATGAATCCATGATACCCACAAAAATACATAAAAATATTGGACATCGAGCTCTCACCGAAAATGTGTCCAAAACACAATGGGGTATTTTTTTTTCTTATATCCTAGCTCTAGATCAATACTATGTGAGAAATAAAGAAGAAAATTATTTCTTGTGAGGGGGTTTGACCACCTAGCAATATGAGCCTCACCCTTCAGTCTTTGACACTTGAGAACAAAAGAGCACTAGGAATATACTATGCGTGAGACCGCATGATGGACAAAAGAGAACACTTTTAAACGACTATCGAAAACATTACCACAATCTTGAAGAGTGCATATCAACTCAAAGCTACATAATAGAATGATGCTAAGTGGTGGACATATAGGAGGATAAAGTGCAACTACACCTAGACCAAGTGGTGAATAACTCTCACTAATCGATACTAGAAGTAGAGTTAACTCCACACAACGAGTAAGTTAACTCAACACAACGAGTAAGATAACTCAATACAACTAGTACACCTAAGAAATATTTAAAAATAAGTATATAGCTAACATAAGTGTAATAATTATCCTAATAAACAAATAAAAGGGTAAATAATAATCTACACTAACAATATGTTTAGACATAATATTTTTATGCTTTACAATTTTATCTTTACCTAACTTTCACATTCCTTTTTGACATGGAGAAAAATGTTGGTAGGTATGATATGGTGGTTGTCCTCCTCCAATAAGGCGCCTATATGTTACCATTCAAATTTATTTTATAGTGAAACCCTAAATTAATGTACATATAGTAAGGAATTGTATGGTTTTGTTTCAAATGGTCTATAAATGGTAACATTATCTCTTGGGAAATAAAACTATTAACAATATGAATCACAAACCTCTCCAATATTTACAATAAAAAATTAAGCTTTATCAAGCTAGACTATATAAGTGGATGGATTTTTTTCTACAATTTCATCTAATTATCAAATATAAGAAAGGTGTGACTAAAGAACTAGTTAATATGTTATACATACCTCCATTATTTTTAGCCATGGGAGCCATAACTCTTCTTTATCCTTTTACGTGTGAGTCATAAATAGGAGGATATGATCATGATGTAGATTTTTAGAGCCATTTATTTAAGAAAAAAAGACCCAAAATTATTGATTTGATTCAAGGGGGAATATTACCTTTAAGATGGGTTGCTCTATAAGTTGGGTAAGTTTTTGTGCATAAGGAGGTAATATTTTAACTAATGAGGGAAGCACATACTTCAAAATTTTCATAACATTTTTGTATTATAAATACTTCCCACATTTCCAAAGGTATTTTAATTAGCCTTATTTGTAGGTTGAAGTTAGCAACTTCATGAGAGATGTGTTGTATGTAGTCCAACTAAGCCTAGTAATATGAAAATAGGTTTATATATATAATTACCATTACTACTCCTAATCCATGGGAAAACATTTTCATGGAATTTTTAGACGATTTTCTTGTCAAGGAAGAGGCATGACTATCTCTTTGTGTTTTTTGACCTATTTAATAAAATGAATATTCTTATTCCTAGTAAAAAGACCCTCAAAGGTTGTGATGCAACTGAGTTATTTTTTCTAATGTGTGGTTCATTTAGGTTTGCCTTGTTCTACAAAGTTGGATTGGGAACAAATATTTGTTGGTATGTTTTTGGCCACATCATGGTAAAATTTTCATACCAAGTTCAAATGATCTACCCCTTTTCACCCACGAACCAATGGGAAGACATAATTTGTGAATAAAACCTTGGCATAACTCTTGAGAGGTACACTAAAAGCATCTCAAGACATGGGATAAAAATTGGTGTATATTCAACATTCTTATAATAATCTAATGCTTATTTGTACTAGAAAAGCTTATTTTGAAACTTGTTTTGGCTAATTATCTCTGTGTGTATTTGATTTTATTTCAAAGTGGTCACATGAATATAATTGGAAAGTTGATATGGAGGTCCACAAAGCTAAAATGTTCATTGATAAAATTTAAATATTCTACCTCCGTGAGAAAAAAGAGGTTGGAAGAGTCTCAAGATAAGAAAAAAAGAAAGGCATTATTGACATAGGACTGAGCAAAATTTCCTTATTGGGGATAAGTTATGGTTGTACTTATGTAGAGAGAGACTCTTAGGTAAGTCTAAGAAGTTGAATCATTTTAGATATGGTCCATTTGAAATTCTAGAACTAGTTAGCAAGAATGAAATTTTAGATTTGATTTGCCTCCTTTAAGAAGATTTTTTTATTTGTTCAAATCATATCAAGTACGTGGCCAAAAATATTTTAAAAATTGATTGCTAAATAAATCCTACAAAATATTTTATATTTTTAGGTAAGTTCTGAAATTCACTCTGTCTTTATATAATTAACCTCTTAAAAATACATGTTTGGTCATTTTATATGTGATCAGGTTAAGTTTTTATAGGGAATATTTTACTAGTAGAAAAAAATGGAAAAATGTGGGATAGGATTATATGTTATGACAATATTCAATTATCAATTTTGAGAACCTAGATATTTCTGACCTTCCATGTTGACAATGAAGATGAATGGTTGTTTCTACATTCAATTGAATACCTCACTTCTAGTAGTTAAATGAAATTGAAGGAAGATGTGGTTCCTCAAAATGATGAGAGGAAACACATAGAAGAGTGAAAAAACATTGGAAAATTGGGTAAAAGGGAAAACTACTCTTCAAAGTGCCAAATGGTATTCCAGAGAAGATGTGAGGAATAAATTTGTGCATATAGTTCCTAAAGCCTTTAGGGATGTAAACAACTCAAATTGAAAGCTATTCAATCCACAATATGGATTGATGTTTCCACTATATTCCCTATTGTTGTAATTCATTCTTGAAATACACTCTCATCCTAATCATCCATGCATAAATAATTTAAAGTAGAAATTTCAATATGGAAATAATCTGACATCTCGTAGTATGATGATTTACTTAATTCTAGATCTCATAATAAAGGTGTTTGTCATATATCGTGGGACTTTCATTATTCATAGGTGGCACTTATAAAACTATCCTAATGGTTGCATTACTACATGTATTTGCAAGATTAATGGCACAACCACCATGACAACTATGGAACCGCCCTAGTGGTTATGTAACCACCCCAATGGTTACATAGCCTTTGGTCTACATATAGTGGAACAATTTTTCCCCAATACATTAAATATGAGAATTGAATGATTACAAATTTTTTCACTTCCTAATGATGGCTTGGTTGATATTTTGGGAGAATTATTGAGGGTATCATTACAAACTATGTAGAAGGTATATTGGATTAGAGAAGTCAGTGAGAAGTTGTGAAATTAGATTCATATTATAGCTTTGTAAGTTTGAGTCTTTATTCATGCTTCTAAGGAGTGTTGTAATAGTTCAAGTAATTGTGTGCAAGATTAGTGTAGTATTTGATAGCTCTATCCATGAAAGGTCATAAGCGGTAGTAAGTTGTACATTTGTGAACAACATAGTTGAAAGGGATTACATTTGACTCACCCAATGAGGATTTTATTGTATTGGGTTTTACAACATAAATATTTTGTGTTTGTTGTGTTTGTTCTTATGTATTGTTCTCAACGTTTAGAACTCAATACATTTAATTCCAACAAAATAAATTTGTGTTTTAACAAGTAAACTGTTTAGAAAAATAATTTATTGATCATGTGTTAAGTTAGGGATTAATATAGGTTCTTCATTGATGAAACTTAATGTGGAATATCTACCTATTTTATGGATCATCAAGGCGTTGAAATATTTTTCTCCACTTTTTATGTTTGAATGATATTTTTTATTAAAATTATAACTTAGCGTCATTTACAAGTTTATCCATAATCCACTACTAGGTGGTGTGTGGCATTTAGTAGTGTTTTATGAAATACATTTTTATATAGTATTTAGTAGTGTTTATGAATGAGGGTTTTTGAATAGTATAATCATTTCAAGATGGATTTAAGAGGCATATATAGAAATCATAATTTTACCAATAGAAATCAACTATTATGTTAGGAAGAGGGTCGCTTCTATTATGGTGTCACCCTTATTTGCACAAGGATCATGGTCTATTGGGGTTTATGTTTTATTTTAGATTAACACAATCAACCAATGTGGGATTATTTTTTGATGAATGAATATTTTTGTGTCATAGAGGTAATTTCAAGATGCACTAAAGAGTATATCCAAATTGAAATTTTGAGGCATGTATTTAGAGGTAATCGTATGTGCTTTTTTGAATTATAAAACTACAAAGGAGAAGAGAATAAGGTTGTACAAATATATGGGAAAGTCATTTTACATTAAAGTAAAATACATTTACCTATAGAGATATAATGTATAATTATGATTACACTTTAAAAACTAAAATGACATTTAATTAATAAATTATTTGCGCTTTGATAATTAATAGGATAATTTTAGTCAACCATCATGAACATACATCTTAATCAAAGGTTTTTTACTTACATATAATGAGAACCTAAATTGGTTGTAGAGACTTGAGAACTTTTCAATATCCATCAAAATCCTCTTTAAAATGTTGATTTACCTTGTTTGGAATATCAATTCGTACTTATGGTTCCACCAAATAACATTTATGGAAAACATCATATAGGAAAATTTTGATCTAATGACTTTATATTTTCTTAGGTTTAAGCCTTTGAAAACCTCGCTCGCTTTTTTAGAATTCAAGTGTGCATCTCTAAAAATTTGATCTTTTCACAAAACCTTAATAGAGAAACTAGATTTGTGAAATGATGAGGAAAAGGATTTGTATTAACTCCCATGGTATACCTTATTTGTTATTTTGAAAGCGTGATAGATAGATAAATATAGAAATCCAAGTTTTCCTCATCTTTAATTACAGAGGCAATCTTCAATATTCTAAGCTAAGCCACTTGGATTTTGATTGTGTTGAATTTGTTTGCCTCATGTTTCTCTTGTATGTTTGTATGAATAAAAATTATAGCTCTTACATTTGTAAGAGATCCGGCACTAGATAGCAATTAAGCCACTTTATCCTTCATCACAAATATATGAAGCATTTTTGGCGACACATGCAATCAATTAAAGACTCTAAACTAAGATTGAATTGAGTTTTTTTGAAATTAATGAATCTATGAATAAGTAGGAAACAAATATTGTGTTTGGATACTTCCTCATGTAATGTGTGCGATGGAGAAGATACATTCAAGTATTGATCACCTTAAAGCTTAAATATGACTTAGATCCGGAAGAATCATTGTCATCGCTTTATTAAAATATCCTTAATTCTTTGGAGCACTTTGCACTATATATAAAACAAAGCGCCCATTAACATCACAAGAAATTGTCATATACGATTATGTGTCAACCCATGTAGTAGTCAAGACATTAATATTATCTCGAAGAAATTCATTTACAAGTAAATTGGAACTAGATCAAGTATATCATTAGCATCTTTCAATTATAAAAGAATTCAACATTGATACAAATGTACAATTACTAGTCCATAAAACTATATAGCTTGATTAATAAAATGCATATTAACCAACCATAACACTTAGTAATCATGCCATCGCTAGTATTTTATTATTTGTGACTTAAAGAGGCCCCCACTTTTTTTTTTTTTTGCTTTCTACACCCTTAAAAATAGATGTGTAGAATCAAAGGGCCCTTAATTCATTGGTAAAGTTGATTTGCTGAATAACTCCACTGGGATCAAGTCTTGTTGAGTACAAAGCCTAGAGATACCCAACTTTTAAGTCAAAAAGGTTGAGGCCGAGGATTGTGCCTTGGAATGGCGTGGATGCCCCTTACATGTAGTTGCTTGATTTCAATAATCTATGTAATCTAGTGCCCAGTTGAGTGCACTTCTCAATAATAAGTCATTTATAATTTTATTTTTGGTTAATGAGAGGAAGTCAAAATTAGTTTCATATTTGGAAATTGTGAAGTTCTAATACAAGGTGAACCCTTTATAATTTTTAAAATTCTGAATCAAGTCCTCAATACAAACAAAGGTAGTTAATATAGATAATCCAAAAATGAGTAAGAGATTGTGTCTGTACATCAAACCGCCAAGATTGGAGAATAATTAGAACTTATGTTATTGTTACTCACAATAACCAGTGCCTTTCATTTTATGATTTTTAGTTTGGTTGATCTTGTAGAAAAGAACCTTTAAATTGCAAATTGCAAAGTGATAGTTGGCTGATTTTTATTTATTTTTCACAATTGAATAATTAGCGAAATTAGATGTGCGTTTGCATGTAGAGTTATTGCATGATCCTAAAATTAGATAATGCAAGTTTTACCTCAATATTTCATTCTGCAACCTTTGCTAATGTGCTCCCAGTGTTTACTGTAATCCATAATAGACATCTACACAAAATGTCAAAGCATAATCCTACTGTTACTAGAATGGTAGTTCTTGAATAGGATATGTTGATCCATTACAAAAACAATTAGAGGCAGATTTTATTATATAGTGTAATTGATAATAGACATTTACGCAAAATGTTGATGGTAGCTCTTAAATATTATAATGGAGATCCATCAAAAAAATCAATTGAAGATAGATTTTTATTATATTTCGTAGTCTATAATAGACATCTACACAAAATGTTGAAGCATACTCTTAATACTTATTAGAATGGTACATTGGTAACTCTTGAATATAATATGGAGATCCATTTTTTTAAACAATTGAAGGCAAATTTTTACTATATAGTATAATCTATAATAGACATCTACACTAAATGTTGAAGCATACTCTCGGTGTTTACTAGAATGGTAGCTCTTAAATAAAGTGTGAGATCTATCAAAAAAACATCGAGCTAAAGCTAAAAGGAGATTGGATTAAATGCAAACTTTCAAAAAAAAAAAATTACAAAAATGAAAATCTAATAAAAATATTATCAAATTAAACGTTAACATCCCTCTCACAATTGCTAGTGTAAAGGAAAACTACTTTACACAAGAGTCTCCAATATATTTATTTATTTTTAGTTTACATACGAACTCACTCTTTTACATTTTTCTCTTTTACGCTCAAATTATTTTTAGGGAACTAAAATAAATTAACACTAATAATTATCAAATGAATTGTAGTTTAATGATGAAGATGATCATGTAAAAAGTGTTACGCGAGACAAATTTAACTTAATGGATACCCCCTCAATCCTTCATACCAAACCAAACAAACAATTTGTACACCAATTCAATCAAAAATAACACAATCCTTAGAAAAAAGCAAAGCAAAACTCACACCACTTCAAATCTTCATCTTCGAAGAAGGTTCAACATTACCAAAGTAATTGCAGCACAAGAAACGGCCTGAAAAGATGGATTCCTTTTTCTGGTTTTGGAGGATCAAGGAAACGCCTGATGATTCTACAGAGAGATGCAAAGAAAGATGCACAGATAAAATAAACAGCTTTCATTGAACATCCGCAGAGACAATTCCAGAGAGCGTTTAAGAAGACTTCCATGAGAGGGATGCCCTTCCTGAAATAATCGAAAAAACCATTGAAGACGGGAGGAGATCCTTAATGAGGCAATCAACAAAATTCTTCATGGCTATGGGAAGAATTTCCCTCATATTATCAACAGGATCATTTTTCATTGTACACGGTGTTTCTTGGAAATCTTCAGGTGGGTCTCTTTCCCTCTGATTTTCATAGGGATAAAAAGCTTTGGCATTAGGAATCTCGCAGAGGCCATCGATAACACCATTTACAGCTGGAAATGAAAATTTCTGGAAGCTGTTATAAGGATTTTCTGCTGTTTTAAGCTGATCAGGTCAACACCAACCTGCCGGCTCTTTGATTATTATTTTTAGGGGAGTGGCGACCTCTAATTTTACTCATACAAATCATTTTTTTTCTTAAATAATAAATAAATGTTTGTGTGGGGGCAAAGAGTTTGTGTATAGTTGACCTATAAGATGCTACTCAAAAACATTAGAATTTTTCTCGTGGGAAGTAGGTTGAGAAATTAAATTCATGTTCTTTTACTAGAACATCTAACTAGCAATTGCTCTCGAAGAGTGTAATGGAAACACTAAAGGAGATGTGTTAAAGAAGTTAAATTTGGGGAGAGTAACATTGTAGGAGGAAGAGAGGCAATGAAGAAAGGGTTTGATAGAGGAGAAGTTTCGGGGGTCGAGGAAATGTTGAGGGGGACCAATGTGAAACTCTTCTTTCTTATGACGAGGCACATATGGACCAACTTCCATGTTTATCAATAGATTGAAGGAGAAAGGGGATGCGATGCATTAGTTATTTGCATTGTCGCGACAATGTCAAGTCTTATGATTTGTGGGTAGTTAGAATAAACATTAATTTGAGGTTAATTCGTTTGTGCATGTCCCGGGGACACTTTAAATGTAGGAATATGTGGAGTAGACTCATCATCCATTGTCGAGTCAATGAAATAGTTGAATTTGATAACCACTAAACATGGTCGGTCAAGTGGTTTTGTACAATCTTTGTAGACAATTATCTTATGGCATTCCCCACGCTTGCCCAAGCAACAAAAATATTACCCATAAGAGTTTTCATTTTGCATGTGTAGTTGACACCGCCTCCTCAAAACTCAAGGTTCTTAAAACTCATTAAATTTGAAACATTTTAATGTGTATCTATATCAGGGGAAGGTTTTCACGACCACCACTCTTTCGCCGAATTTTCCACTACTAAAAATGTTATTGTCAAGGTTTGAACACCTAACTCCGACACCGTGTCATCCATTTCCCCAACTCAAATGTCCACTTCCCTAACCTATGTTAGACACAACCATCGAGACTTAATGAGAAAGTAATTTCAGCTGCAAATAAGAAATTAATGGCAGCCATAAAAATAAGAAAACCCTATACCATACTACAACACCACTTGAACCCGGGGCTATGATTAACACTCATTACCATAGTTAGCAGTGATGACTTGATTTTCAAGGCAGGTGAGATTGTGGGTGATTTTTTCATATGCACATGTGCCTATATAAATATTTCATGTGTCCAAAACCCACCCAAAACCAAAAACACCATGCAAAACACATAGGTACTTAATTAAAAGGGAGGCAGAAAAATCAACAAAAATATTTTTTTTTAGGTGATGTTATTTGTCATTTGTCATGGAGTTGAGCTTTGAGACAACAACGAGAAGCAATGAAGTTTTTACTTTTACAAATTTGGATACAACATAGAACACATGTTTCAACATTTATCAATTACATACCAACAAAAAATAGCCTTTGAAAAATATTAGTAGGGTCAACGGGATCAAGAAAGGAATGTGATAATTAGATTCTAATTTATTCAAAATAAATCAATGTGTGGAGTATATTTGGTTATTGGAAGCAAGTCCATCATGATGCGATAACTTGCATCCACGGTGGAACTAAGGTGGCATTAGCAGCATGAACCTAATGAGTAAAATGTCAAAAGAAAATCAACCAAAATAGAGCAGAGCATGAGTATAATTTTTTTATGGAGATTAATGGAGCTTCGTTCATGATGATATTGGCATTATCTCTCAATATTATTGCGATGGTGAAAAAGGCAGATGATCCTAATATCCTCTCTAACTTTGTGCCTAGTTTGGGGAATGTAGATTTGAATGGAAATTTTTCACGTTCAAAGGATTCGATAGGTTAGGAATAACAATTTTACGAGGTAGGCGACAAAAAAAGTGACAAAGGTTATTATGGTAGAGATTTTGGCTCTAACAAGACTTGGTGTATCAATGGTGGTGTTACAACCCTTGGCAGACAGTAAACCCTCCTCACACTCATCCACATGGATGGCTACAATGTGGCCATGCATCAACATCCAAATGCATCATATATTTCCACATCTTGAAAAGCATCAGAATTATGCCCCCGTGATTCTAATGTGGAAAACATCTTTGGCGTAATAAAGGATGTCACAATTGACGCCTCATACTTCTTTGAATAGTGGCTAGTAAAAGTGGTTTTATTCAATCAACTTCATGAGATGTCAATCATGATGAATTGTTTTAAGTAGATAGTGGAAGAGTATTCTCTTTATTTTTTCAACAAGTATTAGAGGTTTGAAGGCAATAGGTAGAGGTTTCGGACATCAAAACTTGCAAGAAACAACTTTGTTGGGCCTTCCCTCCTTCCACCAGTCTTATAATTTGACAGTCATTCACATGTTTTTCATGTTTTAATCTGAAAGATACTTATAAAATTCTAAGATATTTGTCCTCTCCAACTATTGGAGTGTGTGTTCACATTGTCTAGTGGTTTGGGATATTTCCCAACCAACTTGATTCTAGCCATGTTCACACCCACTTCTAGATTTAAGCTTGATTAGGGAGTTGTTATAGTTTGTTAGTTGTTGGGACGAATATCTTAATTTGCACACACATTGTTAGAGTTCAAATATTGTGTCCAACGTTTTAAGGGTTTCATGCAACAAATTATTTTTGCATGAAATTAACTCAATTGCTTATCTTTTAGGCACTCTCATTGGCATAAAATAAGGGGGTTTTAGAGAGAGAATAATATGGCTTCTATATTCTCTTTGAGTCTACATAGCCTTTTTCTTTTTTGCTTTGAACATCAATAAAGATTATAAAGACCTTCTTCCATCTTTTCTCGCATATGAGTGAGTGGCGCATCGGTTAAGACATGTAGTCAAGATGTGCAAAGTCACGGGTTGGAAGCCTTTGAATCTTTATTCCAAACAACCTATTTCCTAACTTGGCTTTCCTCCATCTCGTGGGGTTGGTTTCCTTTTACCTCAGAGCTAATTTTTCAAAAGGAGGTATTGTTAAAAGTTTTTATTTAATTTGGAGGAATTTTTTGTTAAAAAGGTTCATTTTTATAGGATTTTAAATAGGCTTTGACAAGTTTTTTTAAAGAAGAATATTGTAATTTTCTCTTAGGTAACATTTTTAAGGAGCCAAATTATTTTTAAAAATTTTTGTTTCTAAAGGGGGGTGGATTTTCATCAAAAGTAATTTTTGGTGATTTCAAATGGCGATTTTTTCTTGGCTTCTGGGTCTACCCCTCAACCCCACCATATATCACGATAGGGAGAGCACTGAAGGAATTGCATGGAACCCACAAGGGCGTTTATCCTTCACCCCCAGGGAGTTACTTCCTCCCAAACCTCTACTTCCCGACCCGCTATATAGTACTTCTAGGTGTACCTCCTTCTAGCTATACTTATTCCTTTGTGTGTCAAAGACAAGAGGGTGATGTCCGTTCAGCAATAGGTCAAACCCCCTCATGTACAAACTTACTATTAATTCTGGTTTTTCAAAATTATGGCTTCCATCTTCACATTTTAGGAAGAAAACACGAAATCATTGAAACAAAATGCTCTTTTTTTTCTCTCTCGTTTTGAGAAAAGATGTCCTCATTCACTCCTTGTAGTAAAAATTTTCTAGTTTGCAACATCACCCTCATATTGTGGACCTTCATACCCCTATCCCTTGTCCACTTACAGCTATTGCTCCCACATTCACTAACCTTGATTTGTCAAGTACTTAAGCCTTCTTCTTACTACCATATTTCCTATTTCATCATTTGTTAATATTCCATCCTAAGTGTCTGGTTCTTTTGAGGAACATACTACCGTATTTGGTTCTCACATGCTCCATTTTATGGGATTTTCTAACGGAGGTATTGACAAACATTTACATAGTATTACTTCCTCAATTCAACTATTAAGTGGCATGTTTACCATGACATTAATTATAAAGAAAGTAATTCATTGGGATCACTTGTTGATAGAGCTCCTATTTTTGTTTTCTCAACCTTTAGTGAGGATCGTGAGCTACACATGAGTTCCATCAAACCTTCACTCGGGCTTGAGGAACTTGAGATTACAATTCTCGGACATTATCAACCTAGAACATATTTTGATGTTTCCTTGCATGATCCAGGATGTGCACTTTACACCAAATCAAATTTAAAATCCTCCTCAACCATCTATTTTCATTTAGAGGTGGATCTCTAATCACTTGTGGTGGAAATGTAAGCATTCATTTTGGGGGAACCATAGGTGTGGCACCTCCACCATTTAGCTTCTTCATTTGGATATTTCTCCTCCTACATTTTGATGCTCCTTTAGTGATTGAGCTACTTAGGAAGACATTTTTTTGAGCATGAATATGTCATTTCACATATGGCATCTTTCATGAGATTGACAACATTCTTGAATTCCATGTGTCACTTGGTGAGGTTTTTTGATATATGGGATCATTTTGTAGTCACACTAAGAGCCATTGAGTTTTACTTCATGCCTGTGTGCTCCATGATGATAACTTTCTTATTTTATTAGTTGCATGACTATCTCATTTCCACCATGTCCATCCTATTGAGAGATTTTATGTTTTTATTATATCGACACTTTTTGTAGGAATTTTGACAAGATCCTTTACTTTGTTGTGAAGCATGTTCTCCTTCTAAAGAGTAGCTAGTCTGGTGAAGCCTTTATTGTCAACTTATTAGTGTTCGAGTAGTTGGAATTTCCACTCATATATATTTGTAGCGTCTCTCCACCCATTCAATAGTATGGGAGAATGGTGTTGATCATTACTATATAGGTGTCTTGTCCTCTTGCTAGCCCTTGGCACACCACATCTTCTAACAATACATCAAATTTAATTTGATGAACTATTACACTATCGACACCATTGAAATCTCCTTCGAGGGAACTATTCTTTTGAATTACGGTGTTAGTTATTTTTTATGTTTGATAAGTTAATCCACATCATAGTGCAGACCAAACATCTTCTTCAGTAAAGTGTATGAGTTATGATTCATGCTTCTTGGGATGCCTTGTAACATGATATTGTTTTCTCTAATTTGTTGCATTTACTATTTTTTGGTGCCTTTTGGTGATACATTTCATCCATGGTAACTCTTTTTCCTAGTTCTTTTGATCAATTTTTTTTTCTAAGTAAGCCTTATATAGAGTACTAGTTTCTCTTTGACTTGGCAGTCTGATGACTTGACATTCGTGTTGATTAGCCTTTAAGAAATCCATATTCCATGCCCCATTTTTGCTATTATTCCCATCTTACTTTGTATTGAACTAATAGTAGTTTTATTATAAATAAAACTCTTATATGACTTAAAGATATGTTTTAGCACATGTCTTGGTTATTTTCTATCTTTTATATGCTTTCTTGAATCGTTCATATAAATTGGTTTTTGGTGCTAACATATGTAAATAAAATGAATCACATAGCCAAGCACAACTTTCACATAGCCAAGCGTGGAACTCACATAGCTCAAGGCAAGTCTCACCCAATCGAGCAGGATCCACAAAATTCATGGAACTTCCTAAGTCAAAGCATCAATTCCATAACGGAACCCGATCTTCTTAGGTGGCAACCAATTCTTTTTCATAAAGATCACTTAAGTTGACATGATTCATGAAATGCATTAAAGATCCAATCGGAAATAAATAGTCCTTATTTTATGGGATCCTCCATTTTACGCGAGAATGTGATTACTTAAGTTTGTCTAAACTTTTAAAGATTTCCACATCCAGTCAAATACTATTTACATAACTCCTCCATCAAGAACACAAGTTCAATGGGAAATCTGCATGCACATATGTACATCGACTTGGCATTACTAGTTATATGATTTTTCTACTATAAACCGATTTAGTTAACTTCTGCATATAATTCAAAATAATAAGTTCTATTAAAAAGGGAACTGAACTCCGCCTAATATATAAGGCGTGATCATTATAGAATAAATGTTTTTATTTTTGAAGAAAAATAGGAAGTGCATTATAAGACAAACCATTGATAAATAAAGAACATGATTCTAGAATCAACTATGTTTTCTTGAGTAAGACATTGCAACAGAATCGAGGGAAGGAGCAAGGGCCACTCCTCCCCAATGTGAAGGGAAGTTCTGCTCATTTATTTTTCAACTATTTTATTTTATTTTCTTACCAACATTACTGTGTTTCAATTATTCAAACTATAATTTCATTTCTGTATGTTTCAATTCTTCATAGTCATAGAATTAGAAGCATTTTCCTCTATTTTCTTTTATCAATTAATTAAGTTACATTATATCTCAAATTAAGTTCATGCTCAATAAACCGTACACTCTCATCCTAATCATCAATATAAATAATTTAAAATAGAAAAGTCAATATGGAAATAATATGGACATCTCAGTAGTATGATGGATTTACTAATTTAGATCTCATAATAAAGGTATGTCATAGATCATGGCACCATCATTATTCATAGGCGACACTTGCAAAACTATCATAACAGCTTGCATTAATACATGTATTTATAATAT